>CM060092.1:16654877-16707377 GCA_030522485.1 Stenchaetothrips biformis | reverse complement strand
GAGTCTAGACCTTGGACGAGCAGGGTACTATTTTCCAAGGACCGCGGAGCTGGCCACCCGTTTCCAGGACCGTCCTGGTCGAAAGCGTCTGTTACTTTTAGGACGGTCCTGGAAACGGGTGGCGCGCCCATAAAAACGCACCATGTTCCAGGACGGTCCTGGAAGTTTTACCATTTCTCCCAGGACCGTCCTGGAAACGGGTGCTCCGTACGACCTTGGAGCGTTTCGGTCCTGGTTTTTCCAGGACGCGTTTTTACCGTGCTCCGCGGCGATGCGAGGCAGGCCGCGCCGCTCTCCGTCGGGGGAAAAAAAAAAAAAAAAAAAGAGTTATGTCGGCGCGGCCGGTCCACAAATCTACGGCATGCACACCGTCGTCCCATTCAGAGCCAAGGCAGAGCGGCACGTAGAAACGCATCGCGATTTACAAGCCGCAGAAAGGGAGCGGTGGCGGCGGGAGCGTATGCGCGGTTGGCCAAGGTGACACCAGAGAGCCCCTGGTTCGCGAGTTCGAATACCCGCGCGGCAGGTCGCGCTGTCGTTGTGAAAGGGGTCGGGTGGGCCAGGCGGCAATGGCCGAGTTGGCGTGGCGGGTGGACGCGTGCCCCCGCGGGGCCCTCGCATGCAATCTATGACCTCCCCACCGGGGCCGGGCCAGCGGCCACGCGGCGGGTGGACGGCAAGATTTGGCTGACATGTTTATGGCAAGGTGAAGCCGCCACTTGGCTGAATAATAAATCGTGCGGCGAAGCAAATATGCCGTTTTGTGGCTTTCTGGGCCCACGGGGCGTGCGGCGGTGCGGCGCGTGCGGTCGGCGCGTGGCTGCCGCCGCCCGGGCGCCGGGAGGGCCGAGGTTGCGTCTCGCGGGGGTTATTGAAGCAAAGCACGCGGAAAAGCAGGACTTGCGGTTTCGAACCTTGGTCCTTGCCCGCGCACTGCCGGCGTGGCTGGCGGGTGGGTTTGCGGAGCACCCTGTGCCGCCTACACTCGCGAGCACCGCGCCTCGCCGCCTTCCCAAACGGTCGCGAGGGACGACGGACTGGACGCGGCCGTCCGGGTGTGAACCCCCGCGACTTTAATCCGCTCGATGATAATACAAAAGCGGTAATCGCATGAAGCTCCAAAACGTCGCGATGGTGGCGGCAGGACCGAGTCGGCCACTTTACGATGAGGGGACGGAGGGGGCCGATGTCGCGGGGGTGGCGGGCCCGCACTGCCCTCCCGGGAGCGATAGCCCGCTCCAGCGCGACAAGCTGCTCCGCGTCTCTCTCTCTCTCTCTCTCTCTCTCTCTCTCTCTCTCTCTCTCTCTCTCTCTCTCCCTCTCTCTCTCTCTCTCTCACTCACTCACTCACTCTCTCACTCACTCTCTCTCTCTCTCTCTCTCTCTCTCCCTCTCTCTCTCTCTCTCTCTCTCTCTCTCTCTCTCTCTCTCACCCACACGAGCAGCGCCCCGCAACACAGAGGCGTGCACTCTCTCCAAATTTGTCTTGCTCGAGATCACCGACGCGGTGCCGGTGTGCCGGTGCCTCCTCATGACAATGGACTAAACGGAGTGGCTCCAGCGTCGCTACACAGGACTCGAACCGAACGTCGTGTGACCCCACCGATGGTTTCCTCGTTCGGAGAGCAATCCGTTGGTGGTGGGGTCACACGGTCGGTTCGAGTCCCCCATTTAGCGACTCTGGAGCTGAAAACTGGAGTTTTGGCCGGCTGCACCGGTCTTCTGGCCCACCATGCGCCCAGTTTGAATGTGTCTCACGTTGGCGCGTAATCGGCCCCTGTTTGTTTTGCGGACGGCGCGCACGTCTGGCCAGGTGAGATAATTGTATAACGCGGCGCCGTTATTGGCCGAACGAAAATGGAGGGCGGCGGTGCGGAGCCGTTTGTTTCCCGGGCCGCACGTTTGGTCCGCGAAGTAATAAAAAGAAATACTCGCTAGTTTTAGGCGTCCGACACGCCGCGCGTGGGTAATTTCTTAAACGCCTCCAAGGGGTGGCGGGCGGTGCCAATGAGAGGGGTGGGGGGGGGGGCGCTGCGGTCGGGAGCGGGAGAACGATTGGAACTTGGGGGACACGAGAAAGGGATGGAGAGAGAGAGAGAGAGAGAGAGAGAGAGAGAGAGAGAGAGAGAGAGAGAGAGAGAGAGAGAGAGAGAGAGAGAGAGAGAGGGGCCCGGACTGGCTTCAGGATCATTGAGATCAATTGCGAATTCCAGAGTTCCTTCCTCAAGTTGAACTGCACATTTAATTCGTGCGCGATTTCCATATAAAGCTCTGCCCCGAATCAATGCCTTCTGCCTGCCCAGCCACCCGCCCGCCCTGCCTGGAGGTGGAGGGTTGGGGTACACTGCGTGAGGCGACATCATCGTCTTGATTAATTGTTTTCGAATATAATTGTGGCCTCGGATTCAATCATTTACTTTTGCTGCTGATTTTCTTTTCAGTATGTTGCTCTGCTTTTCAATTGTATCTTTATTTTTTGAGTCGTATTTTTTCCGCTCCACAGCATCTTTTTTTTCTTTTTTTTTTTTGTACGAGGGGCTTTTAAGAACGCCTTGGCCTTCTGCTCCAGGACGGTCCTTAGATGAGGTCGTGTGCCGCGGTGCACTCGCGTAACAACCGCGCATGAAATTAAAACGCTATTCCGATGACGCCGCCGCGTGACACTGTCGCCGTTGCAAGAAAGCGCGCGCAGCACTCGACACAAAAAAAAATCCGCTCCGTCGGGTTCAAAAAAAAAAAAAAAAAAAAGTGCGCGCTGCTCTAAAAACGAAGTGTATGACGACAAGGAAAGCGGTTTTAACGGCGGTGGCAAAAAAGTGGAAGTTGCCGCGTGTAGGTGCGGGAATTGCCCGGGGCCGGCCTTTTAAGGAACAATACATCAGTTTCCTGTTATGTGAAGCGGCTCGGAAAAATAGCGGCGCTCACTTTAAGACGGCGTGTATTTTGAATCGAATAAAAAAATGCGCCCGTCGAGGCAAAGAAAAAAAAGGGCCTTGCACCCACAACCCACGCTGTAGCAACCCTCTGCACTACCCTCAGCCACCACACCCACCCCACGCAGCAGCCGCACCCCACCAACGCACCCCGCGGCCAGGCCACCCTAACCCTGACTCCAGCCCCGCTCCCCGAACGCGTGGTGTAAAATCCTTGGCTTTGGCCGGGCAGCCGGGCCGGGCCCGCGGCCGGGCGGTCCCCTCAGGTTCGGCTTTGAGACTTTTTAAAGTCATCAGCTATATATCGTTCCGGTCCACGCAGATGGCCTTCCCCGTGATCGCGGCCGCGTGCTCCGGGCAATTAGACTCTGATGTCGAAACCATTTCCTCGAGGCTTCAAGTCTGGAGGGCGGCGGCGCGCCAGCCTCGGCGCCATAGCCACGCTCGGTGAAATTTTGCTGGGTTTTTTTTCGGTGTTTTGTTTTTAACGTTGCGCATCATAATTATTGCAATTGCTTGATTTTTCCTTCAGGGGCACTTGGCTTGTCGCTTAAGGAAAAGGACGTCCTGGTTAAACGTTTAAAATATGAGAAATTGTTGAGTCTGCGGCGTCGACACACGCTCCTCTTGAAGGGCGCCGTCGACCGCTGGTCCACCCTCTGCACCGCCCCCTCCGCTAATCCCCTTGCATGTGCCTTTTTATCGCACGGCCCGCCCTCAAATGAGTCCAACAGTCAGCCCATAAAAAGTCCGAGGGGGTAGGAGAAATTTATGGGTCGAATTAAAAAATACCTCGGGGCTCCCACTTCCTCCTAGTCCCGATCCTATCCCATCTTCTTAATCTGGTTGCATATCCGATCGGCGGCGCCGTGCCGTGGCGTACCGTGGCGTGGCGTGGCGTGGCGTGGCGTGGCTTGCCGTCTCGATGCTCGATCCCCGGCTCCATCGCCCCAACCCACCCCCACATCCTCCGCGCCGCCCACGCCGAGAAGAGGAAACCGAAGGCAGAGAAAACGAAAGTCGAAATTTTGCGGGCGTGTTCGGCATGGAATGCAGCAGGTGAGCAGCAGGTCCGTGATTGTGTTCCGGGAGCCGTAAATAAACAATGCACGGGGGCCGTGGAAGGACTTGTGCGCATCTTTGCTTTCACTTCTGAACTTAAGACACGCTGGCAGAAAAAAAAATTGTGGTTGAATCCCTGTTTGATCCCTGAGGCTACGATTGCGTGATGCCACCCTCAAGAGTCTTCGCCACGGAGCCACCTGCACCAAAAAAATAATCTAAAGCTTTTTTTTTCTTTGTGTTTTGAAAAAAAAAAAGTTGTGATTCAAGTAAATTTTTCTTCCTACAAGAAAAAAGTCTGGATCAAAAATAATTTTCTCCAAAAGATTCAAGGTTGTTTTTTAAAAAAAAATAAAAAAAAAAAAAAAATTCTTGAATTCGATCTTAGAAGTCATTTTCTTTGGCGTGCCCCTCGATTCGGCGCCCGGCCCACCGGCTCCGCGACCACCGCGGCACGAGCCCCTCGACAAGCGCAATTAAACCCGAAACTGCCTCCTCATAAAATGTCCTGCTCCGCCTTCGTGTTCGAAGCGATTTCCTTTTTTCGGACAAAGTTTCGACTCCTGCCACTTTCCAGCGCAGTCGCGTCTCCTTGGAGAGCCGATAAAATAAGACATCAAATTGATCCTCTCTGGAGTAGTCTTGACTTCCTGGCATTACTAGGTGAGAAATCCTTGTTTCTCTGCAGTGCCCGAAGTTTTCATCTGTATGTCCTTCGAGGAGGTGTCAACGTAGTGACTGTTGGTGGAGTGGTGACACAGGTGATACACAGGAAGGCCACACGTGGCTTCGCGGAAATGAAGTGAGGTTAGGATTGCGGACCTGGCCAACGAGTGAGCAGGATCAAAACTTCCGATCAAACAGCCTCAGCAGTCGACAGACATTACAAGCGGGCCAAGCCGAGGAGTGCGACGGTCACGGCAGTCGTCGTGGACTTCCCTTTGGTGCTTCCAGGCCTGGGCGTGCGCATGGGCGTGCTCGCTCCGAACAGTGGAGGCATGTTCTGTCCCTCTCGCGCTCGTGGGGCGACCGGTAAGGGTGCGAGAGAGACAGAGCGACCGAGTCACGCGTCACCGTCCCCACGGACGCTGCTAATCGCAATAAATGCTGCGACGCCAATCTCGCCCCGGGCGATAACCGATATGTGCGACTCCGCGGGGACGCCCGTCCTCCGTGGCGGGGCGGGGCGGGGCGGGGCGGGGCGGGGTGGCTAGCAGTCGCACAGTCGCCCCCTCGGTCCCCTGCAGTGCGACGTATGTTTGCTCATCTGGCTAATCAGCTCCCAATAGCGGCGGCGCTGCAGCGCCACTGCACGCCACCGCACAGTGGGCCAGAAGACCGGTGGGCCAAAATTCTAGACGCGTTTTCAGCTCTAGAGTTGCCAAAAAAAAAATAAGACTCGAACCGAGCGTGTGACCCCATCAACGGATTGCTCTCCGAACGAGGAATCCATTGGTGGGGTCACACCTTCGGTTCGAGTCCCATTTAGCGACTCTGGAGCTCAAAACGCGGCTAGAGTTTCGGCCGCCTGCGCCGGTCTTCTGGCCCACTGTGCGCCGTTCGGCTGGCTTTGACCCCCCCGCTCGTTCCAAGGCGCTGGCGTTCGTCACCGGCCGCACCGCCTCCACCCCTTCCCGGCGGCGCCACGCCGCGCGCCGCGGAGCCGAGAGATCCCTGAGGAACGTCGCGCTCAGCTAAATCGAGCTCGTCTAATAAAAGCCAGGATTATCCCAGGAGAGGCCTGGCGAGGCCGGCCGGGGCCCTTTTATCCTGTCCTATCTTATCCTATCGTATCCAGGAGCCAAATGGCCCTGCGGCGCCTCGCGGCATCACACTGTTCGCTCATCAAGCGGCAGGCAAATTAAATCTCCCCCTCCCCTCCCCCCCCCCGCCCCCGTCCCCGCCCCCGCCGCCGCCGCACGCGCCGCCCCGCGACGGCCGGAGGCGGCGGCATTCCCTGCTGCCGGCCCTGCCGCCCTGCCGGGTCGCGCCAATAACAAGAAGACGCGCAGAAATGATTCCGAGCGGCGACAATATTAAATGTCATTGGGGGCGCAACTTACCTGTGTTTGCAGCAAAATAACACGGCAGCTTTTGCCTCAAGAGGGCGGGCGAAGAAGGTGGTCGGAGACGGAGGGGGAGGGTCCTTTCACAGCAAGCCGGGGGCGGGGCGGAGCGGGGCGGGGCGGGGCGGAGCGGGGCGGAGCCACACCGCGGGGCCCTTGGCCGCTCTGACAAGCGTACGACACGAAGAGGTGCGAATATTCGAGGGGAAAGTACGGGGTGGGGCGGCGCGCTGTTGGACCCAGCGCCGCCGCCACCGCGAGCGGCGAGAGAGAGGGATTAGGAGAGGCTTCCGAACAAACTTAATTAGAGCGACAGAGAGCGCCGCGCCGGTGTGCGGGGGTTGCCGTCTCAACACGCTGCCCCGGCGCGGTCCGCAAAGCTCCACAATATCGCTTTTATTTTATTTTATTTTATTTTATTTTATTTTATTTTATTTTATTTTATTTTATTTTATTTTATTTTTGATTCCTGGGTGGACAGCGAGTGTTATCATTTCTCCTGTTGGAAATGCAGGACGAACGGCGAGGAACATATGAGTATGAAATAGCCAGAACGGAGCCAGCAGCACATCTCTCAAGACATCTGCGACCGTCTGGCGGCCTGTCTGGCGGGCGCATCAGACACCGCGCTCGCTAAATCCGTCATCTCCATCCCGGCCAAGCACTCCACCTTTATCGCCGGGTTGGCTTACTCTGGCGAGGGGCCGCGTGGGGCGCGGCGGGCGTGGCGCTTACAGTGCGGGGGCTCTGAGTCGCCGAGATAAGCTAAGAAGTCACCCACTGTAAGTAAGCAGATTTGCGCCTAAAAGTGCCGCGCCCGCTGCCCACCTAGACACATATCGCCGCACACCAGAAATTTCAGGGAGTCTCTTCAGAGGGCCGGAGTTCAAATACCGGGTACCTGCTCGCCCGGGAGGGGAAGTGTATTTCAAATGCCAATTTTATTTCTTCTCCGTTTTCCATTATTGTACAAAAAATTAAAATTTTTCAAAGTTGGCAATTGTTTCCTATCTACTGGTAAAAATTTATTTTCCTATGTTGGCAACAGGCATGGGCACGGTACTCCACAATCGGTACCGCAGTACTTTACCGGTACTACCGAAAAATATGGTACCGCGGTACTTTACCGGTACTACCGAAAACTATGGTACCGTGGTACTTTACCGGTACTACCGAAAACTATGGTACCGCGGTACTTTACCGGTACTATCGAAATTTTCGGTGCCGCGGTACTTTACAGGTACCTTCGAAAGTACCGACGGTACTTGACGTACCCACGGGTACCACGGGCTCCATGCGCTGCAAACCGCTGTACAGCGGCGCATCCAACAAAAGAACTTGGAGGAAAAAAAAAGAAGAAAAAATGGGGGCCCTTCTCCCACCTCCCCACACAGTAGGGAGGACCGCCTGCAACTTCGGTGGATCGGGGGAACCGGTGCATTCCAGGCGGCGACCCCAGGGGTTCTCATCTGATGTGGGCCGGGTGAAGGGCGGGGGTTGAGAGCCTTTGGTTTTCGCGGGGTGGTCAGTGGTACCCACAGTGGTACCCCCGCTGTCCGGCGCTCTCTACCGAACATGCAGTGTGAAGGGCCAGCTTCAAAGGACTTATCAACTCCAAACCGACGAATCAGAATGGACCCACTCGCGACCAATTGCGAGTGGCTGGAACGACCGGGGATCGAACCAGTGCCGAGGCCAATCCGCCGAAGCGGACTGCTTTTTAGACACCCAAGCATAGTGGACGACAAATGATCCAGACCACTACGCTATCACGACTGCACGTCTGCCGAGTGTCGGACGACGGGTTTGAGTCGTATTGGGATGAGGGAGGCAGTCGTAAAATGTATTGAAATGTTGGGATTCGATCCCCTGACCTTACTGTTCAAGTCCGACGCCTTAGCGATCTCAGCCACCACGGCTCATGGTAGATGCGGCGTCAGCCGGGCTCTAGACGCGGCAGGGATGGAGCCGCAGTGAGCGGGTCATTCGAAAAATGTTGAGAAAAAGTGGGACTCGATCCGTCGACCCCGGTACCGGGAACCGACGCCTATACCACCTGTACCACCTGGTACCGCGGTACTTTACTTTACTTTCCTGCCCATGCCTGGTTGGCAATAAAAAACTACTTTCGCAACTATTTTTTAAATTGGCGGAACACCACGCAATGCATGAGCATTGGAATTTTTTTTTTTAATTTTTGTCTTTTGGCCAGATTTTGTGTGAAGAGGACGGACGGGTGGAGACGAGGCGCGATAGAGGTGTTGGCCGTGCGTGCTCATGCAGAAAAGGGAGCACCGAGGAACAACCACAATAAAGTGGGAGGAAAGGGGACCGAACCGGCCTTACCAGGATTATCGGCTTGCGGGCGTGGTGGGGCGGGGCGGGGCGGCGGCGGCGGGGCGGCGGCGGGGTGGCCAATTACTGACCGGCCGGGCTACCGGGTACCGCAGACAAGCGGTGCAGGGCGTGGGCCTGGAAGAGAGGTACCCGAGGCACCACCGAGACCGCAGCCACCTTCGCTACACAACTTGTGGAATCAGGAAACAAAAATAAGAGGTGCGGCCACGTGATGTAGCGCGGAGGCTGAGGCGAGCGGACAAGCGGTGGTGGGTGGGTGGGTTGCGGCCGTGGCCTCGCGCGCTGCAGCGCAGCGCCCAGGAATGAGTGGTTCGAGCTGCTGCTGTTATCGAGCCATCCGCTTCATCCATCCATCCATCCATCCATCCATCCATCCATCCATCCATCCATCCATCCATTCATTTATTCATTGATTTTTTGATTTATTCATTCGTTCATTCATTCATTTGTTCATTCATTCATTCATTCATTCATTCATTCATTCATTCATTCATTCATTCATTCATTCGTTTCTCCAACGCTTGGGGAGCTTCAGTTTCATTCAGCGTGCCCACCGTAACCTCACTTTCTGCGTTCCGCGTGTCGTGACTGTTCCACTGTTCCATGAGCATGCTGCGCATGACGGCCGTTCAATCAGCGATCGGCGATTGGGGCCCACTGTGCGGCGGGCCGGGCCGACGGGACGGCCGGCCAGACGGAGGGAAGGGCCTGAGAGACGACGGGACGCCGCGCGGCGGCGGGAATCGAACACGGTGCCGCTCGCTTGCGCAGCGCTGCTCGGCCGCCGCCGCCGTGAGCGGTCAAGTTTTGTTGCCAGCGACGCTGTTGAAAACACGAGGCTAACGATCGTGACGATAGAGGAGAGTGTCGAGTCGTCGAAGCCAGCAGCAGCAGGAGCAGCAGCAGCAGCAGCACACCGAGTGGTCACACGGTTGGCGCGCAGCCGCCACTCCGCCGGGCTCTGCAGCTCCGACATGCAGGGGTCCATCATGCCCACACCAACACAAACAATTTACGGATACGCACGGATTTGCATACGCGCCGCACCGCAAGGCGCCGCGCTGATGAAGTAGTTCATGCCCTCCGATACGTACACGGCCGCGGCGGCGGGGCGGGGCGTCGCAACTCAGTCTTAGCCGGACGTCTATGACGCCCATTTACAATCACGTCTTCATTTTCCCCTCCGGATTGTCAAAGTTGCCAGAGTTACGACCTGCGGGGGGGCGGGGGCTGTTGGCAAGGAGGAACGCTGCGGTTCACCAGTGGCGGATCCAGAGCTTCCTGAGGGGGGGGGGGGGCGAAGTGACCCCGCGCCTGACGTTCGCGGGGTTGGCTGCACTGTTGCAGCGCCATACACGCAAAAAAATAATTTTCAGACCAGAGCAAGCTCTTTGGCAGAGAAATTTAGCACCGGCACTAGAAATTTATTTGTGATTCTAAAATATTAGCTGCTTTAGGGAAATCTTTAGCAATGCGCCTAAAAAGTATGCACCTACTAGAAAAATCTTTAGCTGCGCGAGATCCCTAAATCAGCGTAAATTTTTAGTGCCACTCCTAAAAATTAGCTAAGCTCCGAATATTTTTTTTGCGTGTAGTGCGGTCCATTGCGGTAGCGTACAGTGGGCCAGAAGACCCAACTGTCTCCTGGCCCACGGTGTTGTTGCGTTGCTGCCCGCAGGGATGCCAACCGCCGGTCCTGCTGAAGTTGTGAATGGATTGGTAGCCCTGCGTTCGTCTGCTGGTCACGCTCCCATCAGCGGGGAGCATCGTGATTCCCAGGGATCGAGCCCCCGGAGCGAACAGCGCCACGCAGCGGACTCATGCCGTCGCTCTGTCTCTCTCGCACTCGTGTGGCGCCCCGCTCGGGCGCGAGAGAGACAGAGCGACGACTCTCGGCGTGCAGACGACTCGCAGCGAGCGGACGGCGCTACTGGGAACAGGGACGCAGGACGGCTTGCAGGACGGCGCGGCGCCCAGGGCCATGACCAGCCTCACGACCGCCGAGTGCCTCAAGCCGCTCCTCTCGGCGCGCCGATTTCGGACGACGACTTTTGGGCGGAGTCGCGCGTGCTGTGTGTCCCGCGGCGGCGGACCAGCGCTCCTGCACGACGGGCCCCGCGGCACAGTGGGCCAGCCAGGGGACCGGCGCAGGCGGCCAAAACTCAAGACGCGTTTTAAGCTTCGCAGTCGGGAAGAAGGACCCATGGAACTTCCCTCGCGCTTCTTTCTCATTACTTTCGGACTGGCTGTTTGAACGCCGCCGCGCTCACCGGTGCCGTGACACACCACCGTGTGGCGAAGGCCGGCCGTCGCCGCGAAGGACCTCGAGCGCGGCGCGGCGTGGGAGAGTGTCACGCCCCACGTGATGGCGGGTAAACCACGAGGGTGCCCCCTGACTGCCCCGGGCAATGTCCGTCTGTCTGCCTGCCTGCCTGCCTGGCGGCTGGCGTCGTGGTTGCAGCATCGTTCAATTTGTTTCATTCCCGTTGCGCAGGCAGTGGCTCTGCGTGCATCGCGATCCTCTTCGCGTCGTCCGCCCCGTCGCACAGTGGGCCAGAAGACCGGCGCAGGCGGCCAAGACTCTGGACGCGTTTTCGGCTCCAGAGTCGCTAAATGGGACTCGAACCACCGAGCGTGTGACTCCATCAATGGATTCCTCGTTCGGAGAGCAATCCGTTGGTGGGTTCACGCGTTCGGTTCGGGTCCGGAGCTCGAAACGCGTCCGGGATTTCGACCGCCTCCTCCGATCTTCTGGACCACTGTGCGCCCTGTCGTCTGCTGTCGCTCCGCGGCTCCGCCGTGCCGCCGCTAGAGGGCGCTGTCGGAGGCTGCCGCGATCACGCCGCGTCCGTCGACAAGGCTTCCCCAATTATCGGGCAGAGACTTGCACAGTGGTGGGCGCCGGGAGTTTGGGCGCGGCGCCGCGGCGTGTCTCACATGTCGGCTTGAAGAAAATGTTCGCTCTACCAGCAGGTGCAGAAAGTCACTCGATCCCAAGCGAATGCGCGTCTCCACACATACACACACGCGCGCGCTCACATACACACACACACGCGCGCGCGCACACACACACACACGCCGCACGAGACTCAGCTGAAAGAGAATACATAACAAACTCCCAGAGTGGGTTGCGTAGCGTGATCCTTCGCACTTCTTTCTGGAGCCGCCGACGCGCGCACACAAATTCCTTAATTTCCGCTAATGTCTGTGAATAATGCAGCGCGCCGTTGTGAACCTCGCGGGGAAATTTTCCATCTGATAAATATTCGCGGCGCTGCCGCCGCCATACCACGACCACCTTCGCGGGGGGGAAAGAAAACTAGTGGCGGGGGAAAAAAGTGGTACGGATGACTATCAGCAGTGATAAGCGGAAGAGTACCAGCTTGGTCGGCTTCCCATTGTGCGTGCGTGTGTGTGTGTGTAAAACAAGTCACATCAAAATAGAGCACTAACTAACTAACTGTGGTTCCGGAGGGAAAAAAAAGCTTGATTTCATTGGCGCCTTACGGGGACGGGTTCATATTTTACTTTGGATCTCGCGTGCGTGCGTTTGTTTGTGTGTGTGTGTGTGTGTGTGTTTTTTTTTTCTTCGGTGAGCTGTTCGTTGAGACTCCATAACCGCCGCAGGAATGGTGATGGTACCAGTTGTACCAGCACTTTGTCCACTCAACACCAGCCTCGATAGTGGCGGGTACCAGCGCAAAGAGGCTTGACAAATTCGGCCGCGGAGCACGGCGACGGTGATGGCGATCGAAGCGGGGATGGCGACCGTAGGCGTGAAGCGCTATGCACTCTGGCGGGCTGCATTCCTGGCGGGGCGACGGGTGTGCCCGGTGTCCAGGCTGGAGTCTGGCCGGGCTGGCGGCCGCCGCATCATCCCGGTTCGATTTCCGAACTGGTTAGTGGACATTTACGGCGGCGAGGCGAGGCGGCCTGAAGGTGGCCAGCCCGGCCAGCCCTCCTGTCTGCTTGTTCGGCCTGACGGGGCAGGGTGGCGGCCCCGGTGTGGCGGCCCCGGGCCAGCGGGCGCGTAGCGGATCCCCCGGGCCGTCCGGGCCACCGCCAAGCCCTCGGTGACGTCATCGGGCTGCTGCTGCTGCTACCGATGCGCGTAGTACATCACCAGGTCCTTGGTGTGGGTGCTCGCCGCGTCGAGGTCAACTTTTTCACGTCCAAAATACCTGTGCTCGCCTGGGGGCCGCGTCGGGGGGCCGGCGTCCTCTGTGGCGTCGTTGCGGACGCCGCGGACGCGGCGCTATCTGCTGCGAGGCATCGGTCGTGTTTCTAAAGACGGGGCCCGCCGCTCCGCCGCTCCGAACGGCCGACTGGTTTCGGCCTTTCGGGTTGAAAACGAAGCCGCAACCGCGCGAACGGCGTCGGAGGCCGGCAGGCTGGCCGGAGCAGCGCGCAGCCGCAGCGCTCCGGAACAGCGGGCCGTGTCGCCGGACCGCCGATAAGATCCGCGCCGACACCAACGTGGCCGCCGTGATGACCGAACGGCCCGCCAACGCCCTCGCAGTCCCAGTGGGAACGGAACGCCGTCGACGGAGTCCTACGAGGAGTTTCCCCGAAAACGGCCTGTCGTCGTTCCCCCGCCGCGGCGGCGTCACGCGGTTCTGTTGTCTTGTGCTCGCGAGCCCTCTTCGCGTTGTCCCTCTCCATCTTGGCAGTGTACTTGGCGGCTGCACGGCGCGGCGGGGCTCGCGCGCTGCATGCACCGGTCCGCACGTAGCTACCCATTTCCGGTGAGGTGACTCTCCTGGCCCCAAAACCGGCCCGCCGCCGCATCTTTTGCATGACGCTGTGTGTGTGTATATATGTGTGTGAGGAGCGGGGGGCCTTATTGTGTGTGTGTGTGTGTGTGTGTGTGTGAGGACGGAGCGGGGGGTTGTGTGTGTGTGTGTGTGTGTGTGTGTGTGTGTGTGTGTGTCCTCGTCGACGCCCAACCCATATCGCTGGACCTTTCACCTCATCGTCTTCATCTATCTTGCCCACCCCTCGAAGGTCCTCGCTCGCTCCTTGCTGCGACATTGACAATCGAATGGCGCTTGTGCCCCCTTCCCCCTCCCCTTCACCACTGGGACTAAATAAAAATAAAATACAACACTAGAAAATGAGGGCGAGCGCTCGCGCGCGCGTTGTGCGCGTTTTTCGCCTCGTTTTCCGGCGGTGTACGGCACGTCTCGTCGCGAGTCGCGTCGTCGCGCCAAGGTCAAAGTCGACCTCACCGCGTCGCGTCGCCGCCTCGCCTGGCGTCTGACCGAGTGCCAAATCGCAGTGCCAAACCCGCCCGGCCGTCCCATCGCGCGGCACGCCCCGGCCACACCGCAAAAAAAGAAAAAAAAAAAAAAAATGTCACGAGAAATCGAAAATCATGCGGCAAAGCTCGGGGCAAAGCAGGCGCGGATACAGGAGGGGGGAGGAGGCCCCCCCCCCTGGCACATAGACAGTCAAAATGCTATGTGTCCCCCCCTCAAAGGCTTCCTCTGGATCCGCCACTGTGACAAAGATGAGCAGAAGTAGTAAAACGGCGTCGTGTGTTGCCTACCTGGCGCCCGCTGGGTAGGCAACCCATCGTGCTCGCAACGCGCTCCGGCCGGTAGGCAACCAGAGTGGCGGTCGCGAAGCACAGGCCGGACAGGAGGCGACCAACCGTCTTCCGATCCGAAGTTCAATCAGAAAGCGGTGGAAAGTGGTTCTGGCGGGCGCTTTTAGAGCCTGCGCTTGCGTCACCCAAGGTGAGCCGAACTAGACGCCGGCCCAAATTTCACTGGGTTGACGCAGGGCAGCCTGGCCGAGCCTGGCCCAGGGCGGCGCGGTTGAAACCTGGCCGCCTCCCTGCACTGTTTGAGGCAGCAGGCGCCTGCTGGGCGCGCGGCTGGGCGGCTCGACACGCAATGGCTGCCGCACAGTGGGCCAAAAGACCGGTGCAGGCGACCAAAACTGTAGACGCGTTTTGAGTTTCTGAGTCGCTCAATGGGACTCGAACCAAACGTGTGACCCCACCAATGGATTTCTCGTTCGGAGCGCAGTCCATTGGTGGGGTCACACGTTCGATTCGAGTTCAATTTAGCGACTCGGTAGCCGCCTGCGCCGGTCTTCTGGCCCACTGTGTGCCGGCCGCTAGCCCCGCACGCTCGGCTGCGGAACAGGGCTAGACGCCGCCAAGCCGCGCCGAAGCGGAAGTCCTAGTCGCACTCATCGGCCGGGCCGCGGGTGCGAGCGAGACGCCTTGCCTGCCGCGGCCACCGCGCCGCGCCACGCCACGCCACGCCACTGCCGCGCCGCGCGGTGAGGCTACGACAGGCAGAACTCGTATTCAAACCAGTTCGGTCAAGTTCATCACTAACCTGCCTTCTTTGAGATCGGCTGGCCGTGCTGCCGGGGGCGGCGCGGGGCGGCGCGGGGCGGCGCGGGGCGGCGCGGGGCGGCGCGGGGCTCAGCTGCCACTCGCGGGGATAGTCCCAGCGAGCGATTGGCAGGCAATCTTGCGAAATAGCGCGCAGCGACGGACGACAGAGAAATAAGAGCCCGAAATGCAGCGGCGGCGGCGGCGGCGGCGACGGCGACTCGGTCCGATTGAAAAACTGATGCACATCAGCATAACGTTCGCAAAGACGCGACGTCTTCATTTTCATTAATAAACCTTCCTCTTGCGAGTGGCCAATGCAAGTCTGATAGCGGATCCAGGAGCCGCCGCGCACAGCGAGGACGGCGACGCGATGCCGTACTACTTAGCGTCGCCAGAGAGGTCGCCCCGGCCGCATAAGACGACCGAATTAGGGGCAAAAACACCTGCAAGAGCGGCGCCGCATGCATATTGGATATGGCGCTACCGTTTGGATTCAATATGGAGCAGGGCGGCGACGTCCACGACGTCCACGGCGACGTCCTCGGCGGCGCGCGTTCGGTGACGTCGTCAACGACACGGATAACGCCTCGCATTACCATATGAGGTCCCGAAGGACTCGTCTGCTCCTGCACTGCACGCCGTCCTGCCGCGGAAATCAAAATTGGCGCGAAAACATTTTGGCGCGAACGCTGACGCGGCCGCCCATTCCATTCATCCCGCCTCGACTGTTTTCCAGCCCCACCCGAGCGATTTCGTCTCCTCCTTGACTTCTAATTAGTGATTTTCCTGGAAGCAAATCTGCAGGCGATGCTATCGCGGGGGACGCTCCCGTGTGGCGTGGAGTGTGGAGTCCCTCTGTGTGGAAGTTGTGTTCGCCGCTCTTCTTGTTTTGCTTCTGCTGCGGCGGTGGAAATCGGGACTTCCGGGCGCGACGAGCACCGCGGCTTGTTGCCAGCTCTGCACAGTGGACCAGAAGACGTATTTTTGAGCTTCCAGAGTCGCTTAACAGGACTCAAAACGAACGTGGGACTTCACCAATGGATTCCTCGTCCGAATGAGCAATCCATTGATGGGGTCACACGTTCCGTTCGAGTCCTGTTTAGCGACTCTGGAAGCTCAAAACCCGCGTCCGGGATTTCGACCGCCTCCGCCGGTCGTGTGGCCCACACTGTGCTCTGCCAAGCCCGGCTCGGGAAATTTCAACGACTCCCAACATGCACTCCAGCTGCCGCGAGCCGGGCTGCGTCTTTTTGCTCGGCCGTCGATAGCTAACGACTCAATTAAAAAGTGTCGCGCGGCCGACCAATAGGAGTGCGCCGAGCCCCGCCGGGCCCTCCAAGGTGCATTTGCATTTACAATTTGGAACACGCGGTCGGTCGGTCGGCGGCCTGGCCTGCTGCAAAGCGCGGCAAAGGGACGCGCCACCGGCCTGCCTTTACTTACTTCGCCGATAAAATGGTAAGCAGAGCGATGCCAGGCCGAGCGAAGCACGGTGGCGGGTCAGAGGACCAGGCCAACTACTCGGTGCGGTGTCTGGTCCTTCTATTGAATCAAACACCATGCATTGCCCCTCGGCCGAGGAATGGTGCTATCGTGCGTTTGATTCCAGTCCTAAATGGGCTCAAGATCAGTGCTGGACTCTCGACTTGTGGCCAAGTCTTGCGTGCGGAACGAGCCTGGCAGGGTGAGCCCCGATGACCTGAGCCCCGGCTGAGCCCGACTCGAGCACCGACTTGAGCCCCGACTGAGCCCCGATTGCCAGAGCCCCGACCTGAGCCCGGCTTGAACCCCGACCTGAGCCCCACTTGAGCCCCGCGTCAAAAAAGTTGCAATTTGGCCCAAAATATTTTTAAAAAAAAGCAAAAATAGAAAATTTTTGGCGCGGGGCCCAAGTGGGGCTAAAGTCGGGGCTAAAGTCAGGCTCAGTCGGGGCTCAAGTCGGGCTCAGCCGGGGCTCTTGCCGGGGCTCAGGTCATCGGGGCTGAGACGGGATGGAGCTCTTGCAAGGGGGAAGCAACCTCAATTTTTTTGTGTACGTTTTACAAAATTTCTTGAACTTTTTGAAACTTTTTAAAATTTTTCTAATTTTTTGAAATTTTTTAATTTTTTTAAAATTGTAAATTTTTTCAAAAATTGCCAAAATTAAAGAATTTTTTTTTAAATTACTCACTTTTTTCACAATTTTAATATTGTTCGGATGTGGGAAACGGTAAACTCGGGCGCTGGCGATCGTGTTTAACTAAAAATAAATTTTAAAAAATGGAACTCTACACCCCCTCCCCAGTCTGAGTGGGGAGGCCTCCTGCTTTACTTCGGTGTTCGGGATGGGAACCGGTGCTATCAGGTAACTGGGGTTAATCCGATCCAGCGACTTCGATATCGTACGCCGGGGGACCCAGTAGGACCCGAGCCGCCGACACGGCCCAACATGGGCAGAGTAGAGTAAGGCAGAGACGATAGAGAGACAGAGAAAGAAAGAAAGAGAGAGAGTAGTTTTGGGAGCTTTTGTTTGCGCAGGCTGGTCGGTACCCAAATGGTACACCCGCTGTCCGGCGCTCCCAGACCCGAACATGCAGTCAGTGGGCCAGCTTCAAAGGACTTATCAACTCCATCCGACGAATCGGAATGGACCCCCTCGCGACCAATCTCGAGTGGCTGGCTCGATCGGGGATCGAACCAGTGCCGAGGCCAATCCGCCGAAGCGGACTGCTTTTTAGACACCCGGGTGTAATGGCCTGGATTGAGCCTAGACCACTACACCACCCTGACTTGCACGTCTGCCGAGTGTCGGACGACGGGTTTGAGTCGCAGTGGGAGGAAGCCAGTCGAAAAATGAAAGGAAATTAGGGGATTCGATCCCCGGACCTAATGGTCGGGGTCGGACGCCTTAACGGCCTCAGCCACCACGGCTCATGTGTGAAGCCGATTGTAGCGGGTTTTTGACGCGACAATGAGCAGCGGTCAGAGAAAAATGTCGTGAAGTAGTAAGATTTCAACCGCCGACCCCTATACCGGGAATCTGACGCGTCTACACCTCCAGCCACCACGGCACACGGTGGTGACAGCGCATTGCTGTGGGTTTGAAGCACACTGGGGAGGGCAGTAAAAAATGCATTTTTCGTAATTTTTTCAAAAAATCTTCAAAATTTCTAAAAAAAATCAATATAATTTTTTTAATTGTTCTATAAAATTTTTCAAATTATTTAACAAATTTTGTTAAATTTTTCAATAAAATTTTTCATATATTTCAATAAAATTTTTCAAAATTTTTGACATTTAAATTGTTGGTGTACATGTATTTGGCCAGTTGTTTCCCCCTCATGTCGACCCTGCCACGAGCCTCGGTAGGCAGGCCCGCTGCGCTCAGCCGTCCGACGGCCTGCCTACCCTGCACGGCGCTCTTCGGGGGCGTTCCGTCTTGACGGTCTGTCTGTGTTTTTATCTGTCCGCCTCGCATGCACCTGCCCGTTGTCGTGCTGCCTGTCCTTGTCTGTCTAGCCTGTCCTTCTTTGTCCACCTCGATGCATTGCGCAACCCACCAAACTTGTTCCTCCACATGGGTGTGAGCGCGCAGTGCCATCGAAGGGGTGGACGCACAGACAGACGGACGGACGGATAGACAGACAGACGGAGGGATGGGCGGACGCGGGGTCACTGCGTGCGGGGTATGAAAGTCCGTGTGCGGTACCGACAGGACACAGCGAGACGCCAAATACAGATAGATAGTTGGTCTTGATGTCGGCCGCGGCTCTGATTGGCTTCTAAACGCACTGCTGGCACACACGCACGCACTTACCACACACACACACACACACACACACACACACACACACACACACACACACACACACACACACACACACACACACACCTACGCGCGCACGCGTCGGCAGGCACCCGGTGCACACAGCCGGCAAACACAACGCGTCAAGAAGGGCGGTGCTCTAAGCCTCGCAATGTCGAGCTCGCCGCGCACGCGAGCGAGCGTGCGTGACTGTCACGCCGCCATGACACGTTGACACCTCCCGTCCACTTAGCGCGGGCACCTCTTCTCATTTCATTTATTAAGCAAAAAAATAAATAAATAAATGTGCACAATATGTGTTTAAACTTTTTTCGAAAGGGGGCAATATTATTGTAATTAAAATTAGTACTACTGTCATCGTTATTGGACGTGACGGTGCAAGTGTCAGAAATATTATCGTAACTCTCGCGCCCATGACGAATAATAGGTATTTTGTGTTTTTTTCTGCAGCTTTCCGGCGTGTCCAAGCATGCACCTGTCGCACGGCGTGCACGGCCACGGCCCGGCCAGGGCTCCGTGTCCTACTCATCAGGACGCTGTTCCGGGGGGGGGCGAGCGAAAAATAAAGGCTGCGAAAGGCGTGGAAGGAGCGCGCGGGGCAGGGCGGGGCGTGCCCAAGGCGTGGCGGGCCTGCTGGGCGTGCCGGTCTTTAGCTGCGCGACGCGCGCGCGCTCGCCGTGCTGCAAGGCGCAGACGCACACCCCGCCCCGCCCCGCCACCGCCCCGCCGCGCCGCGTGGAGGCCCCCGGTGCACCTTGCAGCGCCAGAACAGGTTTGTGTAACGTCTCTCCTTGCCTGGCGAGTGTCGCGGATACCCCCCCCCGCCCCTCCCCTCTCCCGCTGCTCCTTTTCGCCCCCCACGGCCCCAACCCCTCTTTCCCCCTCCCCTTCCCCCGAACGCGGCCGGTGACACACCCCTGTCCGTCTGATAATGGATGGCGCGGGTACCCCCGCGGAGTACCGAGGAATAAAGCGTCGCAGGTGCCAAAGTACCCGCCGTTTCCGCTAGCAGAACTTCTTCTTCTTCTTCTTCTTCTTCTTCTTCTTCTTCTTCTTCTTCTTCTTCTTCTTCTTCTTCTTCTTCTTCTTCTTCTTCTTGTTCTTCTTGCGCAAAAATTTGGGTCAAATCATATTTTTGGCGGGTATGAGTGAGTACAGAGTGTAAACCGCGGGAGGCGGCGGTGGCAGTCGTGTCGCCGTTGTTGACTCGTTACTGTTTGCCCAGCAATCACGGGGGTGTTCTTTTAGGGACCGGACAAACGGCCCAAGATTTGGTCCCCACTGCAAACAAGCGCTCTCTCTCTCTCTCTCTCTCTCTCTCTCTCTCTCTCTCTCCTCTCTCTCTCTCTCTCTCTCTCTCTCCCCCTCTCCCCCTCTCCCCCTCTGCGTCGTGCGTCGTAGAGGAATCTGGCCTGTTTCCCATTCTATAACCCCGGACGGCTGGCCCTGTGGTTGAGGGCCTGTCGAGGTGGCTGCGGTGACACATCCAGGCACTCGACGGCCATCGAGGCGGCGCAGATCGAGATCTCGAAGCGATCTCGAAGCGGCGTGCCCCGTTTTGGCACACCTCGGTGGAGATCCCGCCGCCGCAGGACAGCGCGCAACCCGCCGCCGCCGCACGTAAGTCGGATTTCTGCTACAGCTGCCAAATGTCGACCGTAAAGAAAAAAAAAAAATATCAACTCCCTGCGCACCGCAAACGTCAATCCTGCCAACGACGGCCTGCCCAAAGAGTCTGTCAAACTGACTGCCAACGGGCTGCCAACGGGCCTGCCTGCCAATGACTGACGTTGGCAGCACGATATTCGTGGACGCGTATCGTATCAGGTCGCAAACGACTTGTCCAATTAGGGGCCAGGAGGACGACGATGGGGCGGTGGAGGGGGCTGTGACCATTGTGTAACTCCAGGAGCTGATGGCGTCTGGTTACCACGGGGGCAGCGTCATGGACTGGAGGGGGCGTGGCGGCGGTGGCACGGCGTGGTAGCGGCAGCAGCGCCGGCAGCAGCAGGCAGTGGGCCAGAAGACGGGCGCAGGCGGCCAAAACTCTAGCCGCGTTTGGAGCTCCAGAGTCGCTAAATGAGGCCCAACTCCCCACCAATCAACTGTTCCCCGAACGAGCAATCCATTGGTGGGGAACACGCGCTCGGTTCGAGTCCCATTTGGCGACGCTGGAGCTCAAAACGCGGCTAGAGTTTTGACCGCCTGCGCCGGTCTTCTGGCCCACTGTGCACCACCAGCAGCAGCGCCGGAGCGTTTAGGCCCGATTCGTTTAGGCCCGATCCAGCTGTTCTAATTGATGGTGAGCGCGCGGGACGCCAGAGATTGTCGAACGGTGGCCGACGGCTTGCAGCTGATGGCTCGGCGGCCGGCCGACGTCCAACGTCCACAAGGACACCTGTTGTGTCTTTTTTTTCCGTTTCACTAACTTTGTTTTTGCCGGACGTCTCGGGAAGGAATCAATCGTCGAATCGCTGACTGCGCCGCGCATCCTGCATCCTGCGCATAGCAACACTCCTCGTCTCTGCGGCGAGTGGCGGGTCGCGTCGTTTCGGTTCCACTTCGTGCTTCGCGCGTCGCTCGGCCATCCCCATCCATCGTTGCGTGGGCCGCTCTGGGACACTGGGCAGGGGGTAGGCCCGTCTGACAGCCCTTCCTTCTCCTCCGGGCCCTTCTTTTATTTATTCGCGTTCCGTGACTGCTAACTATATGTCTTAAAGTGGCTCCAAACCTGTTTCAGCCGCTCGGCGTACGGTACCGAGAAATCTCTCCCCGTCTCCCTCGAGTCCGCGCGCGCCCCCTGCCCCGCCGTGGCCCCGTCGTCGTTGTCTCTCTCTCTCCTTCTCTCTCTCTCTCTCTCTCTCTCTCTCTCTCTCTCTCTCTCTCTCTCTCTCTCTCTCTCTCTCTCCGTTGCTCTCCGAATGGAAGGTGGCTTCACCTGATCTCCGCGTGGCGAGGGCGGGGTGGGGTGCAGGGTGTGACCACGATGTCTTATTGCACTGCGTGTCCGTCTGATTAATGTCTCCGTCATTGTCCGGTTTGCGCGCACGCACACACACACACACACTCAGAGAGAGAGAGAGAGAGAGAGAGAGAGAGAGAGAGAGAGAGAGAGAGAGAGAGAGAGAGAGAGAGAGAGAGAGAGAGAGAGAGAGTGAGTCACGCGGTGCACAGGGCAACGTGCCGTTTGTGTTCGAAAATGGTGCCAAAACGCCTGAAACGCACCTGAAAAGCGAGCGGCGCGTAGGCAGGCCGGGCCCCTCTGCAGTGAGTGGCTCGCCGTTCAGTTGTTGACCCCGGCCGCCTTGCCGCCTGGGCGCGCTATGCTCCACGCAGCGCCGCGCTGCCAGTGTGTGAGTGAGTGTTTACGTATTCACGCCCGGCTCCATTCACGAGTGCGCGCGGACCGGGCGGCGCGGCGCAGGGCGTAGTAGGGGCGTCTCATTCATGGCGAGGGAGAGAGAGAGAGGGAAGGAGAGAGAGGGAGGGCCTCGTCGCGCACACATGTCCCCGGGCAGGACACGACGGACACGCGGCGGGCGACACGACGGAGAGCACGGCGCGTCGTCACGGTGCGATATGCCGCAGACTGGTTCCGAGAGTCGTTATGGTCGTCGCTCCGTCTCTCTCGCACTCATGGGGCGTCCCCCTGTCGGCGCGAGAGAGACAGAGCGACGAAAACGACTCTCGGATCATGAGTCCGCTGCAGAGGCCGCGGCGGGTCGCAGCGCCAGGCAAGGACTTCCCTGGTCGGCCGGATGGAAGGGAGGAGGGGGCGAGACGCGCGGTTGAGAAGGAAGGCTGCTGCTCTTCTGTATTCTTCCCCCACGGATGCAGGCGCGGGGTATCGCCGAGACCCACCCTTCATCACGGTGGCCTTCCACCTTGGCCAGGTAGATCGCAGCACGGCGGCTCACCCCGATCAACACAAAGAAGCCCCTCGGGGGGAGTATCGCCGCCGGTTCCCCCTGTCGTTGCTGCTAGTGGTGTTGTTGTTCTTGTTGTTGATTCGCGCGCTTTCTCATACATCGCGCCGTGTGGATCCGCAAACGGCGCGCCGCTCGCTGCCGTGCTCTGTCTCTCTCGCACTCCCACGGACCGGCCGATGAGTGCGAGCGAGGCAGCCCGACGGAGCACCGCCACCTGTTGGCGCGCGACGACGGCTCGGGGGTCTCCTTCCGGAAGCGCGCAAAGAAATACGCGAACGTCGGTCGGCGCGTCTCGCTCCAAAGGGCGAAAGTTATGGTCGTCCGCGGTAGCCACATGGCGGTCATGAACGAAGAGCGGCGGCCGGAGTCGCGTCCGTCGCTCTGTCTCTGTCGCACTCATGGGGCGGCCCGTTGGAGTGCGAGGGAGATAGAGCGATGATGGCACTGCTGTTGTCGGGGTGCCGCACAGTGGGCCAGAGGACCGTTCAGGCTGCCATTCTGGACGTGTTTTGAACTCCAGAGTCGCTAAATGGGACTCGAATCGGAAGTGTAACCCCACCGACGGGCTCCTCGTTTAGAGAGCAATTCATTGGTGGGGTCACACGTTCGATTCGAGTCCCATTTATAGCGACTCTGGAGCTCAAAACGTGTCTGAGATTTTGGCCGCCTCGACTGTCTTCTGACCCACAGTGCGCCGCATTGTGCGCGAGCATCAACTTTCACTTACCTGCGGAATATTACGGCCATGCGGCGTGATTGATGGCGCGCGGAGTATCGACGCGGCGTCGCGGCGCGCGCGGCAACGCGTCAATACCCCGCCGACGCTAGGCAACGCGACATTCCTTCGCAACAACCGCGATCCGGCCGGGAGCGGCAGGTACGCGGCAAATCCGTGTCCGCTTCCTGACTCCCGCTTTCGCCGATAGATGGCGGTAGCGTCGCGGGGCGCGGGGGAAGGAGGGAAGGTTCACGACCCTCTGGATCGCCGCGCCGCGCTCCTCAAAGGACGCGAGAATGAATGAAAGGAAGAAAGAGCGCGGCACCCTTCTTTATCGACGGAGCGGCATGTCTTGCGAAAGTCTCCCCGGCGGAGAAGGGGTGCGCGGGGCGGGTTCACACGGCGTCCGCGCGAGCGCGCCTCGGTCGCCGTCCACCTGGCCTCCCCTTGGACCAGGTTGCCGCTCAGACGCCTCTCAGATCGCGAACCTGTCGAACTGTCTCAGGACTATCGCCGTGCTACTATTGACAGTAATTTTTTTTTATTTTTTTCTCTGCCTCCTTTTAGAGGTGTGACATTGGACCGGCGACGGTTCACTGCGGCCGCAGTGGGCCAGAAAACCAGCGCAGGTGGCCAAAATTCTACACGCGTCGCTGAGCAGGACTCGAACCGAATGTGTGACCCAACCAATGCATTCCGCCTTCGGAGAGCAATCTATTAGTGGGGTGGCACGTTCGGTTCGAGTCCTATTTAGCGACTCTGGAGGTCAAAACGCGGTCCCGAACTTTGGCCGCCTGCACCGGTCTTCTGGCCGAGCTTCTGGCCCACTGTGCGGTCTCTCCTTGATTTATGCCGTTACGTCATGTATTGCAAATAGAGGTCCACTGAAAATAACAAGGGTATTACACGGCCATAGCGCACCCCCGCACTGTCTTCCGCAACCCAACTATTTGCATAGCAATCGGCCGTGATCGCCCTGACTGCTGCACCGCGCAGCCGCTGCTCCAAAAAACCGCGCGCTCTCGTTTATTTGCATTTCTAACCTGCTCATCGTTCGCTGTCTTTGGCGGCATAAGAGTGGAAAAAAAAAACAACAACTAAACTTCCTGGACCTGCTGCGTGAATGTAATTATTTGCACCCCCAACCAGTGGAAAGAATGCCACACGAAAAAAAATTAAGGCAGGAGGTGAAGAAGACACCCCCACTTATATGATAATCAACGAGGACAGTGAAACTTGTTCAGTTACAACTAACCGCTTGCGCTGAAGGTGGTTGTTTTTTCGTGCTTTTTTTTCGGTCGCGCCCGGATAGCTTTAGCTGCAACCTTTTCGCTGGCGCCCTTGGGCCCGCCCCGGCCCGTGTGCCCCACAGTGGGCCGAAGGCGGCGAAATTCTAGACGGGTTTTGAGCTCTAGAGTCGCTAAATATGGCACTTGAACCGAATGTGTGACCCCACCAATGGATTCCTCGTACGGAGAGCAGGCCATTGGTGGTGGGGTCGGGTCCCACGTTCGGTTCGAGTCACATTTAGCGACTCTGGAGCTCAAAACGCCTGCACCGGTCTTTCTGGCTCACTGTGCCTCGCTGAGCTCGCGCCCTTGAACACCTCAGCGAAGGGCCGCGCGGGTATAGGGCCGCGGCTCCCAACCCGACTCCCCGTGCCATTCATCGCCAGGCCGCGAGGCTGCACCCCTTGACTCGCGACGCGCCGCGCCGCGCGTCCCCTCGGGCAGCGAACCCGAGCCAGCCGCGGCCGGGTGGGACAGGTCTTCGGATCACGCAGCCAGAAAATTGGGAAAGTAAGTAGTCGTCGCCGTCGTCGGGGAGTCCGCGCTCGGCTTTTGTTTACGTTGCTTTTTCCCATTTTTTTAATATTTTTTTTTCTAGTATACCCGCGTTTACCCCCGCGACACGCCTCGCGCCTCGCACACGCAAAAAAATATAAATCAGACCCAAGCTAATTTTTTTAGCAGCAAAGAATTAGCTGCACAGCTAAAAAAGTGGTCCCGTTGCTAGCAACTCTAGCTGCGCGCGGCTACTCCGTTAGCTGAGTGTTTGAAAAATAACCGCGTTTTGAAATGGCCGGATTCAGCTATTTCCGCGTCAGTGGTGCTAATCGAGTGCCGCTAAAATCCGTCCGCTGTACTGCAAATAACGCTGGGACCGGAGCTCGAGTGGTTTACGAGTTTGCACATTTATTTTGGCTGTGCTCGATCTCTTTCTCTCTTCATTCTCTTAGAGATAGCCGCAACGAAGTCTGTGAAGGGGAAGTCAATAATTATTTTCGTGTTTTGTAATGTAGTTTGGATTGATTGTTGTGGCTGTACTGCAATTTCTCCGCGGCATCTCTATTCGCAGATTGTGACCATTCGTGACGACGAAATGTCTCGAAATTATTGTGATGGGTGTAATAGCTCATTTGTTAGGATTTCACGGCCGACCACTCGCCATGGCAGATCATTTTGTCTCCGCCAAGCTTCAGGAGTGGAGGCTTGGCCACCTCCAGGACGAGTTCAGAGGTAAGTCGCTTTTTCCCTTCCGACGTTTAGGCACGGTGAGTTTTGCCCATGCCAACAGGTTTCATACCTTTTAGAAACGTGTAATCTAACCATAAACCCCCTGTTTTTCATAACGCGTGGAAAGTATTCATGTCGCGTTGTAGAATAGTCCATGTCGTCTTTGTCATGGAACTGCTTACCGACTCTCACAGTGACTTTATGGTAACATAACCTCTTTCGCCCATGTGATCATGAGGGTTATAAGTCTTGGGTTGTAACTGATTTATGGATTTCAATGGGCCATACAAAAGGAAATATTCGGTTTACATAGCTTTTGCATTGAACCATTGCAATTATTTTTGTTTCCAGGCAAGGGAGTGAGAAAAGAAGCGCTTTGGTTGCTGACAGAAGATGATGTGAACGCTTTGATCCCTGCCTTTGGGGATAGGCTAGTTTTCAAACATCATCTTAAGCTTCTTCAGCAGTCAAACAATGTATGTATTTTTTCCAATTTAACATTATTCTATGCGCCTTACTTATTTGACTAAGACTGTTTCTTTTCTCTTTCAGAACAATCTTGTCACATTGCCCTTTGTTCTTGAGTCAACCCCATCGACTTCTACTTCTCAGACCTTCCAGAACAATTCTGCCTCATTGTCTTTGAATTCGGAGCAAATCCCTTCAACTTCTCAAATCATTCGTAGGCCTAATCCCACTCAAGAAGCATCCAGCACTACTGAAGTGAGTATTTCAACTATAAGTGTAAGTGCACCAAATGCTTGTGAACTCTTTTAACCTTTCCATTAACTTCATTTTTATAGGCTCTTCGAGGGGTTGTCAAAAAAACTAATTATGGTCGTGAGTTGCTTCGCTTAAAGCGTAGACTGAGACTCAAAGAAAGAAGACGGATCTGTGACTTTATTGTTAACCTCCATGTTAGTGATAATGACGACCTGAAGTGAGTATTTGTTTGTTACCATTGTGTGTATACTTTGTTGTTTGGTTTTGGTTTCAGCTAATCATTGGTCTTGTTTTACAGGATCTTGGCTTCAGAATTTATGGAGTGGGCTGAGCAGCTATCTATTATATTTCCCAAGGATCCTGCTGTAAGTTTTATTTAAAAGCTTTTTGTCCTTGTCTGTATTATAACTATCCAGTACTTTTTTAAGTTTCTAACTTGTTAATTTTTTATTTGCAGTCCCTTTGGTATACACCAAGGCAAAAAGTTGGCAACCACACTATTGTCCCGAGTGGTCCACTTTTAAGTGCTTACTATGGTACAAGAAGGGAGATTTCTGACATGAATGATGAATGTGATGATGATGAGGATGAAGAAAACATTGATGATGTGGAACCTTTACCTGGTAAGTTGTTTTAATATTTGTGTATTATTTTGAGCTGTCATTCAAATTGTAATTTGTCTCTATTTTTTTATTTTTTTTTATTTTCAGATAATGTTGCAGAAGATATTCATTGGCTCAAGAGTCATTTAGAACCCTGGTGCTCTGTAACTGAGAAATGGCAATCCACTGCAAAGGCTAGAAAGTCCATGAGAGATCACCGACGTTATGATGTTACAGAGTATCTAGATTCTTTCAAGTGTTTGCGTCAACCCACTGGGCATTTGCTGGTAAGTTATTCCTTCCTTCGTCAAAGAAAATTAATTACCTTAACTGTATATCTCTTAATGTTTTAAATTGAATTTCTATTATTTTAGATCCAAGCTGACTTTGCACATTTGTATGAAGACAAATCTACTAAACTCTTTGACAAGGTGGAGGCTTTCTTGACCAAAGTTTTTGAAGAGTTGAAAACAGTGCGCCCTTGTCCTCGTGAGCTGAAATCAATCCTCAAGCAGCAGGAACTCACTGTAAAATCTGGAGGTATGTTTTATTGAACAACTTTTTTCTCCTTGTTTTTCTTTAACATTTGTTCCTTAATTTTTTTTCGTAAATGGACTAGTGATACTCGCTTTTCTTTTAATCAAGTTTTTATAAAATGAAATCATGTTTTAAAACTTATCTCATACAATGTCGCTTTCTTTTTTTAATTCCAGGCAAATTGTCTACCACAGTCATTTTAATGACACTTTCATACCTAGTACCTGTTCATACTGTGAGCAAGAAGAAAAAGAAAGACACAGCAGAGGAAATAAAGGGGTGGAGGCCCAATCGCAAGGAAGTCCAGGATGGGTTCATCACTCACATTGATGTAGGTACATTTTATTTAAGTTTGTACTAGTAGTGTTATGTTTGATTCATTTCTTACGTTTGGCTGTTGTTTGTTTCTCAAACAGGATGTTGCAAAGCTTCAAGAAACGGTCAACAGACGTGATCGAAAATTTTTGGATTTAAAACAAACAAGGCAGCCATTTGTTGTAATAGTTGGACGAGATCAAGAAAGTATCACAGCATCATATGTCTGTGTCAATGACTTTTTCTACTTGATGAGTTCACCTCTTGAAGCTTTAGATATTTGTTTCAAGACAATATTTGCTTTAGGGGTTAAATATTCTATTGAAAGTAGGCCCCTATGGATGTTGCTCCAAACTTTTGTGTATGACATTTACACTTCTTATGACAAGCTCAGTGCTACTGCTTCTACTCTTAGTCTTCTTGCAAGATTTGATGTAAATCTTCAGTAGGTTTCGTGTTATATGCCAGTGTTTCTGTGTATGTTTTTCTTCGTTTGTTTTGGTAATGGTTTAATTTTTTTGTTTTTGAAAAGTATATTGTTTGCTACTTTCCAAAATGGCTGTGTGTCCAGTGTGCAAAACTGAAACTCACTCTATTCAACGGCTAGATCTTCATTTGCAATTAAAGCATCAAATTCATGTGTCTCATGGCTTTCGTGACTATTCTTGCTTTGAAGCCAATTGTTTTAGAGAGTTTTTAAATTGGAAAACTTACAGAGAACACTTGATTCGATCTCATAATGTTCCTATTAGTGTTAGTGGTTCCAAGATTATTTCTGAGGAGCCACCTCAGAAACGTTGTAAACTGAGTGTTGATGTAGATTCTCAGAATGATTCCAGTAATGCAAGTACAAGTTTTTCTAGTCAAGAAAATTTAGATAACTTAAGCATTGTAGATTGTTGTGAAATGAATCAAACTAGTTTTACTGATGTTCCAACTTTTGATTCCTTGAAAGATACAATCAAAGAAAGCTCAGATAAGTTTTTGAAAGAAATTTACTCTAACAAGAGTATTCCTAGAAATTTTGTGCAGAAGATAGTAACTGAAGTTACTGAACTTGTTGCTAGTAATGTATCAAATGTGAAAAGTGTAATTAGGTCTCAACTGAGTGCTGCTGGTGTGCCCATTGAGACATCTGCTCATGTTGAGAAGTGCTTAAGTATGATTGAACACCCTTTTCGAAACCTGTCCTCTGATTATTTAAGGCTAAAACATTTTCGGAGTGCTCCTACCTGGGTGGAGCCCGAGGATCTTGTCATAGGTGATGCTGAGGATCTTTCTGCTTCCAAAGTGACTCCTGTTTCCGTCAAAATGTCTTATATTCCATTGGCTAGTTCACTTAAAGCTTGTCTAGAATCACCTGGTGTTTTTAATGCTATGATAGAATATATGGCCTTGTTAGAATCAGAACCAGTTGACTGCATTTCTAACTTTATCCAATCTGAGTTTTGGAAATCTAAAGTAAAAGACAAACCTGGGATCCAAATACCTCTTTTCAAATTTTATGATGACTATAATGTTAATAATAGTTTGGGCCCTCATGCAGAATCTGGCAAATTAGGTGGGGTGTACTGTTCTATTCCAGTGTTGCCTCCAAAAATAAGGTCACTAGTTGATAATATTTTTGTTGTTTTATTGTTCAAGTCTCAAGATAGAGCATTGTTCTCAAATGATATTATATTTCAGAAAGTTATTGAAGAATTAGAGGATTTGCAAGAAAACGGGATAACCATTTGTGTTGATGGCATATCACAAACTGTATATTTTCGCCTTGGTTTAATACTTGGTGATAATCTTGGAGTTAACTCCATGTTTGATTTTGTTTCATGTTTCACAGCAAACCATTCATGTCGGTTTTGTAAAATTCATCGAGATGCTCTTCATTTTGCATCAGAGGAAGACCCATCATTGTTGAGAAATGTGAACAATTATTCAGTGGATGTTTTAACTAATGATGTTTCTGCCACTGGAGTTGTGAAAAATTCAGTGTGGAATAGTCTTCCTGGTTTTCATGTGACAGAAAATCCTTGTGTTGACATTATGCACGATTTGTTGCAAGGTGTGTGCCACTATGATATGGCACACATAATTCAGAGCTTAATTCGTAAAAAATACTTCTCACTTGATGACTTAAATTTTCATATAGGCTCTCATGACTATGGCTGCTTCAAAGGAGAAAACAAGCCTACTAGTATAAGAGAAGAAAACTTGAAAGAGTTGCATTTTAAAATGTCTGCTAAAGAAATGCTTACTTTTGTCAGAAATTTTTCTGTTATGATGGGGCACTGTGTTCCAAAGAATGACCGTGTGTGGTATTTTTATCTTTTGCTTCGCAGGATTTTAGATATAGTTTTGTGCCCTGTTGTGACTCCTTCCCTTTGTGATCTGTTAGACAGTCTTGTAAAAGAGCACAATGATTTGTATTTCGTGTTGTTTCGTGACACTCTTAAGCCAAAACATCATAATCTTGTGCACTTCAGTAGAATTATGAAATTAATAGGGCCTTTAGTGCATGTTTGGTGCATGCGTTACGAATCTAAAAATAGGTCTCAAACTGTGGCAGCTCAGGCGACAAGGTCCAGGAAAAATATTATGAAGACTTTATCTATAAGAGAGCAAATCACTCAAGTCACCAAGTCAAATGTTTTGGTTTCCTTGGACTTTGAGTTTGGTCCTTTGAAACACTGTGATGTGCTTGATAAAAGTTCAGACTTTTTAAATTTTATCCCATGTTTGCCGTTTATGAATAATTGCATGAGTACCCCTTTTGTTATATACAAGGGTACTGAGTACAAAGTTGGCTCTTACATTTCTCTTGGTTTCAAGGATGATGGGGGTTTACCCCTTTTTGGTAAAATATGTTACATAATGGTTAATATTGAGGAAGATTTCAGATTTCTTGTCCATGCCTATGATACAATGGAATTCTGTGACCATTTTCATGCCTATGTGATCTCACATAAAGAGTTCTTTTATAAATGTGTGTCAGTTCAGGAGTTAACTCATTCTCAAAATTTCAATGGTAACTTTAGTGAAGGGAAGATGTATATTTCATCTCGTTACATTGTATAATGAGACTTGTTCATTGAATGTTGAATAAATTATTCAATTCAAAACATTTTCCTGTAATTTTTCCTGCTCCTACAAACAAATATAACACACAGCAGTGAATCAAAGTTTGCTCTCGCAAAGTACTGAACGTGCCCTAATGAATGGGGAAGGAAACTGCTCTTGCAACACAGATAAAATGAAATAGCAAGACAGACAAAATTTTAGTTCTGCAGTTATGGTGGAGTATCAGCATGCCTAAATTAATTTTAGCCAAATAAATAACTGCATTCTCAGTGTAGCTAAAAGCTTCTTGCACAAACAGCAAATATAAATTTTGTGTATTTGCTAGTCCCTGTTCGAATCACTGCTAATTTTTCTCAGCTAACAGTATTTAGTTGTATGGCTAAAAAAATAGCTGCGCGCATACAACTATTTTAGTTCGCACCGGTGCTAACTTTTTAGCTCCCACGTAAGTTTTTTTTTTGCGTGCACCCCACCACACGCGGCTATTTCTTTCAAAACCGCCGCGTTGTGACACTCGCTTCACGACGAGCCCAACCTTTTTCGCAAACACCCCGAAAGTCTCCTCCGAAGCAAATAAAACGTACGTCGCGCGCGCGCGCTCTCAACACCCTCAAAGACCCCCTTGCCGATGATTACGCAATTCTTGACCCCTAAAAGCAGTGCTATCACACAGATACTGCAGAAAGAGCAGGTTCGGAATCCAGCCGGTGCGTGCGCGCACACGCACCTCTCTCTCTCTCTCTCTCTCTCTCTCTCTCTCTCTCTCTCTCTCTCTCTCTCTCTCTCTCTCTCTCTCTCTCTCTCTCTCTCTCTCTCTCTCTCACAGTCTTGCCAACACGTGAGTGACCGCGCAGGCATCTCACACATCATGTCTCACTCACGAGTAGCCGAGTCGAATCGAGTGGCGATCGACGGGATGACGCAGCGGCGGGGGCGGCCCTGCAGTGTGGGTGAGTAACTAGCCGGCAGTGGCACCGGCAGCAGCGTGACTGAGCAGCACGCGGGGGGTACATCAGGATCGAGCTTCGAATTACGCCATGAAAGTGTCAAAAAGTTCCCACATGACAGCACGAGGCACTGTCATGGAGCGGTAAATAAAAATATAAATTAAAGCGATCTGAGGGGCACGGCAAAAGCCGTTCCTGGTTTTCTCAGGAACGCCCTGGAAATCGCCTATGTCTTTACTACAGGCTTGAAAACCAGGAACCGTTTTAGCCGTATGGCAGAATGTACGATGAATTTATAGGTGAGTATTCCTGCCCGTCCGGAACGACTGCAAAAAGTACGTAAAAATGTGAGTTCCGCTCCGGATTTCTTGGCGTGTAATAAAAATTTGTCTAGCCTCTCGGCGCGGTGCGTGCGTGGTGGCGGCCGGCCGGCGCCGCCCCGCCATGGGAACCACCATCCATCAGGCCATCAGGAACGAACGCACTCCGGGAGCCGCTGCCGGCTGCCACTAGCCGCTGCCGGCCGCTGCTAGCCGCTGCCTGACGAGTGGGCCGCATTAGCGACTCGGACAGGCCTAAATACGGAGGGCCTGACCTCCCGAAGGGCCTGCACGCCTCCACAAGCCCAGGTGCGAGGGCCAGAGGACCGGCGCAGGCGTCCCAAACTCTAGACGCGTTTTGAGCTCCAGAGTCTCGAAGCAGGACTCGAATAACCGAACGTGCGACCCCACCGATGGATTGCTCTCCGAACGAGGAATCCATTGGTGGGGTCACACGTTCGGTTCGGGTCCCATTTCGCGACTCTGGAGCTCCAAACGCGTCTAGAGTTTTAGCCGCCAGCGCCGTTCTTCTGGCCCACTTTGCGTCGGCTGGACGGGGAGGTGCAAGGCCGTGGAGTGGCGCCCACTCCGGCGGCAACCAACGCACAGAATGCGCGAACTGATACTTGAGCAGGTGCTCCGCCGCGTTGTCGCACTACATCACCGGCAGGCGGCCCCGCCCTTCCCTGAGAGCGCGGCGCGCCGCGGCCTCCGCACCAGCGCAGCAGCAGCACGCCCTTCACCGCGGTCACGCGCGCGCGTTTCCGGCGGCAGCTCGTCAGCCAGCACTAGGATGACGACGACGACGACGACGGCGTCCTGGGCGTGGGAAGGCGGCAACAATGCGGCGCCGTGATTGGTCGCGCGGACGGCGGACGGTGGGTCAGAAGACCGTTGAGCCGGCCAAAACTAGATTTTTGCGTTTTGAGCTGCAGAGTCGCTAAATGGGACTCGAATCGAACGTGTGACCCCACCAATGGAGTCCTCGTTTGGAGAGGAATTCATTGGTGGAGTCACGCGTTCGGTCCGAGTCCCATTTAGCGACTCTGCAGCTCGAAAAGCGTCTGGAATTTTGGCCGCGTCTTCGGTCTTCTGACCCACGGTGAGCACCACGACCGTCCGCAAGGTGATTGGGTCGCATGCCCTTTGCTGCATTGCGCTATTCGTTATGTGCTCGGGGAGCCACGCCGTGGCTACGCCGTGGCTACGCCCAGCGCACCGCCTCGGACGGCCGGTCGCGCCCGCGGGTCTCGTCCTCGCCCTGCGCCGCCCTGCGCCGCCCTCGTCCGTCGCTCTGTCTCTCTCGCACCACGGCCCGCTCCCTGAGTGCGAGAGGGACGGCGACGAGGGCACTGCATGGAATCGAACCCCTGGCCCTCGAGCGAACGGTCAACCACCGTACATCTGCCAAGAATGTTCAATGGCCGCTCACGCGCTGTTTCACAAACCGTCATCAAATTTCCACTGTGCGAATAGCTAACTCGTATAACCGAAGAGGACAGCATGCGGTCACACTTATCGGGGGTAGAGTTTTTAAAAGTCAACGACTTGTTTTGCGTTCTGCTTGTAAGTCCTTCGGGAATATCGCTGCTAATTCATGGACCCCCTGCCGTGCGCCTCACACACACACACACACACACACACACACACACGGACTCCATTGGGCAATGTTTGCCCTGTTTGGAGGGATTTGCACGCCTCCGTATTTACATACAACACAGTCCTTGGGACACTGAGTAGAAGAAGAATGCTATTCGCTAACATCGACGACGCACGTTTCGGCGGCATTGTTGACGGTATCGGTCCGAGTCGGGTCAAGCCGAGCCGAGCCGACCGCCGAGCCGAGCGCCGAGCCGAGCGCCGAGCCGAGCGCCGAGCCGAGCCGACGCGCACGCACCACTGCATTGGCCAGTTTGTTATGCAAATGAGAGCGGACGAGCGGACCGTCAACAAGTGTGACACCTTGCGTCTGGCCGTCAAGTGCGTCACAAGTGCATCAGTGCGGCCATTGATTCTGCGCTGCCATTTGGTCCATTTTTGCACGCGGATTCATCCATTCGGGGCCGGAACAACATGCGTGTCTGTCTCGTCCATTGCAGAGCGGGGCTGTAGCTCGTAGAGTGAGAGCCGCAGGCCAAGTCACACCCACAGAAATGATGTCTTATAATTCCGTTTCTGGAACAATAGATTCGTTGAATCCATGATCTCAACCAGCAACCGTGGTATGCTACAGGTACTATACGTCTCCTCGCACTCACTCCCTCCTCTGTGTGACATTTGAGTTGGCCCGGCCGGCGGCCCCACAGAGGGTTAAGACGCCTCAAAGTGTGTCTGTTCTCACAAGAGGAAGATCCAACGGACGCGTAGGACTGCACGGGTCATCAATCCCAGCAACAGGACAAAGGTGTAGCGGGGCGGGGCGCGGCCGGCCTGGGGACACTGACCAGTGTCCGGCCGGCCCGGCTCTGGGAAAGATTCAACTACTCCGTTTTCGGTTGGGGGTTTGCAGCAGTGAATCCCAACTTGACACTGAACCTGCACCGTAATGCTGGTCCCTGATTTATATCGAAGGGTTCGCGTCGCCGTCCTCCCCTTCGGATGTACCGGTCAGCCGGGCCGCCGGACCCGGCGTGGCGTCGCCACCGCGGCGTTCGAGACCATCGTCGTGGACGCAGGTGGAGAACCAGCTGGACGTCTATGAGGAAGTTCCCTGAGAACGTTCGGATGATGTCGGGTTGGTGGCGCTGTTGGAAACGGCAGCTCAAACATCGCGCACACAACGCGACGGCGTGGGTGCCCAGGCAAATAGTCAGTCGTTGGTCGTGATACTCATAACAATCCGAGCTGCTTCCAGATGACAAGTAAGCGAATTTGAAACCGCCAAGTAGTGTCTGCCGCTTGGTCTGCCGCATTTGAGGTTTGCGGTTCCAGTTCTGTGTTTGTTGTAGATGCTGACTCAAAATAGGAAAGGTTTGTGCGTAGGTTTTTTTTTTTTTTTTTGGGTCTTGTCGGACCGGACACTCTGAAGCGAATCTGCCTTCCCATTGCGCTTCCGCGCAGTGGTCAGGAAGGCCTTCTGCTCCTTGACCGGCAGCACCCCGTCCTCGCTCCCCCTGCCCCGGCGGCGGGGATTTGGGTTGGCCCGCGCCGCGCGGCACCGGCCGGCGGCAGGGGGACCGTGGCGGCGGCAGTACGCGCCCAAGGACATTTGGGGGAGGTCTCCTTTCGTCATCTCGCAGGCCGTGTCGCACACAAAGGACACTCCACCGGGTGCATCGCCGCCGGGCCGCCACCCAGGCAGGCGACGGCGGGAAGGGTTCATCGCGACGACGCGGTGCTCGGGGACCGCGGGGACCGCCTCGGCGTCCTCCGGGACGTCCAGAGTGCTGACCGCGCGAGGTGCCGCGTCGCCGGCAAGTCGCCGCGACCACGGCACAGTGGGCCAGAAGACCGGCGCTGGCGGGCAAAACTCTAGACGCGTTTAGAGCTCCAGAGTCGCTTAACCAAACCTGTGACCCCACCAAAGGATTCCTCGTTCGGAGAGCAATCCGTTGGTGGGGTCACACGTTCGGTTCGAGTCCTGTTTAGAGACTCTGGAAGGCCATTGTTTTGGGCCTGCGCCGGTCTTCTGGCCCACTGTGCGCCCTCGCCGGCGAGTCGACGCGACCACGGCCTTGCTGGCCGTGCCGGACAACAGCAGCTCATCCCCGTGTGAGAATCTCCGCCGCTCGTCCGGCAAGGAGTGACGGCGTCCCCGGAGGGGCGGCCCATTTCCCGGAGCAGGTTTGTTCGAACCGGAAAGTCCGGCCCGGAACGAGGAAGCAGTGCTGAGGGATGATGGTACCGACCGCAACAAAAAGCGGCGCGATTATCTTGTCGCGGAAGGAGGAAGACGCGGGGGTGGCTGAGCGGCTGTCTCTCTCGCACTCACGGGGCGTTCCGGACGGGTGCGAGAGAGACGGAACGAGCAGACGCCGCGTGAGCAGACTCCCACGACGCGCCGCACCCTCGCCGCCGTCACCCGGGAAGTTAGAACCTGCAGCGTCTCCCACACTGATCGCGCGGCCGAAGGGAAAACCGCCCCGTTTCGGCCGTTAGGCGAGTTTGCAAATAGAGACAACGCCTTTTGGGAATATTTATTCCGCGTTTTTACCACCGAGTCGCTGCTGCTGCTCCGCGCCCTTGGGTCCGGCAGGCCATTCCGAGTCCGTGGAGATGAGTCCAACGGATTCTGCAACGACTATCTTGCGCCGGTTTTAAAAGAGTTGCTGAGGGATTTTTTTCTTTTCGCGAAGAATGTGTGTGACGTGTGCAAGTCCCGGAGGAAAACTGTGCCTACGCCGTCCTGTCTGATTATGTCCAGGATTCATAAATTCGGAGTCGCGGAATGCGCGCGCGGCTGTTTGTTGCTCTCCCTCAGTGCTCTCCCTCGCACCCGCGGACAACACAGCGGCGCGCGATTGTCCGTCTCCCTCGCACCCGCAGACAAAGGCAGTGCGGCCAACGCACCGGAGCACCGCGACCGCGACCCGCCGCCCCGCCTCGCCAAATAGACCACCACAAGCAATCATCGCCACTCAAACCTGCTGGCGACAAAAAGTGGCGAAACACAGTAGTGGGCTAGAAGACCGGCCGTCTTTGCAGCAAGTCCGACATGTATTTTGGACATTATGCTTTGTTTTTGGGGAGTATTGCGTACGGAAGAGATTCGATTTTGCTGGAAAAAAAAAACACACACTTGTATGGCGTTTCGAAATATTTTCGGAATTCGTGAAAAGTTTCTCGGAGCTCTCGACACGCCACCGGGATGCGGCCCGCTGTTGCCGTGCGCTACTCGGCCGTGCCCCGCGGCGGCGCGCTCGCCCCGTCTCTCTCGCACCCGCAGCGCGGAACGCAGCGCCGTTTAGGCGCAGCACCTGGTGATGGTGTCCATCACGCTACCATGCGCACCACCGAATCCAAGCCGAGGAGGACGCAATTACACGGCGAGGCTTAAAGCCCACCGGGCCCTCAAGGCCTCAAGGCCCTCCAGGCGCCCTCCGAAGGGTTGCTTGGCTTTATGAGAAAATGACGCCCGGGCACGGAACGCCACGGAACGCCACGGAACGCCACGGAACGCCACGAAACCTGGGATGCCGTGCCGCTCAAGTTGCTGGCCCTTATTGCACCCCAGCGGTCACCGAGTGGCCATAGGCTGGATTCGGAGCCTCTACATGGTTTCTCGGCTAACAAACCAGATGATGCGAGCCGTGGTCATCGGAATTCCGTTGTTTATACCATGTGTTGTTGTGCCCAGGGCGCGTTCTCCCAGGTCGGTCCCGGAAACGGGCACTCGGGTGTGAAAATGGACCCAATTGCAGGACAGTCCTGGGAGAAAATCACTAAAGTCTCAGGACGGTCCTGGAATCGGGTCCGCTGACCCGAACCAAGACGCTTCAGACCTGGGAAAACCAGGACTCTGTCCTACCGTGTGGGGTTTCGAGAGTAGATGCAAAGGGTAAGTTACGTATCGCTTTAGAAAATTCTGGAAGCTCTCTCTTCTCCAGGCCTCCTGGAATATTCAATCGGTTTGCAGTGGCATAACTGCGGCCGTCGTCTCCCTCTCGCGGCATTTCGAAAATAATTCTGAACGACTCGAGTAATGAGCCAGTCAGACACCTACAGATGGCGCGCCACTCGCGGCAGCGCAGTCGGTGCATTATTTATCCGACGTCTCGTGGTTTGGCAATTACTATTCTAAGTGAAACAAACAGATGCACGTGGTGGTGGCGTATTCAACAAGTACATGTGGCCAGGCGTCTCTCTCTCTCTCTCTCTCTCTCTCTCTCTCTCTCTCTCTCTCTCTCTCTCTCTCTCTCTCTCTCTCTTTTGCCTCCCGCTGTCTTTCTCGCTCCTTTTCTCCCCGATATAGGGAAACTTATCCGTGCAGCAGCAGGCAGCGCGGCTTTTGGCCGCCACGCCACCTTGCTTTTCGGATTCGGATTGCGGTTCGTATTGCGGTTGCGGTGCGGTAGCGCCCGGCGAAATACTTACCGCCTTGTCCATTATTCAGTGCAAATCCGTTTGCATGAGCCGTGCCGGTATTTACAAGGGAAATGACATGACATTATCTGCTACGCAGGTTGGGGTAGGCCACAAACACCTCACTTCTCATATTTTCTCTCAGCATCCCCCTTGTAAAAAAGATAATGCAAAATTTACGAAAAGGTAAAAACGACTTTATTTCAGTGTGGTTGTTTACCCCACCCTTTATTCGCACTGATCCGCTTTCGCTTTCCAGTGGAGGAAGTGAGACGTCTATATGATTGGTGGACTGCTCGCTGCGCTCACTGCACCGCCGCGTGATTTACCGAGTAACTTGTACCTGTCACGCGCATATGGGCGGCCGCATCAAAAACCTGCTCCATTTATTGAACTTTTTCGTCGGTCGCGTCGATAGGGGGTCACTGCGTCACCGACTGCTGCTGCTGCTACCTCCACTGGAAAAAGCAGCTGACCGCGCAATGCCATCCCTTTCACGGTGTCACTGTCAGGGAAAAGTTTCATTATTTTTTTTATTTTTTTTTTTAAATAATATTGCAGTGTAAAGGAATGACACGCAGAATCAGCCTGATTGGAAAAGTAACATCAAACCGTGCTTCGTCACAGACCAGGAAATATGGGGAGGAAACGTGCTGTCCCTTGGCAACATTTGCATGAAGACCAAGGCGCGCGCACACACACACACATATGCACACTTGTAACGGAAAGAGCCTCACCTAACCCCATCGCACGTAGACCCGCGCGCGCGCTCACACACACAGTGCAGCCGTGTCGCCGCGATCCCGCCAAAATTATAGACTCTGCACATATGCTAATGCAACCTTTTTTTATGAATAGGAAACGCATTACGTGCTCTGCCCTACCCCTTTTCCCCGCGTTGCAGTGTAGTGTCTGCCTGCCCCGGGCAGCCCGGGGGCCTTGTTGGGGGACCGTTGAGGCAGACGCGACGGCCTTTGACGCGGTATACTCCAATCACTGATGCTTAGTTAGGTTCAAAAGTGCGCGCGACTTGAGGCATTGTCAACCCCGAGGTGGTGCATTATCGAGCTGATTGGAGCAGACATCGTATGCAGATGAGCAGCGCCGTCGGATCGTTTCCACGGCGGCAGGAAAAATTAGCCAAGATGCCAGCATATGAAAAAAATAAAAAAATAAAATAAGAAAAATCAGACTACAGTTTTTGAGCTTCATTCCAGACTTGTCAAGAAATTGACTCAAGTTTTCCACACAGAGGGATCGTGCAGCAAAGTGCAAAAAAAAAGAACTCTTAGATCACTCCAATATTATTCAAAACTAAGCACATCAAAATCACAATAATTTCAGAGCCATCTCTCTCCTGGGGGCGGCCACTTATGGACCGCAGTGCTGCCACTACACCATTAGCAAACAAGGAAATGAGCCCGCACGCCGCACAGCGCGCGGCCCGCACCGAAACGCATCCCAATGCATCCCAAATCATTCATATGTAACTCTAATTACCAACGTAGCGCCACCAAAGTACACTAGAAATGCTCTCCCCTTCGTATTAACATAACCCGATTCCGAATCCGTGTGCGCCCCACGCAGAATGCCGCCCCCTTCCCAAAATAACTCCGCGTGACCGGCCATCCGTGTTCTTGTGTGGGTATGTGTCTGTGTGTGTGTGTGCGCGCGCGCGTGCATTTGCGTGCGTGGTACACACGTGTGTTGACGCCTTCCGCCCGTCACGTGGAGGGCGCGCGCACACACACATACACTGAAAAAAGTGATTAGCGAAGAGGGTTGTCCCACCCAGCAGACGAAGACTCTCCTCAAGACTTTACCTGACGACAAAATGATAATTACGCCGCCTCAGAGAGCGAGTGCTGCTGCATTTGATTAGGGAAGGTTGGCAGCAGTAGTCAAGTGTTCCGCGCGTGTCGCGTTCCTCCTTCGCCACCTGCGGCGCCGCGCGCTCCAGGCGGGTAGAGTCGCTGGCGCCACCACCGTCGCCCTGCTGCACCTGCCCGTCGAAGAACGGCGGCGAGGTGCCAGCGGCAGCGTCCTCGCGGCCGACCGCGACCGCGCGCCGGACAAAGGGAGGCTTTTAATTACAGCCAGCCTCGCGCGCGCGCACGCACACACACACACACACGCACACGAGCGTGCGACAGTGGCCCGCCATTGTTTTGGCCCTCAATGAGAGGGGTGCGCGTGTCGGCCTGTCGCGGCGCGGTCGCGGCGCGAGATCGCTGTGCTTTTGTTTTTGTCCAAGACGACGCCACCGCGCGCCGTGGCGGCGGCTGACTGACCCTCAGTGCGTGCCTTCCTTTTTCGTCGTCCTCACCCTTTTAATTAAATTCATTTTTTTTTTGGGGTGTGTGTGTGTGTTTTTAGCTGCCCGAGAGGGTGCATTGTTTCGATCATAATGAGGTGTGAGTCTCGTTAGGCGTCAGGTTTAATGAGTCAAGCGCGCTACCTGGGCGTGTGCGCCGCCCAGTGCAGCGGTGTCGCAAAGTTGGAATCAGTATGCTGTTATTATTTTGATTTGCGGACCTGGTTGAGTGACTGGGCGCAAGGGGGATGACTTACGTGAAGACAAATTTTGGAAAGATCGTAGTTCGAGAAAATTCAAGTGGAAATTACAGTTGAGCAACGTTGATGGCAGAGTCCCGACGCAGTGGCCGTTCCGTAAACACGGAGCGGCAAACCGACGCGGCCGTGACTCAAAACAGTTCGATAGCAAAGTAAGCGCGGAGGTGCATGTAACGGCCGCTGTACCTGATGAGCCTCGCATATATGCAGATCGTCTCACGCACCGTCGCCAGCTCGGTCTGCCCGGCCGGGCCGCACAAAAGCAGCGCGAAAGCGGCGCGCGAAATAGTCGAATCCGCGCGGCGCTCCTAAATCAATATTCAAATAACCCTCTCCTTCCGCGAGCCGCGACGAGGGATGAGGCAGGCGGCCTTAAAGACCGCGCCAAGTGAACATCTCCCGGAATTAATGATATGCGTGAAGGCAGGAACGCACCCCTGGGAAAAAAAAAAGGGCCGGGCAGGAAGGGTCGGCTCCCATTTGAATACACCTTTTAATAGGGTGAATCCTCGGCGGTACGCAAATGCGGCGGCTCACCCTTCCGATCCTCGGAGCACATCCTCGTATTGACGCGCCGCGTTCGATCAGGAAGAAGATGATAATAAAGGCAGCATCTTCAACCCTTGCGTTCCCATGGACCAGACAGCCACCCGGCGGCGGCGGCAGGGCCGCGCGGAGCCCGGCGAAGCAGGTTCACCATTTGCAAAATAGTCCCACGATATGCAGAACAGCCAGGCAGATTCATCCCTCCGAACGGCGAATGAGGATGATGATAAAAAGCGGGCGCGGCGTCTCTCTCTCGCACCGCAGTGCGGCGGCCAGCGGCGCGACGAGGACAGCGGCGCAACCCTTTGGGGAAGACAACGTGTCATCCTCGCGGCCGGCTGGGCCAGCTCCCCTGCCAGCGCTTCCTCCTTTTTTACGAGATAGATAAACAAAGTAGCATCTACCTGCTCTTCCTATTCACGGTGACTCCTGCGCGAATTCCCACACATGCCGCAAGCCAGCGAGCGAGACAGCGCGAGGGGTGGGGAGCGAGAGAGAGAGAGAGAGAGGGGGGGGGGGTAGGGAGGGGTGCGGGGCGGCCGGTCAGGTCCTGCACCCTTCAGGAAGAAGAAGGTCGATATGCATACGCGGGACAATAGCCACGGAGTTCCGGAAGAGACATTTTAAAACCAGGCATGCAAACAGGCCGATGATGCATACATGTATGTATATGGGTATCTCCAGTGAGCCGGCGGACGAGCGGCAAAGGGGTGCAAGGGTTGGGAGGATGCTCCTCAGAAAGGGTTGACCCTCACCTAGCCTGTCCCTCATTTGAATATCTGCATACGGGTTTTTTTTTTTTTACCTCTCTGTCGCGTATACAGGAAGAAGGAAGCGGATCCCCTAATGGAAAAAAAACGGCGCGCTGGTTCGCGGCTGAGCGAACTTTTTTGCATGCCGGCTGGCTGACTGGCTGGCAGGCCCTTGTCCAACCTGTCTGGCCTACATGCAGGGCCTTTTAAAGCGCCCGACCTAAGACGCGCCATTTATTATCGCGACGGTGGTGGAAAGGGGATGCATTCATTTTGGCGGGAAAACCTGGCTGACTCAATTCTAAAAAAATTTGAGCAGGTTTGTGTCTCGGCCAAGTCAAATATGTGCTTTGTAGGCCCGTCAAAATTTGGTTTCCTTTCATTGCTATTTATCGAAGGGGCTATAACCTAACTTTCTCAAAGAACGCAGGGTTTTCCCAGTCATTTTTTCTTTTTTATTGTTTTCCTTGCGTCAAAAATAAAACTAAATGTAAAGCTAATTTAAGATTTTTTTAGAAAATTTAATTTTTTAAAAAAAATTGGACCAACGCCTAACTTGGTGGCCGTTGGTCTCCCGGTGATGTTAATTTCTTCCCACACTCGTGACACCGTGTCTCTCGGACGGTCCGTTGCAAAAACGATGCTCCTCCGCCCCTCCCCCTCCCCTCCTCTCCCGGAAGGCCGTCCGCCAATGAGACGACGCGGAAGGGTTTGCCGGCTTCCGATTGGCTGGCGTCACCGAGACAAGTGGATATTCAAAAAAGGGACTGACCTGGCCCCCGGCCCTGCGGGGACGCGCCTGGGAAGCGAAGGAGATGCAACCTCGTGATGAAAAGGATGCGAAAGTCGTTACACATCGTCCTGGCGCATCTACCTCCGTTTCGCGCCTTTCGGTCAGGTAGTTATCTGCCTCGGACGCGGCAAATCCGTTGCCCGCCACTTTTTGGCGAGCCGGCTCCAACGGTCAGTCGATTGTGCCTCCTGTGTTCGATGAAGGGGTGGCGGGTCTGCAGTTCTGGTGGTCGGCGCTGAAGCTCGCGCGGCTGGGACCGTCCGTCCGGTCGTTGGCGCCTGGAGGAAAAAACCCGGAGCGGCATCCGCCTCCTGCTGTCTCGCTCTTTTTTTTTTTTTTTTTTTTTTTTTTTTTTTTTTTTTTTTTCTCTTTGCAGTGCATGCATGTGGACTGCCAGCAACCCCGCCAAGCGCCGCCAGCCGGCAGGCAGTAATTGTTTGGCATGGGCGTCGCGTGGCGATACGAAGCGAGCTTTGCTGCAATTGATTTCGAAACGCGGCCCGTGTGTGTGTGACAGGTCCTTTCGTCAGGGATTGAGTCCAGGACGACCTGCAGGTGGATTTCGCGCCGCGTTCGTACATTATGGAGGTTGCTGCTGCAGGTGCCGTATTAAAAAGCTTCCTTTTGTTTTCGTTTTTTTTTTCTCTCTCTGTCCGTCTCACTCCAAAGGGGAGGCGTCCCGCGCGCCACGCGCCGCGTCGTCCGCGGAGCCGCGACATCGCTCGGACGTGCGCGTCGCGTCTGATGAGATGCTCGCTGCTTAATTACCGTTTGTGGAGATACTTGCGGTCGCCCCTCCACTGCTCGCGTGGCGGGCCGCTTATATTTAAAAAAGAAAATAAAAAGGGTCAATTAACCAGCGTCATTCATTTATTCATCCCCGCCGGCCTTGAAAACGTTTTCGTCAATCTGCGTTATGATATGTTGACTTTGCAGCTCGTTTCCGAGGCACGCGCCAAGGTGGAAAAGTGAAAACCCTGTTTCAAAAAAAAAAAAAGTAAATAAATAAATAAAAATGAAACATTTAGAAGACGAATTATAACCACAGATTTGACAAGAAACGATTGCATGAGCTGGTGACACTCTTCGCTCTTCATGAAAAATCACAGAGGTGAAAAAGTAAGTTGTCTCGCGTCATACTCCATGGGCGGTCGCTTTGGCGAATGCAGTGCTGCAGTGCTCTACCGTACTCGGCGGAAGATAAGCGCTGTAGCTGCACCTGGTTTAATCAATATTTAGGTGGAAGTTAATTCGCAGTCAGACTTTATTAGGGAAATAACCCTGCTGTCGCTGTGCGCCTCGGTGTGCCGCGGCCACAAAAGAATCAGGGGGACCGCCGTAACCCGCAGCGGGTTTGCCGTTAACAACGCATAAAAGAGCCCCTGGTCCCAAAACACTGCATAGGACACGGGGCCAAATAATCAGCGAGGCACACAGTGGGCCAGAGGACCGGAGGAGGCGGTCAAAACCCGAGACAGGTTTTGCGCTCTAGAGTCGCTACATTGGAGTCGAACCGAACGTGGTACCACACCAATGGATTGGTCTCTGAACGAGGAGTCCATTGGTGGGGTCACACGTTCGTTTCGAGTCCCATTTGGCGACTCCTGCAACTCGAAACGCGTCTGGGAACTTGCCCGCCTCCACCATTTATCGGGCCCACTGTGGGGCGGTGCGAGCCATACCGCTGCCCTGCTTCGCTGCACTTTCTTATCAATACAGTAAACGGGCTGGACGTAAAGCAAGTTCAGGAACTACTCGCCACGGAACGACGGCGGGACGGAACGAACGGAACGACCACTGCCGCGGGGCTCCGGCGCGCCAACACCGGACGGCCACGATCTGCGTTTTTCGTTGTGGTCGCCGAGCAGGTGCGGATCCAGTAGGAGGCGGGAAAGGGGAAGGGGGGAAGGACAATTGACTGCTGACCTCACCCCTAGATAGCCACCTGAAAAGTAAGCAAAAATACACACTAAGCTCCTGTAGGTTGGTGAGACACACCGAGGGGGTAAACACTTTCGTAAAATGCTCTGTACAAAAAAGCCGTGTATTACGCGTAACACACGTATTTGTAATACCATTTTAGGATCAAATGTGGCAAAATTTAGCATTTTAATGCCGTAATACACGTGTAATACCACAGTAATACAGCGTAATACCGAGTAGTCTGTACACGATTTCTTGAAGTGTTTACCCCCTCGAGACACACTGTGCCCGTGTAAGGAGCCTGCCTTCCCCGTCGGTCCGGCTCTTGATCCGCCACTGAGCCAGACCAGTGGCGGAGCCACGATGGAACTCTGCCTCGGCCCGGCATCGCCACTGCTTGGCCCCGTCCCTTCGCCTCGCCCTTCCCCGAACGCTGTGTTGTTTCGCTCGCTGTTCGATCCACAAGGCAAAAGCTAAATTTGTATACGAATCACGTCCGAGCCGAGGCTGGGAGGGGGTGGCGGCCGGCGAAGGGTGTAGGGACCGAGGGGTGGGGCTCGCTGGGTGGCGCGCGTGCGTTTGTGCTCGTCTGTGTGGGTGTGAGTGGCCTCGTGTCTGTGCGTGCGTGTGTGTGTGTGTGTGTGTGTGTGTGTGTGAGTGAGAGTGCGCGTGTGTGTGGGTGCGCTGCACTGCGCTGCTCCTTGCCCGAGTACGTGCGTCCATCCCTCAAGTCTGTGCCGTGAAAGGGCCGGATGCTGAGAATGCTCTATGCTAGATCATCTCGCGGGAGTGCGGGAAATATAATCAGCAGACCTTCCGATGCCCCCGAGTCGAGACGGACGAAACAATTGGCGCTCTAGCAGAACCCTGGACGAAAACGGGAGCAAAATAAGACACACTGGCTCTCGTCCTCTGTCTGCGTCTTCCGCACCCACGGGTCTCACGCACTGACGACGCCGTCGCACAGTGGGCCAGACGACCGGCGCAGGCAGCCTCTTGGCGCGCTTGGACCTCCAGAGTCGCTAAACACAGGACTCCAAACGAACGTTTGACGCCACCAATGGATACCTCGTTCATTGAGCAACCCGTGGGTAAAACGCTCGGTTCCAGTTCTATTTTAACGACTCTCTGGAGCTCAAAACGGGTCTAGAATTTCAGCCGCCTGCGCCGGTCTTCTGTCCCACTGCGCGCCGGCGGCCCCAGCCAAACACAGCGGTGTTGACACTCTCCGCCACTTGCTTGCCCGGTGTGACGTCAGAGCCTGTAATGCACACCCATATTTCACTTATGACCGTCTGCTGACCCCTCCCCGCCTCCCCCTGTTCCCGCCCCGTGTCTTACCCCAGCTGACTCACCCTTTACCGGCCCCGTGTCTCCCCCCCCCCCTTTTCCTCCCTGCGGACCCCTAGCCTCACCCCTCGCGCGGACTCGGCCGGCATGCTAACAGGGGTGGAGCGGTGTCGCCGCCGGGGTTGCGGCTGGGCGGTGGGCAGCAGGCAGGTCTAGCAGCCCGGAGGCCCCTCCTGGAAGGCCCCTGGAAGGCCCCTGGAAGGCCCCTGAAAGACCCCTGAAACCCGGGAGGAGAGGAGGCGGCGCCAGCGCGGCGTTTCAATGTCAATACCACCCCCCAGTGTGCGTGTGCCACCCAGAAAGGCTCCCGGAAAAAAAAAGAGACTGGAAAAACTGTCACAAAATACTTCTACGTAGCAAGACGCGATAAAGAAGATTTCCTGTGCAACCGATTCAGCTTTCGCATTTTTTCGCATTTGACCCGTTGTTTTCCCTCTAGCTCTACCTCACCCCGGGCTACTGGGTTTGCGGTCCGGCCGGACCAGTTGGCCGCCCCACCGTCACTCTGGACTGATGCAGTCTCTGCAGCAGCACAGCAACAGCAGCAGCAACGGCAGCAGCGGCAGCGGCAGCGGCAGCAGCAGCGGCAGCGCAGCAGCAGCAGCAGCAGCGGCAGCAGCAGCGGCAGCAGCAGCAGCAGCGGCAGCAGCGGCAGCAGCAGCAGCGGCAGCAGCAGCAGCAGCAGCAGCAGCAGCAGCAGCAGCAGCAGCAGCAGCAGCAGCAACAGCAACAGCAGCAGCGGCAGCAGCGGCAGCAGCGGCAGCAGCAGCGGCAGCAGCAGCAGCAGCAGCAGCAGCAGCAGCAGCAGCAGCGGCAGCAGCAGCAGCAGCAGCGCCCTGCCTCCGCCGCGCCGGAGTGATTGGACGAGGGGAATAAAACGGCCCCGATACCGAAGACCGGTCAAGTTGACATAAATTTCGCCATCAAGCGGTAATTGCGGGATAATCGGTCGAGACGCTCCATCATTTTGGCCGCGACGTTGCCTCGCCGCGCTGCCCTTGGCTTGCGCGCGCGGCCGCTCACAGTGGCGAAATGGAAGGGCACTCCCCGGACGATAAGGCGCCAGTGGGCCAGACGACCGCAGCCAGCGAGCGGGTAAAACTCTAGACGCGTTCTGAGCTCCAGAGTCGCTGCACAACAGGACTCGAACCGAACGTGTGTGACCCCACCAATGCTGCTCGACCACACCGTGCCGCTCGACGTGCCAGCGGTCATCTTGAATCTTTGGCAACCTATTTCTCGAGGAGGCAGATCAAGAGAAGTTTCAAGATGACCGCTGGCACAGCCAGCAGCATAGTGTCCCTATGATAGAAAATAAAAACAAAAAAAAAACAGTGGCTTAGTGGTTAAGAACTTTAGCTGGGGAGTGGAAGGTCCCGGGTTCGGGACCGCCAAATTTACACCTTTTTCGGCAACCTATTTTTCTCGAGGAGGCAGATCAAGAGAAGTTCCAAGATGACCGCTGGCACGAGAAGCAGTATGGTGTCCCAGTGGCTCAGTAGTTAAGAGTTTCAGCTGCGGAGTGGAAGGTCCCGGGTTCGGGACCGCCAAATCTACAATTTTTTCGGCAACCTATTTCTTGAGGAGGCAGATCAAGAGAAGTTTCAAGATGACCGCTGGCAGGACGAGCAGCATGGTGTCCCAGTGGCTCCGGACGAAGAAGGCCGGTTCCCTCGTTCACCGAAGCTGGTCGGGGACTCCCAGTGGGAGAATCCTATTCAATCCTTTTTGGCGTTGAATTTTTTTTTTTAACTCCACAATGACCCGCCCCCAGTGTAGGTCGGTCAAAAAATGCGAATATTTTTATTCAATTTCTTTATTCAAAATTTTTATTAAGGTCGGTCAAAAATAGGTCAGTCTAATTTTTGTCGGTCTACTTTAGGTAGGTCATATGATATTGACCTCTCTGCCTCTCTCGCACCCGTCCGGAACGCCCTCCTGAGTGCGAGAGAGAGAGGTTCGGAATCCACTCCCTGGCGGTGGGGCTGGCTGCAACGGGCATCCTAGTTACCTCTCCTACTGAATCAACAAGCCAAACATCATTACCATGCCATGCAAATGCATGAAAAAAGTGGCGAGCCGAAAAGGGCCTTGTTCGCCACACGCGAGCAGCACGCAAGGACTGCAAGGCGAGCGCGGACCGCACAGCGCCGACCCGACGCGTGTCGTGGACGCAGGCAAACCGCGACCGCGATTGTCGTTTCCGTCGCTCTGTCTCTCTCGCACCGACACGCCACGCCCCACGAGTGCGAGAGGGACAGCGCGACGAAAAAGCGACTCTCCGGATCAACCTGGTGGCTCGCGCCTCGCCGTCAACGTGTCGCAGTAAATTCGCTTGTTGTTTCATTCGTGAGGCATTACGTGCTGAAAAGCAAACCCACTCCGCCGGGGATAATCTTTCAATAGCGAGGCGAGAACGACTGCGTTGTCGGTGCGCCGTCCGCCTGTTCCCGTTGAGATGTAGAGAGCATTGTCGAGGTGGGCTGCGCTGCCACGCAAGTAGGCAACAGCCAAACATTCGCGACCCCACGCGACCCCCTCCGTCCCCCAGCCCCCCGAAGAAAAAGAAATTATACTTTGAACTATGTAATTGAATAAGTTCAGTAGCTTTTGGTGAACAAAAAAAAAAAAATAGACCAACCAGGTGTCGAACCCTGGTATATAAGATTGGAAGAATGCGACACCTCTACGCTCTCGGCCACCGTGACTGGCTGCTTCGACTCGCTGGGGCGGAGTCTTTGACGGTGCCATAGCGGCTCTAGCGACGGCAGTTCGGCGCCATAGCGAGTCTCTCTAGCAGGACAGCCCATAGCGCCCTGCGTGTCCACGCCCCGTCACAACGCGGCCCTCCTCATTACTGAGATGGGGCCAGATAGGCGACTGCCCTTCCTTATTAGTCGGGGGCTCTGGTCCGAGACCGGCGAGACCAGACGATCGCGAACAGAACAAGCCATGGACACCAAACGCGTAGCGGCTCCCATCCTGCCTGCCTAGGCTACCCGGCCCGGCTCAAACTCCAACTGATAAAATCGCATGCTTCAGAAAGGCTGGCGCATTTTTCTTTTCCTAGGATGCCGCCTCCTGCATTGTGTGTTGTTCAGACCCGAACAGAGAAGCAGAACGACTTTCACGAACCCCGAACCAGTTGTTTCCATTGGCTCGGTTTCCGGCCCGATGTTTTGGCGAGGATGGCTTGCTGTGGCAGGATTGATAATGTGGGGCTTTGCGCGTATTGCTGATCTATGCGTCGACAAGTACGAGAAGTGAAAACGGGCAGAACGACACTACACCTGCGCATCAACACGCACACCAACACGCACGCACACGCACGCACGCACACCAACACACACACACACACACACACACACACACACACACACACACGCACGCTCCTACAAGGAGCGGGAGCTCGCACTGCTAGGCCGTCTCTTCTTCAGTTTACCGCATGAATTTATGCAGATAGCGCTCGTGCTACACGCATTCTGCGATGCGCCTTTTTCTGGTGCCATATTCCATCCAGATCGGCGCCAGCGATTTCCACCACCACCACCACCACCTTCGCAGCTCCCCCCCACCTTTTTTTTCTATCCGATCTAGACACTATTGTTGGTAATGTGCGACGTTTGGTGTTTTGCTTCGCTGTGTGCGTGGAGCGAGTGGCGGAAAGTGTGTGTGTGTGTGTGTGTGTGTGTCTGTGTCTGTCTGTGTGTGTGTGTGTGCAAGAGGTTGCAGGCCCCCTAACAAGTTACGAGAGTCCAGGTCACCCGCCGTGGGGCACTCGCGCGCGCGCACGCACGCACACACACACACACACACACACACACACACACACACACACTCACTCACACCTACACACACAGTGAGGTAGCTCCCGCCGCCTTGCGTTAGTTTTAGTTTGAAGGCTCCTTCCTTCCTCCCCCAGTTCCTTCCTGGTTATCGTCTCGACTTGCCACGCCACGCCGTGCGACACCACGACGCATGACACGCACCTGTGAATTGGAGCCATAAACCCCAGGCGGCACGGCACGGCAACAACGCGTGCCAAAAGTCGAGTCACTCCTAACGTGCGTTTGTCGTCGAAGTACGCGAGGTTTGCTGTCAAAGGGGTGGCGGATGGCGATTGCAGTTTCGAAAACCGACAGAGGGAAGTGCATGCGAAGGTTCGTCACAAAAATTAGGACTCTGATTCATTAATGAATCTTCCTGTAACACTTCTGTTTCCGTTAGATGAACTTTAAATTGCTTCTGGTGGTGGTGGTGGTGGCCGATGGGTCCCGCGGGGGGTGGCAAGCTATTCTCGGGCGGTGACGTCCCAGAGCTCCGCGACACGGTGACTCTGCCCGGAGGGTTGTTGTTATCGTCATCACTCCTCCACAAAATCGCGCCTCATCGCGGATTTGAACCAAGGACACAGCCTCCCTCACCTTGAAGGAGATGTCAATGACTGGCCGTGGCGTCTCCTCGGCGGGCACCTGCGTTTCTTATGTCGAGGGACCGGCCTTCTTGCAGGAATGACACGACGCGACTATGACGGGCCTTGTCAATATGGGCCGCTTTGTAAACATTCACGGAATCGGACTCGGAGGAAGGCAAGAAGTCGACCGACGCGGCGACGCTTTGACAAAAACAGGCGCACCACCTTTCACTGCAGGGCTGCCCACCCACCCCGCGCCGCCCTCCACCCGCCGGCTGCGCGAGATGGTTTTAAAATGGGTTTATGGCCGGCAGGAGACTCAACAGCTGGAGGAGATGGATGACAAAACCTGGCGAGGGGGTGAGACAATTGGGGTGGGGTCCATGAGATTGCACCCCCTGCTCGGGGTCCTTCCCGCGGCATTGCGCGAGGCCTAGGGCAGCGCGGTGCCTACACTCTAAAAGCCTCATGGTGAAGATTCTCCTGATGGTGAAGATTCTCGTATGATGTGTTGCACCAGCTGACTTTGTATGAAACTTACCTCTGGAAATTAATTGTAGGCTTTTGATATTCTGCCGGATTTATTTCGTCTAAGGGAGATTGTATTTACCTTGATATGCTAGTGTGGCCTTTCGGTGCGATGCACAGTGGGTCAGAAGACCCTTGGGGCGCTAGACGCGTTTTTAGCTCCAGAGTCGCTAAATGAGACTCGAATCGAACGTATGACCCCACCAATGGATTGCTCTCCGAACGAGGGACCCATGAGTGGGGTCACACGTTCGATTCGAGTCCCATTTAGCGACCTCTGGAGCTCAAAACGTGTCCGGTATTTTGGCCGCCTAAGCGGTCTTCTGACCGACCCACTGTGCGGCGCCTAAGGGTGGAATGGAACTCAGCGCCGCCCCAGAGCTCAGCTCACCTCTCACTCCTCGCCGGCGGGAGGCAGCAGCAGGCGAATGGCTTTGTTGTACACAGTCGTGAAACGTTATAACCGCTTGTTCCGACACGCCGAGCACCGGGCCGACCAGAGCGAGTGGTACTTCTGCTTGTTCACACAAGGCTTATTGAATGGGCAAGGCGGTGGCGGCGGGGCGGCGGGCGCTGGGCTGGCCGGCCGCCACGGGGAAGGGACGACTTTCGCGAGGCTTCCCACACTGGACAAGAAGACGCGGCTCAAAGCCGCTGGTAGGTTCCTCAAGAAAGTCCCCGAGGAACCCATTCCCCAACCTAAGGCGCCAATCGGTTCGGACGGGGAACCTTTTTGACGCAACAGGACCCACCTCCACTCGCGTCTATCTTGCTGGTCGTCATCGAGGGTCTGCGCAGCGATTTCGTGTTTTGTCGCTTGTCCCGCCGCGCCCCAACGGAACGCCCCAACGGAGCGCCCCAACGGAACGCCCGAACGGAACGCCCGAACGGAACGCCCTAATGGAATGCCCCAACGGAACGCCCCAACGGAACGCCCGAACGGAATGCCCCGTGAGTGCGAGAGAGACAGCGCGACGCTGTCCGGCGACTTTTTCACCCGCGCGTCAAGTCATCGCGACAGAGAGCTTGACGCGGCGGCCGCGGCGCTGGCCGCGGTGGTGGCCCCGCTGCCTGCAGTGCGGTGAGTCTCACGTGGCGGCGTCCGTCTGTCTCTCTCGCACTCACGGGGCGTGCCGCGCGGCTGCGAGGGAGACAGAGCGACGAAAACCTCGGCATGAGTCTCTGCCGGCAGCTGACGGCTCGGGTTGCGTATGAAGAAGTAATGGCCGGCATTCCGAACTGAAACAAGTTGCCGTGGACCGTTGCGCCGCCGAGGCCCCGGTCTCGTGCCGCTCGTGTCACGCGCGCGGCGCGTGCGACAATGCCACGCAATTTCTCATA
>CM060092.1:16562377-16649877 GCA_030522485.1 Stenchaetothrips biformis | reverse complement strand
CAGTGTGACGCACCCTGGGGAGGCTGCCGGCTGACACAGAGAAAGGCGTGAAGTGCGACGCGGTAGGGGAGGGGGAGGGGGCGGGCCAGGAGGGCCAGGAGGGCCAGGAGGGAAGGCCGCTCCAACTCGCAAATCATTTTACAGCTCCAGTGGCGGTTGTACGTACACCGCGGGGGAGGCAGGCAAGAGGCAGAGAGAGAGAGAGAGAGAGAGAGAGAGAGAGAGAGAGAGAGAGAGAGAGAGAGAGAGGCGGGGGAGTGCACGGCAGCGCACCGACTGGACATCTTCCCGCTAATTTCCAAGCGAGCTGTAACCGAACTACGTTATCCCAGGAACGGGCGCGGGGGCCGATCCACATAATGCAGAGCAACACTACACTGTGGGTGGGACGAGGGACCCCTCCATCACTCCCAGTGCAGGGGAAAAAGGCGCGAATTTTGAAAATTTCCCCCGCTGTGCTCTCATTCTCCCGATTCGGGACACTTGTCAGCGCGGGCGTCCTCGCCATGTGTCGCCACGGTGCGTTTCCATTTGACTTTGTTTCAACCAGCTTCACGGTCCAGATCGCCTCCTCCACGTGTCCCATTCTCTGCCCTTACATTGTCGGCCAAGACAAACACGTCCACACACACACACACACAAGATGCGCCGAATGACAACAACAATGAGGCGGTCACATGCAAGTGCAACAGCGCAGACTCGATGAGAATCACAAAAACTAAGTTGGGCCAGGTCATCAATACATCCCCCGCCGGAAAGCGAGGCCTTGGAGAGCGGAAGGAAGCGAGACAGTCATTGTCTTCATTCTGCATATCACACACATTACGCGCGCGCGCACACACACACACACACACACACACACACACATACATATAGAGGAGGAGGAGGAGGAGGAGGAGGAGGAGGAGGAGGAGGAGGAGGAGGAGGAGGAGGAGGAGGAGGAGGAGGAGGAGGAGGAGGAGGCTGTCTGATTAGACGCGAAATGAATCACCGTGCACGAAGTTCATCCACTATGAAAAATCACTGTTCCCGGCGTGTCTCCCTGTTCTCGGACAAGTCGGCGGTATCTCCGCCCGACGCCCACGCGCCACCATAAAAGAAGAGCGCGGCGCGAAATGCCACGCAACACCGCGGCGGCGGAGGCCGGCCAAACCAAACACCTGTCAATTAAGACAGTCCTTTCCCCGCGTTGAGGCTGGGCGGGGCGGGGTGGGGTGGGGTGGGAAGGCACTTCCGCACCACTCGGCGGGCGCATTACACATGTAAGGTTCAGTTCGGCACTACGCGGCGGTTCGCAGCGGAGGCGCGCGGTGCGGTTTTGAGGTTAGGAAGGGGGAGGCTGCCAGCTCCGCCGGGGCGTCGCACTACACGGTGCGCAAGTTTGACCGCTAATTCCATGTGCCGCGGCGCGCGCTCACAAACATCTGCCCGCCGCCCGGTGGCACGTGGTTCGATACCTCGAAAGTCGATCGATGGATCGATTATCGAGCGCGACGCGGATTTCAAGGCGCGGCCGGAAGGCGGGTCGGAAAATCCATTATTTGAAAAGACTTCCTTCATTAAAAAGCGACGGTGGCGCTGGGCGGCCGCTACTGCACGCCACTTGATGGAATTGAGTAATTACCCGGCCATCGTTCGTTTTACGTGCCACACTTTTTCATTATCTCGAAAACTGGTTGAGCGCGGACGGACATGCCGAGGCAGTCCGTGGCCACGCCGGCCAACGCCGGCCAAGCCAGCGGAGGCTCGAACCAAAACGCCTCGGGCAGCACGGGTTGCCCAGAGGAATGTCGAGGGAATCTCCTCTAGAGTAAGTACTTGCACGCCACGCCGCGCCACGCCACCACGCGAGCGGGCCGACCGGACCCCAAACTGGAGCCCTAATGAGGAAACAGAAATCGAACGCAGTAAATCATGCGAGAAGCGACAAACAACTTCTTGAACGCGCAATGTAAGTACTCGGGGCGCACGGGCCGGCCAGCTGGCAGGGCGGGGCGACGGATGGATTTGGCGTCGTTAAATATGCTGGACCCTCATAAAGGGGATCCGCGGACCACTGCAGTGTTCTCCCGAGAGGGCTGTGTTGAGCTCCGTTCAGCTCAAGCAAATTTCCCGCCAATTTTGGCTTACGTTGCGTGTTTCGGTGCTTCACCTCCGCTGCTCTCCTGATATGGCGGCCGACGAAGATTGTCGCAGGTGTGCCCCACGGCGGCCACCGTGCGCCGCGGACCATGCGACCGGGAGAACGACAAACGTCCTTCTGCGCTTGTAAGGCCAGCTGAGTTTTTGAGGTTAGGAGAGGTCCAAGAGGCGAGACCGTCTGCGTCGCCGTTCTGCCGTGCTGCAGCGGCAAGTCCAAGTATATTTTCGCGTGATTTTCACGTCCCATTCCACTGAAAAAAAAATGTTCGGCCAATTGGGCGGTGATTGGTTGTTGATTACGCGCCCGGTTATGCTGGCAAACTCACAGAGAGACGACCAATAACCTCAGCTACGTCACCGTAAGGTCCACGCCGCTGTTCCGCTCTGCCTGGCGGTGCAGAGGATAACCGCAGAGATAATCCTGTGTGCAGCGCGGCCGGGCCGGCAGGCAGAAGCAGGCTTTGTTTGCATGCACCGCGACAAACGTCACCGCGGCAGCACATTGGGGCGGAGGGGGCGGCGCTCATCGCCGTCTCTCTCGCACACATGGGGCAGTCCGGGAGAGAGAGAGAGAGAGAGAGAGAGAGAGAGAGAGAGAGAGAGAGAGAGAGAGAGAGAGAGAGAGAGAGAGAGAGAGAGAGAGAGAGAGAGAGAGTTTGGATCAGCCTGCCGGGGGAGGGGGGGAACTACAGGCCACGCGGTGGCGAGGTTCAACAATGCAGTTACGTCATTAACCAAAGGCGGCGAAAAGCCCCTCGCGGCCGTCACGAAAAACAGATTCAAATTTTGCGTGAAACCCCGCCGCGTTTTCGCGGAGCCGGCCTGCGTGACTCAGCGGCAGTGCTTCGGTTTCGATTCGGCAGCCATTCGGCCGAGCGTTCGGCGTTCGGCAGCCGCCCGGCCGGCGCAGCTGTTGGCGTGATTTCGTCACGCGGCGTCGTATACAATGCTCTTCCCCTTTCTAACACCCTCCCCTCCCACCCTCGCCACATGTGGGCAAATACGGCTGCGCGCGAGCGGGATGCACCGGCCGCCCGTAATCCCCACCACACTGGCCCATACCCAGATAATGCAGGTATTACTGTACTTGGCCGTACTTGAGGCCAGATGACGCTCTGCCCCTTGCCTGCTGACCTCGGTGCCAGTGCATACAGAGAGAGAGAGAGAGAGAGAGAGAGAGAGAGAGAGAGAGAGAGAGAGAGAGAGAGAGAGAGAGAGAGAGAGAGAGAGAGAGAGAGAGAGAGAGAGAGAGAGAGAGAGAGAGAGAGAGAGAGAGAGAGAGAGAGAGAGAGAGAGAGACTTCCAGGCACACCCAAGCGTAAAAGTAAGGTCCCCCCCTTTCCAATAACATCAAACACCTTTTTGAAAAATCACATATTTTTTCGGGTGTCTGTTGACTGTTCCACGGCCGGTCCCTGCGCCGCGGCCCTTGAAGAGACTCCAGGTGATTAGGGACTGTGACGCGGCGGCCGAGACGGTGTCCGGCCGCCTCCCGCCGCGGCCTCCCGCCCGAAATTGAGATGTAGGCCGAGTGCACTAAATAAAGCGTACGACAATGAAGGAGTCTGCTCGGCGGCGTGGCAGCGCGGCGGCCCCGGACGCATCGAGTACCCGCCACCCGGGCCAGGCCGGGCCGGGCCCCGGGTAGCCATTCGGGCACCTATCGGGATTGTATCTCCAGATGAGTACGAGGCTTGGGGCCGCCACTGGCCAGCAGGGACCGGCCAGCACTGCCCCTCGTACATTGGGGGGCCCTGACGCTCGCCCCGTCTCGCCCCCCGCCGCAGCCCTGCCCCCCCCCCCCCGCCGCTCACCCGCCTCTCTCACTCTCCTTCCTCAATCGTCTTCTGCTTCATCCAGGCGCACTGTCGTCTCCTTGGTTTATGATCTGCGTTAACTATCATAAATAAGACACGCGTTCGGGCCCCACCCTTTCACGCGCGCGCTCTCTGTCTCTCTCTTTCCCTCTCTCTGCGTCTCTCTTTTCTTTCACGCACGCACACGCACACGCACACACACGCGCGCGCGCTACAATGCCACGCGGAAATATAACTGGTGACCACGACGGCCGCAAGAAGTGACTGAGTGTGGGTACTGCCGTGCTGCAGCAGCCAGGCGTAATACCGTACGTATTGCCGACCGAAACAGGTATCGCGCCTCTACACTGCCACGCAGCCTGGCGGCGAGGAAAAGCTGCAAAAATGATGTAGGGATAAGACCGTGGTGCACACTGCACAGTGGGCCAGAAGACCGGCGCAATAAGGCGGCTCTCCGAACGAGGAATCCATTGGTGGGGTCACACGTTCCGTTCGAGTCCTGTTTAGCGACGACTCTGGAGCTCAAAACGCGACTTGGAGTAGTTTTCGCCGCATGCGCCGCCGGTCTTCTGGCCCACTGTGCGGCGGCGCGCGGTGTCCGTCGGGGACGTGGCGGCGTCGTCGTCGGGGCCGGCCGTGGCCGCGCGTGTTCGTCGATGGCATATCGTAACCGCTCAATTTGTTTCCGATCTGCGGACGTCGACAGCGCGCTGCTTGATGGAGACGGAGGGCTCCGCGCCCCGCGCCGCGCCCCGGTGTGTGTATCCGCGCGGTGCCGCGAGGGCACGGCACGGCGACGGACACGGCGACACGGCGACGACGCCGCCGCCAGCAAATCATACCCACCGTTCCCTTATTCAGTTCTGTCCAGACACCAGTCTCCTCCGATTGAACCTGCTGCATGAATCATGACTCAAAACGCGTATCCTGTTTGATTGTGTGCGCGTGAGTTTGTGTTTTTTTTTTTTTTTTGAAGGTTTTTATTGTTTTTTGTTGTTATATTTTTTTTTCGCGCCCGCTGCTCTATTTCTGTCTGGAGTCTCGTTGTTTCTTTTTGGCAGCGCTAGCGGCTGGGAGACACGTCGGAGCCACCACGGGCATCGCGCGCCGTCCTGTCCGCGGACTTGCGAGGCGTCCTCGTGGTGCGCCTGGACCGCCCACAGGGCACCGGCTGACCTCCACTTTACGGGCTGCTACAGTGTGTGTGTGTGTGTGTGTGTGTGTGTGTGTGTGTGTGTGTGTGTGTGTGTGCGCGCGGCGACCGCGCTTGCGTATTTGTGTTGGAGGAAAGTCCACCCAGCACGGATATTGAAATCCAGCTGTTTTGGGCATGCGAATGGGGTCGCTACCGGTCGCTGAGGACGCTCGGCGCGAGGATGCAGTGCCGCAGTGCCGTCCGGAAAAAAGTGGAGAGTCGACAAGGAACGCGCCAGGCCGCACCGACGCGCGTGTCGGATTGTGGTGCGTTTCTGACCGTTACTCGTGAAAGGTGGTGCCCTTCGGGGTGACGGCAGCGTCGGGACACGCGGTCGGAAATGACAGTGACCTGACGTCACTTGGCCCAGGTGCGCCGAGCTGCGCCGGGCGGGGCGACGTGAGGGCACGGCCGAAGGCACGGCTGTGCGGGGCGCTCGCGGCCCCGCGCGTCGCCGCACAGTGGGTCAGAAGACAGTTGAGGCGGCGGCTGAAAGTCTAGACGCGTTTTGAGCGCGAGAGTCGCTAAATGGGACTCGTGTGAACGTGTGACCCACCAATTGATTCCTCGTTCGGAGAGCAATCCATTGGTGGGGCCGCACGTTCGATTCGAGTCCTATTTAGCGACTCTGGAGCTCAAAACGCGTCCGGGATTGTGACCGACCCGACGGTCTTCTGGACCACTGTGCGTCCATCCCGCCGAGCTCAACGGCCGCGGCGGCCGACTCCGGGCCGGTCCCCCGCGCCCCGCCCCGCCCCGCCCCGCCCCGCCCCGCCTATGGGAGAGCACCTCCGGAGAAGGGCCATATTCCATTCATGCTCGCCCAGCAATTGTCACGGAGCGCGCAGCAAAAGCCGGGGAGGGGGCAAGTACCTTGGCTCACGTAGTACCCGCGGCTCCCCCACCACGCGCGCCACGCCCCGGTACCATTGAGGAACACCATCGGTATACCATCACACTTCTCCGCGATTCGCCGCGCGAGGGGCGGAACACGATCGGGGGGCTCGGTGTTCCAAACCGACGCATTTCACGTCACGAGCAAACAAACCTTTCAGCGACCGAAGCAGTAGTGTCCCTTGTGATTTTTTTCACCTCGATAACGTTGCTCTTTCACTATGCTCATTCGCTGTGTTCACTACAGTATGTTCACTGCGCTCCACGGCAAGAAGGAGACCACGAAGAACGTGCCGAGGAAGAGCTCTGACGCATGGTTACTGCAGGACCCCACGCGCACCCAAATTACAGGCACACACATACACACACACACACAGACTGCTGTGACTGTGACAGACAATGGCCAGGAGTGCGGGGCGTGGCGCGGCGGCCCGTCGTGGGGCTGAGCGCGGCGAGCTCACGACGACGCGATCCTGTTGACGACCAAGACGTCCGTAGTCCGTACTCTCCCACAAAACAGGACGCTCTTCTTCCGCTGCTTTGTGCGCGCCGCGCCGGGAGAGGCACACAGGATTTCAATATTTCGCCCTCAGGTGCGCTTCCTGCGCGCCGCTCGCGCCGCGCGGGCCGGCCCAAGGTCGTGTATGCCTTCCAGTTCGAGTGAGTGGCTGGGCGCGTCTGGAGGACGCGGTGGGTAGGCAGCCGTACGGCAACCGGTAGAGAAACTGTAGGCAACCAGCACACCAGCACGCCGTGCTGTGACGTCACCAGGCTGGGCGCGCCGCGGCTCACGTCCTCCGCCTCCTGCAGGATCGTCGTCGCGCTGGTCCATCCGTGTCCGCTGGAGGATGATCCGGGTCGTTTTGCCATTTCGGGACGCGTCCGGCCGCGTCCAAGGAGTGCAAGCCCGTGTCGGAGGAGCGGCGCGAACCACAGCGGAGGCAGGCCGCGACGTGTCGGTGGCCGCAGCCTCGCCATTGTTTATACCGGAGAATGGCCACGCCAAGTTCATTGATTCGAGCCTGGTGTCCGTCGGGGAGCGGCATGACTTTCACGGGCAAGAAGAAAGGCACAATGAACGCCTGCCGCGTTTGAATTTGGAAGCAGGACTGTTTGCCGCGTGACTGGCGCGTCGCTACTCCCTCTCGCCGGCCGCCTCATCCGTGTGTGGCGTACTTTACAACTCTCTGACATTTACGTACACTCTAAAAAAAATCAATCCAAAATTCTGTAACATGGTTGCGCAGCATTTTCAGTAACGCATGTTACAAAATTTTGTATCGAACATGATGCAATATAATTTTTGGAAATGTGATACGTAATTTTGTAACAACAGAATACAAAATTCTGTAACAGATGTGATGCGATATTCTCCATCAATGATGTAAAATTCTTCGCCATTCTTCGCAAATTTTTGAAACAAATGTGACACAGTTTCCTGAGTAGCAGATACAGACTTCTGCCGCCTTAACATAAAATTTAGAATCAGCTCTGCATCGACTTTTTGCAATAATTGAAATAGAATACTGTTCCGTGTTTCAAAAAAATTGGTGCGTTTGTGACACACATTTCTGTATTGCAGGGTTCAGGAATGTGTTACTGAAGTAGAGGAATACATTCAATTCGTGACAGTTTAATTCAGAACCACGCAATAAAACATTAAAACCAAACGTTAACTTTACATCAGTCAGTTCTCCAATAACTCATATGGGAGTAACAAATCATTTAAGAACAAAATAAATATATATCATTCCTTTCATCATAATAAATATATCATACATGAGAGACAGACGGCTCTCAGAAATTCACAAATTGCATTGAACTAGTCTTAAGAACTTCAAGATAGAGCAAGGTTACTCACAGGAGCCAAAGTGAACTATGATTTTGGATATTTCTTGATAAGGTCTTGACTTTGGCATCCACAGAATCAACAGTCCTCTTCTGTTTGGAGCGTTTGTTGCCCGTTGGAGGGTTCACTTGGAGGAAGAAGCGCTGATAAAATTCCAATGAACTATGCAGGTCCGGATGATAATCACAGTTGAAGACGAAATAACATAAGAAAAGGATAAGAGCTCCCTCCACAGCATCAGCGGCTTGAATAGATGCCTTAGCAACCACAATATCAAAGGTTGCTTCGGGATCGCACAGTGATTCTCCTGGAACAAAAATTGTAATACTACATGAACTTTGTCTTGAAATACACACTTCAGTGGAAACATTCCCCTCTGAGATAGAGCAAAGTCAACATTACCTCTCACAACAAGAATGGGGTAACCATGAGATGCAGCTCCAGCTTCCAAAACCTCATCATCAGATGCTGTTGCCTGTGTGTGGAAGAAGCAGAGAATTTTACATTTTGGCAATGAAAGAAGTTGAGATGCAATAGCAGATATAACCTTACCTCCAGAACAGTGTGGAAGGCAGCTTCCTTCTCCCTCATGAAGCCCACAATCAGGAGAAAGCAGGCCGCACACTTAGATCCAATGGCTCTTGATGCTATATCAGCTGACTTTGCAGTTTTGATAAGTGACACCATCAAATTGCTCAAAGCTCCACATTTGCCTCCGAGAGCCTCCTTTGCCCAATAGGCTTCCATGTAGCTGAAAATGTTGGCCCACCTCTCCCCGACATTTTTTAGCCACACACCAGTAACATCTTTACCCATGAGGGTTTCAGCATGCTTCAGGAGATGGGATTTCAATTTTAAAAGAGGCCATCTGTCTAAAACCTTGGGAAGGTGGCGGATCATAGGCTTGGCTCTATTTATCTCAGTACGCTGGCTGGCATATGTGAGCGCCATGAGATTGGCGGCTTCCAAGGAGTCTGCAAAATATTCAAGAGCTTCTTCCCGTTTCTTCTCTTGGCTTTCCGCAGTCTCTCCTACAGGAAGAGGAAGCTCATAGGCTACACAACCATACTTGTCTTGCTTGGTTGGTGGTGGTGGGGCCAAACCCAAATCATCTGCGTCTTCCTCAGAATTTTCTTCGCCACTCTTCTTTCTCTTCCTAGTTTTTAACTCCGGTGGCTTGTTAGCCTGCACATAAGCATATATTTGCTGAGCAAAACATTTGTGGCCTGTGTCTGACACCTCAGTACCAACAGAAACTTCAAAGATACGAGAAAACTTTCCATTTTCATAGTCAACAATATAATTTGCAAGTTTGGTTGCAGTTTGCTTGGAGTAATCCTTAAGATCCAAAAGCATGAAATTCCCGACGAAGTGAAAGGTCTCCCGGATTGCACGCATCTTCATAGTAGGAAAGTTGAAAGGCACTCGGGTGGAACTGTCCATAATCTCAATTAAGGGCTCCAAGAAGGATAAAGCCCTTGAGATTGGAAATCCTGTGATCCTGGGTGATGAAGTAGGAGTACGAGGTGTGCCTGAAGTACTAGAGAAAGAATCTGACTCGGAATGAGACAGCTCATCCGAACTGGTCGAATCAGAGTTTGTTGGTGTGTCCACCTGAGAAGAGTCGTCTGCTTGAAAACAAACAAGGCAAATATAAGAAACTGTATAGAAAGCCCTTAGAAATTACAATAAAGTTTTTCAAACCTTTTTCTGACAAACTCTTCCATTGGCTGGTGGGTGGCAGAAGCATCACACTAAGTTGTGATGAGAACTCCTTGCCCAGTTCTTGAAAAACTTCCTCATCATCAATGAGGATGCCATCCTCCTCCGTAAACACCTGCATATAGAACAAAATCACCACTATCACAGTGAAGATCAACACTAAAGATTACAAAGAAATCTGTAGACTACGTACCAAGTATTCACCGTCGAGTTTCAACTTTCTCCTCCCTTCACGGATAAGGTCCTCTAGGCACTCTGCCCTTACAAATATACGAGTCTTTCTGTTCTGGGAAAATACTTTTACGAGCATTTTGACAATGGGAGACCTAGAAAAAAGAGAATTGTTACAGTAAGCAGAGAACAAGTTTCTGGATTAGTTTGGCACCTGATAAGGGAACAACCTGAAAACAACAACCATTGAAAAACTTCTTTTGCTATCATGGTTTCCTAACATAAGCCGTGGTATGATACTTCAGATGAAGTGAGAATGGTCCCAATCAGCAAGCAATTGGAAAACTAATTTTACTTCACTGGTCTCCTAACCTTGGCAGGGATATGTAACTGAAGACATAATGAGAAGGTGCCAGTTCACAGGTTCACAGCAGCAGCTAATGCGAAACTGCACTCTCCTGACTGGTGACCTAACCTCTGTAAGACAACAGGAGAGCTCTGAGAAGACACTGAGAAAAAACGTGAACGAAAGGTGTGCCAGACCACAAACTCAGGAGCCAATTGCCCACATAGCTAGAACCAGCACTGGTACAAAAGATAAACGTTCCGAAATGCACCGTTTCACCTACGACGTGTCCAAAATACCCAGCAGAGACGAGCAAATAGGCCACTTTGAAAACAGCTACACTACGCGACTTGAGGACTTACCTTCAAACTGTCGCTCGAGCGGACGTGATTGGATGTCGGATGCACGCAACCCCGTCTAAGCACCAGTGCGGAATGGAATTTAGAACACATTTTGAAAAGCGAAATCATCTCGGCTCAGTTCGAACGTCGTCGTTTTCAAGACCAACCGGTAGAGTGCGCGACGATCGCCGGGCGACTTTAGTGCCAACTCTTGAACGATGGCGATGATCCCATATTTCATTTTCTTCGCAAGTACAGAACAACGGATGGAATAAATTCCACAGTTTAATAGAAATATAAACACAATTCTGATAAATGAAACAGAAAACAATACGATGCAGAAATTAATACGTAAAAGTCCATGGAGTCGTCTAAAAGTTGTAGAGTGGCCATCCTAATTTTGCTGTTTGAAAGCGAAAGTCTCTATCTCCGTCGTTTCGATTCCAAAAATGACAGGTGTGCCGGACACTTATTCAGACGGATCTGTTGTGTGCAAGTCATGGATCGGCGACAGGCTCCGAGTGTGGGAAGGTTTTATGTGTTGTGCGGGTACTATGTCTCTGATCTAAAGAAGTTTACGGTGCAAAAGGCACCTAGATTATACGAGGGAGGTGATGTGTTCAGACTCCAGCGTGACAGCAACACAGACTTCGAGATGGGAGTCGCCCTAGGAGGTGGAGGTAACTCATTGGTTTTCAGTTGCTCTCGTTTTATTTTCCGTTATCTTTGTAACTATTTTGCTCATGGAGACTTGGTATTTCTGTTCAGTGGACCAGAAGGAAGCTGAATTGAACAGTAACAAGTACCTTCGACAACTTGGAAAGCATGACGGTGTGGACATGACAGCGATGGAGTATCCTCAAGTCTGAAATGATTTGTAAGTAGATATGAATTGCCCATGTCTCAATTCTTTTACCATTCACCCACATTGTTTGCATTCTGTTTGTGTCCCAGTGTTGACTGCAGCCCATAGGAAGCAGTTTAAGTTCCACCCTACTTAAATAAATTTAATGTATGTGTTTAAACGAGTCCCCGATTCGATTTTTAAAAAAATATTATTTGTAACAGTTATTTTAAGGGTATCAAATAATCTGTTTTCAATCTTATATTAATCCCAAAGAGTAGGTTATTTTTAATTTAACCAATCTGTCAATGTGTAAATGTTTGTTACCAAAGTAGATGACTGGACTTTATTGTATAATAGAAGAAAGAAATTGTAAAGTAAAAGGTTGCGTATAAACATGTCAATGCTGCCTCTCTCTCTGCAAAAATATCCTCTCCTTATTCATTTGCACCTCCTTAGTCAGTACACGTCGCAATATTAGCAGGAAGGCAAAAACCAACAAACAATCTGGCGCTCCAGCAAGTGAAACAGAGAGAAGTTATAATTGCATGACAACTGATTGGGTACAACTTTTGCCATGAAAATGATTTATTACTATTTATTTATTATAATCTGAATACATACACAAGCCAGTTGATAACTTTTGTCTCAAAATTGAATAACTTTGGTAAAAATGCTTTCAATTCGAACTATTCATTGTATCCTAACGAGAGCATGTTTAAGTTTAACATACCTTTGTCTGCCAATATAATAAGAAGTGAGTGGGTAAAAAGAAAGTAGATTGTCTGTTCTTACACATGTATACCCCAGAACTGAAGCAAGTATATACACTCTCTTTCCGGAGTCATAATGTGACTCAACTCTCTCACAAACAAAGTGAACAGACTCCTCACAATCATACAAGATTAGAATGATTCTGCCAAATGACACATTGCACTCATAAGATTCTTGTCCTAAAACAACAATATTTCCAACAACATATTTAGTGCCTTTCAATTTAACTGACTTGCAAACTTGGAGGTCATTCATATTTTGACAGTCTTTCTTAATGACATTCATTATCTGAGCATCATAATTGGCACGAAAATCACTCAAACCAAAAACCTCAGTTGGCAGTCTGACATCTGCACCACTCCGAAGATAACACTGCAAGAGTTCATGCTTGAGACTAAATGAATACAGTATATTTTTAAAATTTCTAATCATTCTGGCAATCCTTTTAAAGAAGGTATGCTTGCTCTCAAACCTCATTGTCCAACATTTTAAGAGGGGGCCGAAGTAATACACCAAAAAACTGTAATGGGAGACGTAATGGTGCTTGGGCCTCAGTTCTTCATAGAACAAGTCCCTTCTCAATGACAAGTAATCATTAATTATTGTTTGCATATAAGGCAGATGAGAGTCGTGAATTTCTGGAGAACAAACAAATTCAGCAATTTCAGTGAGTAGCATGAGCGCCCTCCAGTGGTCTGAAGTTTCATCTACAATGTACTGTAGAATAATCAATGCAAAAAGTCGAAGTAGAGTCCAAATTTGCCATGCGCCACCTTTGATGCGTGTACTTTTTTCTTGAACAGGAACTGGTTTGTCCTTCTTGTCTTCAGATGAATACGGAAATGAGTCAACTGCTTCATTGAGTTCCAAGTGAGAAAACCAATCTTCTGCGATAAAATAGTCAATGAAAAGTTTTAAGTCATATGCCACAACCCCTTCCATAAGGTCATGGCCAAAGCAGCAGGGGAGACCAGGATTACAGACATGAAACGTTTCAAGTTCATTGAAACAAGAGTCACGTCGCACTCCCTGATAGCCATATTTCTTCTTTTTTCCTTTTTCAACAGCTTCATTATACGATTCCTCAGTTCTAAGAGGAAAAACGTGGAGTTCTCCTCCTGGTCTCACAAATGAAGGCCTGTCAAGGAGGCAATAGCGACAAAAATAAACAGTTTTGCTGAAGCTTTCTAAAAATCCTCCTAATGCATGACTCCCTGCATTATCACCTGCGATGAACAGTAACCCAGCCTTAACTGTTCCTATGCCAGGAACATTAATACCAACAGTCTCTAGGTCCTTTAAATCTTTCACAATCTTTCCATAGACTGCATCATGATCAAATGACTTTTCTTTACATAAAGCAACAAGCTTGACTGTATTTATATGAGACCTCAAGTAGTCAGGAAGATTCAAAATACTCATGTAAACTGCTAAGACTTTGTGAATCGTTTTAGCTGCACCTAATGGATTGACAATTTCTACACCATCTTGGTACAAAGAGAGTCGAATGGCAAGGGGATTCTCTTTAAAAAACTTATTTTCTTTGAACAATTTGCCATCTGTTACATCAGCTAAAACACCATCACTTCTGGGAGCTACTTTCTTTAACTCTAAGTTCAGAGATTTATCTAAGAAGCAGGCCTTTAACGTTTCCTTCACACAAACATAATAGAAGAAAGTTTTGACATTTACGAAAACACCAGCAGCATTCTTCTTACGTTTAAAGAATTCAACTTTCTCAGGTTGAACAAATGGGAGTGTTTCCTTAAACAATTTCTTTCTCCTGTGAGTTGAAGAAAGTTTTGCCTCAAAATTTTTCACAAATGGATCTTTGGACAAAGATTTTTTAATTATGGAGTCAATTTGGTATTGTGGAATGTTGGCCATCTTCATATTTTTTTCCAGTTCTTTCTTCATAAATTCCTGAGTCTGTTGATGAATTTTATAAATTTCTTCCATTGCGTACTGAACAACCTTCTCAGGAACAATGAATTTAAATTCAAGTTTCATGCAGAACATTGCTAGATTTTGCAGAATATAATCTTCTGGAGGCACAGGTACATTAGAGACAACAATGTCATTACCGAGATCATCACTATCAGTGCTGCTAAGAAAATCGTAAAAGCTATCAGGAATAATTTCATCTAAACCAATTTCCTCACTTTCGACACATCCAACATCCAGAGGGGGTCTCACATTCACCGGTGTTGCTTGCCTTCCTCGGTGACTCCTTGTCAGGTGCGAAGAGAGCGATGAAATGTTCTTATAGACTTTGGTGCACGAATCATGAGGACAAAATACAGCTTGCTGTTTATGGAGGTGACTGTTCAGATGCCTGATCAATTCTTTATAAGAATCACAAACCATCTTGCAGGTGGAGACTTTGCACACAAATTTACCAAAAGCATTGCTGTTGCATTCCATCATAGATCTTGGATGAAGATGGCTAACTTTCACTTTATGCTGTCTCAGAATATGAAGCCTAAGAGCCCTCTCACAGTTCACATTGGACTTGCACCTATTGAGCCCACAGTTGAATTTCACATTTAGGTGTCGGTGATGATCACGATGAAGAAGATGTTCACTGAATGCAGAAGTAGTATGGGGACAATAGGTGCAGTAAAAGATGTAGATGTTGGAAGCAGCAGCCATGATGATGCACAGTAAAAGTAACCTGCAGGTTGTGAATGCACAAGTAAAATTAATTTATGGTTGTTACAAAAACAAAACAATAATATGAAGCTGAAAAATAAACTTGCCTCTCAATAAAACAGTTCATGTTTAAAATAAAATACAGCCAAGCAGGGATGTGTTCGGTTGTTCACCAGGGGCAGCGGAGTGTGGAGACGAGTCAACAAGAGGCATGGTTAGAGTAACCTGCGGAATGTTTAAGTTGTGTTAGCAACCGGAAAAGTTTTAGATTTGCAAGTGCTGAACAGGCAACTGGAGCTACAGTAGGCTGAAATGTAGACAAAACTTTAAAGATAACCCACCTGAGGCTATGGTTGTTGGGATGTATCAGATGATCAGATCAGCAATTATTCAAATGAGACCCAGTCAAGCCACTGGGATGTAACAGAGAAAGTTTCTGTTGTTGACCAGGTGAATAGCAGAGTCTAGGCAATAGCCATCATGAGGCATGGTTAAAGTTACCTGCAAAAGCATAATTAATTAATTGGTTAACTTCTGTTAGCAACCAAGAGAAAGTTCCAGCAAAGGTACAGTGAGCTGAAATGTAGACAAACCTTTTTAGAAAACCAAACTAATTTTCCCCTCCCGGACGCTCTGCTAAAGTTGTTTTTGGAATGTACCAGCTGATCTGTGAGTAGAACCTTGAGAGGGTGCAGCTGAACTGAAACTATGAAGACCCCAAGCGTGCCCCTCCCCTTCATTCTACTTCCTTCTCCCCCCACCATGTTTTTATATTTCTTACCCCCTCCCCTCCCCTGCCAAAAATTTCTCGCAGATATAGCTGTTGAGTGTCGCATCAGTCAGTCTCTTTTGAAGGAGGCTCCCCCACCTGTGCCCTACTCATGAATCCCGCAAGTTATTGAAAGCGGAATTATGACCCATTTTTGGGTTGTGAGATTCCAGCTGCTCTATCAACAGCGACAATATTTGGAATCTGTACTTGTCATTTCTATTAAAAACGCACAATGTCAACAATGACAAAAAAAGGATTTTATTGCATAAAAATATTCATTGACATCTGATGTTGAAACCATCATAATGTGTCCAACAATGACACTTCAGTAGACTAAAAAAAAAAAACGCCCTCTGACAGTCATTGGAAACGGATCAAAACTCCAAAATGGAAATACCAGTCAATTAATTGCAAAGTATAATAAGGTTAGAAAATCTCTCAATGTGTCAGACTTAATAAGTATAAAACTATGATGACAACCAAAACCACTTCACGAGATCTGCACATGTATAAGGAATTAAGTCTAATCGAACTTTAAAGTGATCTTTTCAAAACACTCAACAAGATGACCAGAGTATGGCTTTAATAAATATAACATGACAAAAACAAAAGGAAAAAGGGTGCACGGCTTGAATATACTAAACCGAATTGTAATCTAGGGGCTTTCATTTAAAACTAAAGGAGAATACCTCTATATTAGGAATAAAACAACACAGACGAACAATGACAACACTGCTGGAATGACAAGAATATATCCAATCAAAGTGCATAATCATATCAGGTTTGATTTGAAACAAATAGTTGCTCGCAATGACACAAATCACTTGCCAATACAACGATCACAGCCGATATTGTTTCTTTGGTTCGCTTACTGCATAAACTTCGGGCTTTTCCCAAATTAACTTTCTGCTATTCAGTTCTGAAACAAGAAATTTGATAGGCAACAGAACTTTAATGGATGAATAGGAAGAAATCTCAAGCAAAATTACTTACAGTTGGGTCTCCCCTAATAGGATAGAATCAACATTCTCCACACCATGGATTCGACCAACTTCTTCAAGATACATGTTGGCCATTGATTTGGCCTCGTCTTTAGTTGCTGGTGGACAGGATATTTGCAGTCAGTCAGAGAAGCAACATAATGAAGTGAACCAAACATAAGGAGGCATTATTTATGAACTTACTTGAAATACCAAGCAACACAGCACTCTCAGGCTTGGCTGTTGGTGTCCTCTTGGAGAAGATCAAGTCCCCAGACTCAAAGTGCCTGGCAATGGCAGTTCGGCAAGTGAAGCATTCCAAGTCACAAAGGAAGATCCCATAAACAAATCGAATGCTGCAACAAAGTAAAAGGCGAATATTAGTCAAGTTGCAAGGGAAATATACCGGGATAGCCTCCAGTAGGCCAAGTAAGGTTAGGGCGTCGTGTGCACACTCCAGCATACGTGCTCACTGACACAACGTTAGAGACCTTTCGAAGCACCGACACACCAAAGCTCTCATATCTAAGACTCGAAATCAACTCACGTGTTGTTTTCAGCCATCGTGGTTTGGTGAAACTGACGAATAGGTCTGTATCATAGCTTCGCAATAACGGTTCTGAATCACTCATCTGGAACCCGGCCGCCTCCTCTCCCCTGCCCCATGACACCGAGCCCGGCTCCCGGCTCGTTGGGGGGAGGGGGGGGGATGAGGACGGGGTGCAAGGGAGTTGGGCAGGCCACCCGGTGCACAGGCGCGTCGAGCGGGCTGGCCTACCCGCAGCCGACAGGCGCCCGCGGGGAAGAATCGTGCATGCCATTGTGATGCAGCAGCGGTAATAGGCAGTTTTTCTTTGGTTTTCTTTGCATTTCGTCGCATTTGTAACACAATTATGAATCAGCGTTGCGAATTTTTGTATCAGATACAGAAATTTGTATCTGTTTTAGAAGTGCGTAGCAGCGATCGTTAATCCTGTATCTCATGTTGCAAACTTTTGTAACACGTTACATTTTTCTGTAACCTAGCGACCATGTTACAAAATAATGTATCACAGTTACAGAATTTTGTAACCGGTGCCCGTGTTACAAAATTTTATATCTTAGATGTTACAAAATTCTGCAACTTTTTTTAGAGTGTACCGCCGTCGTCCAGCCACCCGCCTGGCGGCCCGCCGGCCCGCCCCGCGCAGATCAAATACGGGAGTCGACTGTCGTGTTATTGGCTGGCGAAGAGGAACACACACACACACACACACACACACACACACACACACACACACACACACACACACACACACACACACACACACACACACACAGAGTGCAGCTCTGTGGGCGTATTGAGTCAATAAAGTCTTCCCCGCTTAGAAGAGTTCGTGGCAGAAATCAAAATGTTTGCCGCTGAACAAAGAAATAATGTTTTTGGTGGAATTTTCCGTCGAGTTGTTCGCGGGCTCTCGACCACCAGAGCCCCGGCGGGTGCCACTCCAAATATGGCGGTCGAGGTCCGGAGTCGCGTGCCGCGCACGAATTAGCCCACCAACACACTCTCATTCTCTCTCTCTCTCTCTCTCTCTCTCTCTCTCTCTCTCTCTCTCTCACCGGCTGGAGTGAGGCACCATGTTGATACTCCCAAAGTCGTCGCCGAGTCGTAACGGTCCCATCCCACGTGTATAATATCGGGCCGCGTGCGCGCCAAACACGCCGCGTAGAGCGTTTTTAACAATCGATAAAACAGCCTGTAACTATGACCAAAAGCGGGCGGCCTAATACCTGCTAATTTCACGACAGTCAACGACCCCGTCGCGTCGTTCCGGCCATCTCTCATCCGTTGACGCCTTACGATGCTTGTTCCTGGTTTCCTGCTTTCTTCTTTCCCGACTTCTTTCACATTTCGCACACAGTTTGAACACTAGTGCGCCTCGAAATATTGAACCAGGCTTTATTCGCTCTGGAAGTCGGAAGTTTCAGACGGGCGTTGTAACCACATTGTTTTCTTTGCTCTCATCCTCCTCCTCCTCCTGCTTGTGGGGCCAGGCGGCCCAGCGCACCCACACCGGCTTGCCACGGCGTGGCTTGCCCAGGCGAGGAGGGAGGCAACGCCCGGCCCAAAATTGAAACCATTGTCATAGGTGCCCTTGAACCCCGCGTGCACCGCCCCGGCGACGCGCAGCGGCGGAGAGGACGTCTCGAGCCTTGGTACCGATCAATACACACATTTTTTGAAAGGGTTTTTGTTGTTGTGTTCCTCACCTTGATTGATTTATTTTTTGATTTTTTTTTTTTTTGCTTCCGCCAGGTTGGCAAGGACAGACGCACGTGCCGCTACCTGTGAACTGCCCCGCTACCCGGCGCTACGCCCGCTACAGTATTACTTACCTGTCCGGTAGCAGCGCCCCGTCATTAGAAGCAAGAGACGGCCAACTCGCGGCGGGGCCGGTTCAGTTAGAGCCGCGCAGTGCCGCACAGTGGGCCAGAAGACCGGCGCCGGCGGCCAAAATTATAGTCGCGTTTTGAGCTTGACGGGACTCGAACCGAACGTGTGGATTCCTCGTTCGGAGAGCAATCCATTGGTAGGGTCACACGACCCGTCCGAGTCCTGTTTAGCGACTCTAGAGCTCAAAACGCCTCTAGAGCTTTGGCCGCCTGCGCCGGTCTTCCGGCCCACTGTGCGCCGGTGGGGTGCGTCCAGCTAGCTAGCGCCGCTAATGGCGGCTGTCGGAAAGACGATGGAGTGCAAAGTCGCGGCCGCGCTGCTATAAGTGCACGAGGTGTTTCCAGCGGTGGGGAAGGCTGGCAGGGGCTGCCGTATGCAAAACTGGATCGGACCTCCCGCACGCCGCGCGCCGCCCGACGAGCCGTTTAGCGTCCGTCCGGCCGGTCAAACTCCAACTCGCGCGCGGGAAGTTATTAAACTTCGCACTATGTTAGACCACGATTAAACAAACGATTACACTTGCCTACATTCCAGACTCCGTGAGTGAGAGCCTCTGGTGTTACGGAAGGCATCGTTCCAGATACTAGGAGTCTTCGGAGCAGCAAACTGAGGCAGCGGTGTTTCGGAAGAGCAACCAAGAGCATGAGGGTTTTCACTGTCTGAACTCACAACACCAACCATGAGAGTTTCAACTTTTTAACCATCACGGCACTCACAACGGCAATGGATTTAAAATTTTTCAGGAGCTTCTTTCTCGTTTTCTGCCCAAGGCTGTTGCCCAATAATTGCCCCAATGCAATCATTTGATCAGATGGCCGCTCGTGGTTCTCTCTATCGCGCCATCTGCTTCCTGGAGATCGCCAAGAAGTCGCCGTAGCCGGTTTTTGATGTCTCCCTGCAGGATCAGAGTGTCTGCTACTGTTTGACGCGCGTGCGCCTCTCGGACGTCAATGAATGTCATCAATCATTATTGATTCTAGAGATGATCTGCGCTGCAACCACTTGCATGTTGGGATACTCGCCTACGTCGCAGCTCTCAGATAAAGAGTTTTTTTTTTTTTTTTCCAGCTTCCGACCGACTTTATGGACGGTTTTGCAGAGCCACTTCTGCGCTTTTGGAAAGCCCCCAGGATCCATCGAATAGTCCAAGGATCCGTGCGCGGAGTCCGTCCCCTCGGATTTGTTTCCCGCAGAAGAACGATCCTAAAATTATGATAGAAGAGAAGTGATTTATGTGTTGGCCTGGCTCCACGTCCACGCAGCGCTAGGTGTGATATCGTTCGCGGGATAGCCAAGTCCGCCTGGCCGTGGCGGCCGCGGCGTCCGGGGCGGCATATAGCTGTTTGACACCCACTCGATATCTCTGCGCGGCTCGGATCGACACGCCGGGCCAGCCGGCCGCGGCGGCCCGATTCCGATGGCCGTTTTCGTCGCCCTGTCTCTCTCGCACCCATACGGGGCGCCCCATGAGTGCGAGAGAGACAGAGCGACGGAATGGTCTCTCGGTCTGCAGCGGGCAGGCCGGGCCCACCGCGGCACGCCGGGCGCCGACACGACGGCAACACGGCCCGCCGCCGCGGCAGATGCGGGCTTGTTGGCGCGCCGCTTCCAGACTGTCGCGGCTGGTGGGCTGCCCCGGCCAGTCTCGGTGAAACTCCGCTACTTTTCCCGGCAGCGTTCATTCCTCCTACTTTTGCCCGTAACGGGCGAAATTGGCATTTTCAGTTGTTGTTTGGATTTGGTCAGAGATTGTCTCAGGATCTTCGAACCTTTTCCCTTTCCGGCCTGCATTCCCGTGTCGCGGCCAATGCAGACCGCCGCACAGTGGGCCAGAAGATCAAAATTATAGACGCGTTTCGAGCTCCTGAGTCGCTGAATAGAACTCGAACCGACCGAGTGACCACACCAATGGATTGCTCTCCGAACGAGGAATCCATTGGTTGGGTCACACGTTCGGTTCGAGTCCTTTTTAGCGACTCTGGAGCTCAAAACACGTCCCGAGTTTTGGCCGCCTGCACCGGTCTTCTGTCCCACTGTGCAGCGCCACGCCCGCATTCCGTCTCCGACGTGTCGCATCTCGCGGCCGTAGCGGCGCGCATCAGGAAGTGGTCTGCGCTGCAAGAGTGACTTCAGCGCGCGCGGCGCGGCGGCTTTCAGGCGAAAGTGGTCGTGCGCTTCGCTGCTGCATGTTCGCTTTTTTTCAGGCTTGCTGAAACGACGTGTCGGCGGCCGGGTCGCGTCGGTCCGCCGCGTCCTGCCGGCCCGACGCGTGGGCTGCCAGCGCGGAGCCAGCGCGCGGCCTGCAACACGAAACATTCCTGTTAAAAGCAGCGTCCTTTTTGGACGGTGAACCCTTCTTCTTGACTCCCTCAGCCCTTCGTCGGCCGGTGGTGGAGGTTGTGAATACATTTGAAATTTCTTTTGTGTGTCTTTGCTGGCAGTGATTTGTGCGCCATTATCTCCCGCTTTGATTAACGGGCCCACGAACCCTTTCGTCTTCTCGCAGTGGACCAAATTTGATTTTGGAAACGGCGCGCGCCCCGCCCCCGTCTCCATGTCCTCTCAGGGCATTGAGGCGCGCACGCACACACACGCACGCTCACACCTGAGTGGGTTCCCATACCGGTACGGGCTGACAGGTGAGGCGGAGTGCCCCGTAGCTGCCCCCGTCACTACCGAGGGCCCCGTCCCACAGTGGGCCAGAAGACCGGCGGCGCGGCCGGTCACAACTCTAGACGCGTTTTGAGCTCCAGAGTCGCTTCACAGGGCTTAAACCGATCGTGTGACCCCACCGATAGATTCCTCGTTGGCAGAGCAGTCCATTGGTGGGGTCACACGGTCGGTTCGAGTCCCATTTAGCGACTCTGGAGCTGGAAGCCCGTCCGGGATTCGGACCTGCACCCAGCGGTCTTCTGGCCCACTGTGCGTCCCCTACGGGCCGCCTGGCCGAGGCCCCGAGCACGCCCCTGCAACGCCCCCGCAGCCCCCGTCCGACACACTACTCCAAAGTGTCAGGTCTCAGACGGTACGTGACCCACGACCCCTGGAACAGTCCAGGAACAGTCCTGGAACAGTCCTGGAACGACCATGAGAACCGTCGTGCCGTCCTCTTCTTTGCCCGGCGATCGCGCGCCTGCGTGTCCTTGTCTCTCCAGAAAATGAGAATGTGACCATCAGATTGGATTCGGCGCGCTCCGCTGCGCGCGGTGTCTCTACTCAGGAGACGAAAAATTAAGACGCGGCTCGCCCACGCGAATAACCCTGGCGCCGTCTCTATTGTAATTATTCAAGCGGGTGCGTGTGTGTCAGATCCACGTTCCAAAAAACAAATAATAAAAAGGTAAACATGCAGCGTTCGCTAAAGGTGATTAATTAGCCCTCTAACAGGGGAAAACAATTTTTTTCAACATCCGTGACGCTTTTTATCATAACGAATTAGAGGCGAGTGCGCCCACAAGCAGAAAAGGTAAGGTAATAAATGGCTCCGGTATTTTTCACCAAAATCTTGCTAAATGATTTGTTTATTCCCTTCGACACATCATTAGCTCCTCTAACCGCACGCATTCCATCTTCCACTCCCTCCCCGGGAGCTGTGGGCAGCGGCCGGGGCAACCCTCCCCCCCTCCCCCTCCCCAGGACCCCGCCGAGCCCCGGGCCCCCGCAGGTGAGCATAACTAGCCCCACCCCCACCCCCTTGATCCGTCTGGCCGCGTCTCCACCCTCTCTGCCCACAAACCTGCCCCCCCCCCTCCCCCACCAAGTCGCGCGTGTTTAACACAAACAAAGGGAGCTAAAACGTGACACATATCGTGTTTTCTCTGTCGTTCTTCTTCCCCCCTCGCTTTTTGTTCCTTTCTGTCAATCTCTCCTCTCGGTCGGCGCGCTTGCAGCTGTATGTGTGTGTGTGTGTGTGTGTGTGTGTGTGTGTGTTTGTGTGTGTGTGCGCGTGTGTGTGTGTGTGTGTGTGTGTGCGTGTGAGTTGGGGGAGTAAAAAGAAAGAGAGGGAGAGTTGTGAGTGCGGCCGCTCGAGCCTTCCGTCCAGGTATGAGGTACGTCAGACTTTGGTTGGAAAGGGTCAAACAGCGCTTCATTTCGTCGAAGGGCAACACACAGTTTTAGAAGAAGTCCATTTAGTGGTTTGCCCTTTTTTTTGTAATCTCGCCGTTCTGGTGCAAAAAATTACAACAAAACACACCACTACTATTATGCCGGACGCAGTATTGTGCGTTTTTGATGCTACAAAAACACTTCGTTTATTTTCATTTTTTTTCTTGTTATTGATTTAAAAAAAAAAACAAAACTGAAACGTGCCAAAGCTTTGGCAGCTGCTTGTTGCCTTTTGGAAGCGTTTCGCACTTACGAAGTGATAAGAGGTTCTTGTCCGCACTCTTGCTTGGTTACTTTCACACAGTAACCGCGGTCTGAAACCTTAGTCACTCCGCCGCTTTTCAAAACTACTGAAAACGGACGTACAGTACAAGTCATTTCAGTTTGTTTCTACGCCTGGCTTGGTGCGGTTAATCTCACCCCGTCGCAGCAAGCACGTCACTCTTAACCCTTTTCTCTTTCTTCGGCAGCGCGCCAACACCCCTTCCGAAACAACACCCCTTTCTGCCATAACCGTCTGGGAAAATGTTGAAAATGTTATTAGGTAGTTATGACGGGGTTGCCGCAACAATGGGAAGATCCAGGCGGAGCTCTGCCAGCCGGCGGGGGGTGGGCCACACGGTGGGCCACACGGTGGGCCGGTGTCTCCGAGGTGTCTCCAGAGGGTGACGGATTGATGGATGAGAAACAAAACGATGCACCGCCCATGGCCGTTGCGAGCTGCAAAGTGTAGCGCACCGCGCAGCACACGGGCGCAACCCAGGTGTGAAATCTGAGACTGCAGCAAACGGAGAGGGTGAAAAATCATCGCACCTCCCATGCATTTTTTTTCCCCTCGCCCATTCTTGACCCATTTTTTTTTACCCCTTTCTCCGTTGTTGATGGTTTTGTTTTCGGTTTTGGGGCCGAATAAATCTGCGAGGTGTCGCCACCCCGATTTACGGAAGAGTGGCTTTCGGAAAGGGTTGGTGGGAGGAGACGGGGCCAGTTGTTTTCTTTTGTTTTTTCTTTTGACGGCAGAAGCGCGGGTGGCTGTCAGAACCCAATGACAGAACCCGTTCGCCGGACGTGAAAATTAGAACCGTGCCGGCTTTACAATGTCCCAATCAAAGCAGCGGTTGTCAACACGAACCAGCCGACCGAGAGAAAGAGAGAGAGAGAGAGAGAGAGAGAGAGAGAGAGAGAGAGAGAGAGAGAGAGAGAGAGAGAGGGGGGGGGGGCAGTTCGGCGGGAAAGGATAAGACGCACCACTGCAATATTGAAACTTTTTGTTGTTTGTTTCAGTGCTCGGCGGCGGCTCCCCCTGTAGTTCCCGCTTCTACCGCCAACCGGCAGCGCTGCCTGCCTTGGTGGGCCCACTGGGCTCTACACCCACACCGGTCACGACGCCGCAGCGCGGGGCGTTGTTGGCATCGGGGAACAATCACATCTCCCCGGACGAAAAATCGCCACATGTTTTGTTTCACGACGGTAATAAAGCGAAAATGGCTCAATTTATCGCTGTCCTCGTTTTCTCACGTCTCTCTCTTTTTTAAGAAAGAAAATTTCCCACCACCGTTAGCCGACCTGTTGCATGGGACTCTCATGCTCAATTCGTGAGGCGGTATCGTCTTAAAATTTGTCTCAGAAACTCATGTCGGGCATGTGTCTAAACTTTCCATGCGTGTATGCATGTGTATGTGTGTGTGTGTGTGCCTGTGAGTGTTGGTGTGTGTTTGTGTGCGAGCGTGGCGGTCGTGAGGCGTGTGGGTGATGCCAAGCCAAATGCCAGGGCTGCGACGGCGACCTGTGTCGATCGAGGCGTGGCGGGGCGTGGCGGGGCGTGGCGGGGCTTGGCGGGGCGCGGTGGGGGCGCGGCGCACCTTCCCAAGGCGAGGGCGGAAGAGGGTCGGGCCGGCAGGAGTCACAACCCGTTCGCGGCGACGGCACGAAAAACCGCCTGGAAAAATCCCAAACGGTACAGGGGGTGTTACTCTCGTCCACGCTGAGACAGACAGACAAACAGGCAGACACACACAAAAAACACACACACACACAAAATCTCCCAAAAAAAGAGGCTCATCTGAACAGAAAATGAAATATCGCCTCATGGAATGCGTTCCGGGGCCGCCCTCGGCAACTCTCCACCCCCACCCCAACATCGCCCGCAGTCACACACATTCGCGCGTTTTCTGCTAAAAGAGGATCTTCTTCTGGTCCGAACCCGTGACGAAACCGGTTCCGTGTCTTACTCCTGTATGGCCGTGTCAAGGTGCGGCGGGGCCCCAGAATGCCCCCACAGACGATCAAGGTCCCCGGGAAGACGCCAACAGACACCATGGTTTGCTGGTTTTACAACCGATGCACTAGAAAAAATCATTCAATTTTCAGCAAACAATTTTATTTTTATTTTTTTAAATGAAAAATAAAAGTCTGGTTTAATTACGGGTTTAAAGTGGTCCAAGTGTTCGGCGGGCGGCTAAACGGAAACGAAGGAACCAGTCGCACGAGGCAGGCCGCGCCAGGCCGCACCTGATGTAATCTCGGAGACATCACGGGAAATCGAATTTGGAACGTTAAAATATTGGACGCAGACCGATACGTGACGAACAAAGACCGGCTGGAGCAGTGGCAGGCGAGGATATGAGGGGCATCATGGGGAGGGAGGGGGGGGGGGAGCACGCCAGGTACGGGGCGAGCATGGCCCCCCCACACCAGGATGCCGAGCGGTCCTCAAGGTGTGCCTCTCCAGGGGCGTAGCAAGGCATTCCTCGGTTTGGGGGGTTCGGTTCCCTTCAACCCTTTCCTTTGCACCAAGTCCGAGCGGGATTAGCGGCGATTACAGAGACGGGACCGGGCAACGCTGCGATCATTATGAATCTTCTTCTGCTCCTTCTCTTCTTCTCGTCTCGTGATGTAAGGGGCACCCCATGTGTGTCTTGCCCCATTGCGCAGGGGAGCCAAGGCATATGAAAGGATGAGTACTCCAATTGAAAGGGAGACATAACGCGCTGGAAAGACAATGGGAACAAGAGGACGACCGCTGTGGACCAGCCGGGTCTGCTCCACGCCGCGCGCACGCGCACAAGGTCACGGTTTTCGTCTCAAAGTCACCCATGCTCCTATCTGGCCGCCGCTCAGCCGCGCCGCCGCGCCATCTGCCCGGCAACGGACAGAAACCAGATATCTGGATAGGCCACAACAAAAAGGCGTCGGTTCGACTACCCACAGAGCCTGCTCGGAGCCTGCCCTTTTCTTCCTCACAGCCAAAAAAGGAACCCGGCTGAGCAACCGCTCTCGGAGTCCGGTCGTGACCGAGAGTGGGTTCGAGCCCCGCCGCCGGCCGGCCGGGGAGCGCCGCTTGCGGTGGCCCCGCGAAAACTGACCTACGGCAAGGCAAGGGACTAGCTAAATGCGGCTGGCTGCTGCTTCCAAGATGAGACGGCAAGTGCGACCCATTCAACAGGTCCTCTGCGGTGATTCCAGGCAGGAAGAGAGGGGGTGAATATTTTGTCGGAGCCTTCCTTGCATTTCCATAATGAGGACAGCGGCCTTGACCTACCATTACGGGTATTACGTCTGATCATATCACTCACTCACTCACTCATTCATTCGTTCACACTCGAATTTAAAGAGCTTCAGGGGGGAATGACTCTTGGTCCCAAAACTGATTAATAATGTATAAGTCTGTGCGCGTGCCTCGCCCTGCCTCCGTGGAAAGGGAAAGGGGTGGGGCAGTGGTCCAAATTACGCGCGACTTCCTCAACGAGTACCAGCGCCGTCTCCGAGATCGGGGGGCTGATGCCGTGCGCGCTCACGCCTCTGGTGATGAACGGTCAACGCACGGGTCACGCGCGAGAGTCTGTCTGTCTGTCTGTCTGTCTGTCTGTCCACCTGCTCGTCCTTCCGTGTTCACCGCTCCTCCTGGACCATCCTCTCTACTCCGTGTCTTGGACCCCTCTGTTGACACTCTTTATATCAACACTGAATCAATTAACATACATTTATTTTAAGTCGTCCCGAGGAGGTAGGCCCGCACGCGCCACGGCCTCTCACGCACGCACGCCGACACGCACACACACATACGCACACACGCGTCCAGTTTTCCTTCCGCTACCAGCATCTTTTGCTGAGAGGGGAGAAACCATCTCACCCTGACCACACCCCTGTTGCGTACGTACGTAGGGATTGCACTTCCTGTGTTAGCCCCTGATGTACTGAGAGCATTAAAAAAGGATATAATTGTGTGTGTGTGTGTGTGTGTGTGTGTGTGTGTGTGTGTGTGTGTGTGTGGACGTCGGGCTGCTGCGGTTTCTTTGTGGCTGTCGGCACGCGTCACCCGGACCAGGTTGCGGTTTTCTTGCTTTTATTCCCATTTTTGGTGCGATAAGCTACTTAGCATGTCGTTTCCTTTATCGTCCTGTCTTTTTTTTTCCTCCTTTCTGTGCTTCATCCGCTCTGTCACGCGCAGGGTTGCGCATGCGAACGCGTAAGTGATTTTCTTGCCTAAAGAAGGCGGAGTTATGGACAATTTTTATTCACGCGGATTGTGTTTTTCCCTCCCTTGCATTTTCGTTTGGTTTTATTTTACCTGTTTTTATTTGGTTGCCACATATGCATTTTTGAGCCGCCGTGGCTTCGCGACCGGCTTCTTTTTTGTACAGTCTAACGATACACGTGTATAATGCGATGGTCAGCAAAAGAGGTCCGCTGTGTCGGATTTGCCGCCCGGCCGCGCGCGCCGGATTACGTGCACGATGAGGTGCGAAATAATGGCGCCGTCGGCCTGCCCGGACGAAACTCCTGTAAAGATGCATTTTTGTGTGCCTCGTTGGACTTGTCAGCCGCACCGCCAAACAGTCCTTCCGATTGAGGAGTAAAATCAGATACCCCAAAAAAAGAGATCATAAAATGTAAAGGTTAGGAAATTTTTCGAAATTATTTTGAAATAGAATTTCTTCAAATTAGGATAAGACAACCTCCTTTCAGAATGCATTTTTGTCAATATTGTAATGATGACTGACGGATCAGCGCTCTGCCCCACAGTGTGCGTTGAAGTCTCCGAACCCCCAGCAACCGCTTGAAACTGTGTTGGGGAAAAAGAATCCAGGACGGAATTACTGGAGAAAGATGAAAAGAAGAAGACTTCCCTTTGGGCGTCCCGCAGGCCCCTCGAGACTCACTATTTATCTGACAATTTGAAATAGTGGACAGAAAAGGCAATTGGCGCCGACGGTCGTGCGTGAAACGATAAGCCTCCGCGCCGCGCCCCGCCACGCCCCCAGCGGCCGGGCCGGGCCCTGGACCGAGCCGGCCCGCAGCAGGGGGTCCTCAAGGGGCTAAGGGACCTAACCAAATACTACACCGTCAAAAGCACAGACAGGGTTTCGCCACGGACAAAATAAAAAGTAAAACGAAGTCCCGTCTTGGAATGTTCTTCGATTCCACTGGGTTTTCAAAAGTTGCAACGACAGCACTTTGAGATTTTTTATTTTTTTTTGAAGTGGTAAAAACTGGGTCAGCAGGATGAACTTAAGTCTCACCTGTGTCAAGTTAATCAGAACGTAAACGAGCCAGTTCTGCCCGAAGTATTTTTTTTACAGTGTACGGGCACTGCACTGCCCATTTGGGTCCTCAGCCGCTCTGCTCCGAGAACCCTATCAAAATTAATAGCTGGTCCCCCGTCAGGACGCCCCCCTCCTTCCCTGCTTCCCTGCGCTCGTCGCGGTGTCTTCTTCTTATTTTCTCTCTCTCTCCCTCTCCTTTTCATTTCTCCCGAAATCTCGACCTTTTTCACAATATCGTAGAAATGTTTGTGAGCCGTGAAAACTCGGGAACGCATTTGATGGCAGGAGGAGGAGTCGGGGAGATGAGCCCGCAGAGAGAGAGAGAGAGAGAGAGAAAAAGAGAGAGAGAGAGAGAGAGAGAGAGAGAGAGAGAGAGAGAGAGAGAGAGAGAGAGAGAGAGAGAGAGAGAGAGAGAGAGAGCAGCGCCTCACTTTATAGTTCGGCACCGCGAGGCGACACGACACGTCGCGCCGCCTCGACGTCACCGACGCCACCGCCCTGGACGGCCGCCTGGACGGCCTGGACCAAACGAGACGAAAAACAAATTGGTTTGGAGCAGCACAGCAGCCCGTGAAGGTCCTGGCCCTGCCGGTCGAGTCCAAAACGCGGCCCGGACTTTATGGCATTTCCGTTATGAATGGTCGTCCGCCTGGCGCGGTGGTCAAAGGCAGAGCTGAGAGGCGCAGCCAGGGAACAGTCAGGGTCAGCAAGGCACATTCAAGGAACAGTCAGAGACAAGGCATTTGTACATTCAAGGAACAGTCAGGGACAGCAAGGCACATTCAAGGAACAGTCAGGGTTCAGCCAAAGAGGAAGAAAACTCAAGGGAACAGCAGTAAGGTTAGAGACCAAAGCAGAGCTGAGGCGGACCACCAAAGCAATAGCTGATCCACGGACGCCAAGCACCAATCGCTTGCGAACCACGCAAAGGCAAAGATAAACTCGAGGAATGAGCAGAGAGCAAAGCAACGCGTTGTGCATCAGTGCCAGCAGTTGCACCTACCACGACGAAGGAACAAACTCAACACCGGACAAGGCATGGTGCGGCCCCTTCACCGCTCGCTCCGAGGAAGTACTCACTCATTCACGTATCACGCCTGACATGGGGGTTAACGCGAGTCATACTTCACTCGGCTTCATCAGGGTCAGCGTAGCGGCAGCGGCGTTTTCCCGGCTTATTGAAAACAGCCCGGCCATTTGTTACGTATTGTTTGAACGACCTTGTCTTGTTTGGTCTCTTTGCAATCCAGCGGGGCGGGGCGTGGCAGATCTCTCCCACGTCCGCGCATGTATGCACACGACCGGAGTGAAATGTCAACTCGAGGCGTGGCGGGGCGCGGGACCCGCTCGGGGCTGTGCTCAGTGGGTCAGAAGACCGTTGAGGTGGCCAAAATCCCGGACAAGTTGAGAGCTCCAGAGTCCCATTTAGCGAGCTCAAAACGCGTCCAGAATTTTGGCCGCCCCAGGTCTTCTGACCCACTGTGCTGTGAGTGTGTGTGTTACGTAACGCTGCTTCATTATAATTATTAGTACTCTAAATTGTTTTCTTTCCGCGCGCGTCGGACCTGATGACTATTAAATTAAACATTCCACTCAGCAGCTCGCCCCCCCTCCCTCTCCCGAAAGGCATTCCTGAGATGTGCACAAGACTGTTCACCTGTTTTGTTTCGGCATCCCTTTCGACCCTCGTCGGCCGGTGGCCGGGCCGTGTATATATGGGGGCCCCCTGTCCTTGTCGCCGGTTATAACAATTTATGAAAACAAGCAGATCCTTGTGAGATATGTCCAGGCGGATGATTAGGAGCAGTGCGGGTGGAGAGAAGGGTTTGGAGTGAGAAAACGAGATGCCGGCCAATCCGCGTCGCAGCCCCATTTTACTTTTTTAATAATTTATATATATTTTTTATTTATTTATTTTTTTTTTTTTTTAATTTTTTTTTTTTAAATCTAATTTATGCTGGCGTGCACGTAACTGGACTGCGGTTTTCGGTGGGGAGAGGTCGGGGACGGCAGCGCGACGCGCCAATCGAGCGCCTGAGACGAAGCTGCAGCCAGGACCGCACCGCGAGACATCGAGTCGGTTTGCTGTCCGACAAATGGGGCTCCGATCGATACATCGAAATCCGCGGCGGCGCGCGCCGACGCCTCTTCGATAGCCGATCGACGGAGAAAGGGCGTCGTGCGGGGGAGGTAAACGCTATGGGAAGACGCGGGCGGGCCGCGCGCGCGCGCGTGTGTGTGTGTGTGCGTGTGTGTGTGTGTTGGCGTGGGTGTGGGTGGGTGCCAGCAGGGCACAAGAGTCCGCCACTCTCGCCGGGCGCCGGGTCTGCTGCGCCGGGTCACCGCGGTCACAGGTCACGGCGCGGCGCGGCCCTCGGCACGGCGTCCACGTCGTCATCGTCGTCGTCGCCCCATCGGACCAGCACAACATCCTCGGCCGCCACCTTCGGGCGATCCGACTCGACCGATAAGGGAACGTGTCGGAAATTTGCATGGCGAGGGGACGAGCGGCCGAGCGGGCGGACGAGGCAGCGCGGCGCGGCGCGGGGAGATGGAAGGTTTGAAATCTCTGACACATCTCCATCCGGCACCACGCTGTCTCCGCACTGCGCGCCCGGCCCAGCCCTAATGGCGTCGAAAAGCCTGAGTAGGGGCTCTCTGCCCCGGCCGGCCCGCCGGCGCAGCCTCGCTCTGTCTCTCTCGCACCCCTACACATGGCGCCCCATGCGTGCGACCGAGACAGAGCGACGACGGAACGACGCTTCGGACTCAGGCGGCTGCGGCCGGCTCTCTGCTCGGCTCTTTGTCGCCCGGACGCCGACATCATCAGATCGTCCGTATCGCCGGCCGCGGCGGCACAGTGGGCCCGCCCCGTCGATATCGCGATATCGCGATCGCAGAGAGACGTCCGCCCGCCGCGCCATCTCGGACTGCAATCCCTGCCGCCCACGCAACACGCCGAGCCGTGCAGCGACGGCAGGTGGAGCAGCCGGCCCAAGCGGCGACCACGCCAAAAAGTCAAAGCTAATTTGATTTTAAAAAAATAATAATAATAAAAAATAATGTTGGGATTTTTGGGCGAGCATATAATACACTGCGCGAATTAATGCTCAATAGTGACTGCACACAAAAAAAAAATCATTCATTTAAGGTGGTACGAGATCGGAATTCGAGAAATTTCACGTTCAAAACTGTGTGAGACCACGCACTGCTACGCCACTGGTCCCCTGTTGCGGTGTCGTCTCCACCTGGCCTAATCCTTTGAGGCTCGGACCGCCCTGCCCGCGCCCGCCCCGGCCTCGGCCCGAACCCTGGAGGCAAGCAATAGAGGCCGTGCCGTCTCTTCCACCTCCACTCCGAGCGTCGACAACAATTTTTTCCCCCTGTGTGTGTGTGTCCATATTTTTTTTTCATGCACGTCGTAAAATGGCTAGGTGGCGCGAGAGTGCACGGCAGTACGGTACCGCGAGCGCGCGCACTTACATAGTGCAGTCCGTCCAGAGTCCGTCCGTCTCTCTTTCCTGCCGTCACCTTGTCGGTCTGTTTGTTCGTTCGTCCGTCCGTGCGTCCATCCATTCGTCCGCCCACTGTTATAAAAAAATTGGAAAATTCAAAAAGCGCATCCCGCAGCTTGTTCGGGATTTTCCAGAGGCTTCGTGTTTCTGGAAGATTTTTTTTTTTTTTTTTTAGCTGCTAGAATTTTATTCAAAATAGAATAAACATAGGAGGTTTTGAAATTTTCCGAACAGCGGAGGCAATTTCTTTCCTTAACCTTCTCCGGGCATTTCCAAAATATCATTTTAACAGTGTATGTCTGCCTGTCGATACTCGCTGCAAGTGGCTAATGCTCCCGGAACGCCCCTCCCTGCACTGCAAGCGGGCCGGGCCGCGCGGTCCGGCAGCGTCCACCCAGTTCTGGAGGGCACCCCACAGACCGCTGCTGTACTCCGGCGCGATATGGGCTCCTGGAACTGTCTCCGATGACTCTGATAAAAAGGCTCCGGCTGCCAGCCGCCCGGCCGGGCCGCGCCTCGCTGCTGGGCCCCTCGCCCCACCCCCTCCCCTCAGCATCCCCTCGGCGTGTGGAGTCTCTCTCTCTCTCTCTCTCTCTCTCTCTCTCTCTCTCTCTCTCTCTCTCTCTCTCTCCCTCTCTCCCCCGCATAAAGTCCGCTATCAGATCGGTAGCCAAATGCTTTCTTTGGATCACGCCCCGGAGATATTTATCCTGTGGGCGCTCACGCACACAGACACAGGCACGCACGCACGGCTTTAAGCCGCGGCGGGAGGACCATGTGCGAGATGAGCGAAGGGGCGCGGGCATAGCGGATGAAAAATTGGGGCAAGCGGCACGCCCTATCTACCCTCCAGGGAACCGGCGAGCCGAAGGCAAGCAGTATCACTGCGTTATTGCCTTCTGGAGATGGAAAAATGCATGCACTGTATTTGTTTGTTTCCGCTCCCCACAATTTTTCCCGTCTCTCTCTCTCTCTCTCTCTCGCTTTCTCTCTCTCTCTCTCTCTCTCTCTCTCTCTCTCTGTCTCTCTCTCTCTCTCTCTCTCTGTCTCTCTCTCTCTCTCTCTCTCTCTGTCTGTCTTTCTCACGACGACGTGCGTTCTTCGGCCAGCCCTTCCGCCCGCACCTCATCCGGGGTATCAAGCTGGAGTTCCGAAAACACGCGCGCGGCCCGGAGACTACTACTCTTGTGTTTATGACTGACCAGCCCTGCTGCGGCAGAGCTTCCCCTTCGGCCGGCCCTGTCTGTCTGTCTGTCTGTCTGTCTGTCTGTCTGTCTGTCCGTTTGTCCGAGCGCCCAGCCCCCGACCGTGGGAGCGCTCCGGCGGCCAGGTGAGTGAGGGGCACCCCTTCCCCCTCCCTGCCGCACAATACTGCTTTTCCGCAACCAGAAGGAGTGAAGAGGGAAGCGGGCCGGCCTAAGGCTGGCCGGCCACTGCCCAGCGGTCACCGCGGGGTCCGGGCTGCGTCCGGGTCGACGGAATGCAAGCGTTCCGGATGCCCTCCGGAGCGCGACCCGGCGCAGTGGGCCAGAAGACCGGTGCAGGCGGCCAAAATTTCGGACGCGTTTTCAGCTCCAGAGTCGCTAAATGGGACTCGAATCGAACGCGTGACCCCACCAATGGATTCCTCGTTCGGAGAGCAATCCATTGGTGGGGTCACACGTTCGGTTCGAGTCACATTTTGCGACTCTGGAGCTCAAAAGGCGTTTAAAGTTTTGGTCGCCTGCGCAGGTCTTCTGGCCCACTGTGCCCGGCGGCACCGAGACCCCCGCAAGTCGGCGGGCCGCGCTGGGCCGCGCGACCCTGACCCTGCGCTGTCCCCTCTCGGTTTCGTCTCGCTGATCCTTCCTCCCCCCCGGCGACCTTGTTTTTGATGGCTCCCCGTGCCGGAACGACGTCGCGGTGTCCTGCATGCAGTCCGAGCTTGTCAGCAACAGTGGGACACAGTGGGACGGATTCGGCGATATCGTTACGCTTGTCATGCTTGCTGCGGCCGATGCCGGCGGCGTTGTCGATATTCAGTGGCGGGTCCAGAGCCCACCTGAAGGTGGGGGTGAAGTATTACATTCTGCCAGCATTCATGGGAAAAGTGCTGCCTTTTGCCTATCTTTGGCTCTCTAGGGGTCGAAAGGGGGAGGGGGACTCTCCCCCCCTGCGCGCCTGTGTCGATTCTCCTCGAACGGTTGACAAGGCGGAACCCTGGAACCCAGATAGAGCCCGTCCGATTCCGACACCGGCGGCCTGGCCAACGGGACAAGCTATCTGGGCATGACTTAGTGCTACTATACTCGTAGGTGGCATAGCACCGGCAGTGCGGCTCCTCTTTTCAAAAGTGCTCTGTGCCGGCGGTCCAGGCGTCCAGGGCGGGCAGCACTAGCCATGTTTATAGCCCTCCAGGAAGGGCCCCGGCCAGGGCCCCGCCGCGCCCCGCCGCGCCCCGCCACGCCCCGCCGCGCGCCCCACGCCACAATAAGGGCGTAACTGCTGAGGGACCGGCCGGCGCTGCGGGGTTCAGCGGCCGACCCGAGTGACGACGCGGCAGCCGCTGCGAGTCTTTACTTTTCATTTTCGGAAATATTGGTCGACGCTGCGGGCGTCGCTCCGTGACGCAAAAGCAGAAACAGCGCGCGCTTCCAAATCGGCTTCTGTTCTTCGCGGCGCTGGGACACCCCATAGTGGCGTACGCTAAAGCGCCAAGTGGCCACGTGAGAGAGTGTGCGTATGTGTGTGCGTGTGTGTGTGTGTGTATTGATCAGCGCCATCGCGCCCCCGCCGCCCTGCAGCCGGCGCGGGGCGCCACCTGGCGGGGGGCGGCGCCACCAGGCGGTTCCACACCACCACCACCACCACCACCACGCCCCGCGACCTGCATCTCACTTGTTGCGCGCACCTACCCAAATTTATGAATTATTTATGCTGCGCTGCGCGAGTGCGAGTGGAGTGCCGGGAGTCGAGCAGTGGAGAGGCGCGCCCCGCCGCCGGGCAGCACCAGGGCAGCACAGCGGGCAACACAGTGGGCAGCACAGCACCCATCGCGCATTCACCCTCGGACCAAGCGGCGCGGCATCCCCTCCGGCCGAGGCCGGCGCGCGGAGCAGCAGCGGAAGGGGCCGCACAGTGGGCCAAGAAGACCGGCACAGTGCGGGCCAGAAGTACACCGACGCAGGCGGACAAAATTCTAGCCGCGTTTTGAGCCCCAGAGTCGCTATACCGTGGGACTCGAACCGAACGTGTAACCCTACCCATGGATTGCTCCGACTTGAATGCCCCAAGTACAATATACGTACATTATTTTTACAAAGACCAAAGATGTGACGGTTTCTTCCTGCAGCGCCCCACATTATGATCGGCTCCTCGGCGACTTTTGACTCTCAATGTCGATTTTGAAAAGCCGCTTTCTTTCCTTTCACTTTCTGCGCGGTTTCGCCACCTTTCCGCGACAGCATGCACGTGTGTTTTTGCCAGTCCGGCACTGCACCGTTGCCTTTCTCAATGCCACACGGGGGGAGCAGGAATCCGCAAAGAACGGCCCAGAAACGCGTCCGGCTCCTTCCGTATGCATATTTGCCCCGTTTTGACGACGAAAAGTGAACGCGACAACGACAACAAAAAAAAGAAAAAAAAGAAAAAAAGGCCCGTTCTGACGCCTTCTTTCTCCCTTTTTCTAGGTCATTTTCGCGAGCTGAAGGTCAAGACGCGGAGTTGACGTGTCGCGAGGAAAGAGAAAACAGGGTGCGGCCGGCCGGTTGTATTCGCGTCTCGCCTCGCGGTGGAGTAAAGTTCACACAGGTCAATAACACATGCGCGAAACTTGTCACACTAGATCGAACAAAAGTGCGGCGTGGCCGGCGACTCCAAGGGAGAGACAGAGAGAGGAAGGGGGGGGGAGAGAGGGGGTCGTCTGGCTCTGGCAGGCAGCTTACACACTTCGAGCAGCTTTGTTCGCGTTTACATTCTCCACGAACGTAGAAAGGAGGAGAGACTGACCAGACCATGCAGCCAGCCGGGCACACACTGGAAAAGTGAAAACCCTATGTCCCGTCTCATTCCGCCCTCCCACAAACTTTCATTTTCAGTTAGATTTTTGTTTTTGTTCACTGTAATCCGCGCGGCTCATCCATTTATAATCCTCGCGTTATTGGCGCCTCCACTCTCACTCACTCGCACTCGGACACACACACATACACACAGCCGGACATCCACGGGCATTATTTTTATAGCGCGGAATTAATGGCGCACGTACGCACGGGAGGTTATTTTTCAGTAAACGGTCGTAAATGTTCCGCGGACGAGAGAAAAGAATCCTTTATTGGTCGTTGAGGCGCCTGTGGCCCGTGGCGTGGTGTGGCGTGGCGTAGCCACTAATGGCGGGGCAATTTTTCCCTTTTAAATGCCGTGTCCTCATCACTGCGTCGGGACGCCACCGCGCTACGCGTCCGAGGGCGCACAGTGGGTCAGAAGACCGTTTAGGCGGCCAAAATCCCGGACGCGTTTTGAGCTCCAGAGTCGCTAAATGGGACTCGAATCGAACGGGTGACTCAACCAATGGATTGCTCTCCAAACGAGGAATCCATTGGTGTGGTCACACGTTCGATTCGAGTTTCGTTTAGCGACTCTGGAGCTCAAAACGCGTCTAGGATTTCGGCCGCCTCGACGGTCTCCGGATACGTTCGTTCTGCTCGCGAATCCACTGAGATAATTTACGAAAACATACCTTTTTTTTTTTGATCGTGTGTAGCAGCGTGCGCGTAAGCAAAGTTCATATTTAGTCGCCGCACCGTTGCGTTCGCCTCACGTTGAAAGTGGGAGCGAGGCGGGCGACGCTCTTCGAAAGGTGCTGGCCCGTATCTTCGCGCTGCTACGCAGGAGGAGGTCATTCGGGAGGGGGAGGGGTGGGGGGCGGGGAGGGGGTGTCACAGAAATCCCCTTCGTTGACCTCTTCTGATTGTGTTGGGCACGTACTGACCCCAGCCGAACTCCAGCCTTTTGTATGTCCGTCCGTCGTCGGTCCGCCTGTCTGTCTGCCTGTCCGTCCGTCTGTCCGTCCGTCCTCCGCGTGTGCATCTGTCTGCCCGTCGCCTTGCCATTCTTCCTCGTTCCTCGCCGATTCCTCTCTGCTCCTCCTCACGGGGCGTTGTTCGTTCCGCTCACTGAGAAAAAAAAAGTTAAGACGGATTAGTTTTAATCAGTTTTGACGATATACTTCTTTTTCGACACAGCAGTGTTTCCACAAATCCGACGAAAGTGTCGCGTAAGGACCGCGGCGCAGAGGCGGCGTCGAAAGTCCTCCGTCAACATGTTGCCCTCGGCGAAATCTCTCTCTCTCTTTCTCTCTCTCTCTTTCTCTTTCTCTTTCTCTCTCTCTCTCTCTCTCTCTCTCTCTCTCTCTCTCTCTCTCTCTCTCTCTCTCTCTCTCTCTCTCTCTCCCTCTCGTGGCGACAAAACGTTAGTGAAAATAGGGGGAAATGTCTTCATTATGAAATATTATTCAAAGTGGGCAGGGAGGGGGTGTGCAGGGGGTTGGTGCGAGCGTCTGAAGGAGAGAGTGCCCCCGGGCGTTACGGGAGGGTTGCCGGGCCACGCTGGTGGGGAGCGCGCGGAGCGGAGCGCGTCGGGTTCAACCACCACACCAAGCCAAGCGGAAACCACAATTTTATTTTTTTTTCTTTTTTTCGCTCATTTGAATTTACCGACTACAGTATTTTCTCTCTAAGGCAAATTTCGGTGAAGTATAAACGAATTTCACTTTCGGCTGCGAGTTCATGCACTCCTGCTGCTTGCTTGTCTGTCTGTCTATCTGTCTGTCTGTCTGTCTGTGGCCCCCCCAGCCTTGGCGCAGGGCGGGGCGACTGGTGTGTAATTTGTCGAGTACTTTCGCACCCCTTTGAGTCACACATTAACGGAGAACTTGACGCGGCGTGCGTCTCACAAAATATACCAAAGAGGTGTGGTGCTCGCGACGGGGTCACCGCCCCGCCCCGCCGCGCCGTGGCGAGCCGCGTCGCGTATGCAAATGCAGAGGCGTGCACGAATAGTGGCTAAAGATTGCAGGTTAGCGCGGCGACTCTCACAGCGTCGCGTCGAAGGCGACAAGACGATTCTATTCCTATGCCAGTCGCGGAACCGGCAATTTTCGAATCATTCCGAACCTCTCGAGCCTCGCGAGCCTTTCGAGCCCGCGACGCGTTTGTCCCGGCGAGGAGTGGAAGGGGGAGGAGGGGGGCGTTGTGGTAGTCCCACTGTTAGTTCCCCGTGCACAGACTACCCCAACGCCTTGATAAGATTGTTCCGGTCGCAACGAACTTCGAGGCCGCGAAGTGAGCGAGCAGAGGCTTTCTGGGTCACCAAGAGGAAACTGCCGCTGCCGCCCTCCCCCGGCACGGCCTCGGCGGCCACCTCCAAAGGGTTAGGGGTGCCATCCGTCCATCCGGTCGCGGGGGCTCCGCGGGGTGGCAACCTCCGCCAATGCTCTGCTCCGGGGCCGGACCGGATGGGGCGTCGACCATCATGTGAATTAGGTTGGAGTCCCCGGGTGTCGTGGTGCCCATCGGGAGCCCAGACCGCCAGCAGCCCGCCGAGGGCGAAAGTGCTTCCCGAGCAACAGGCCGGGCAGGGAGGGAAGGAAGGACGATGTGCCATTTCGTTTCGGAAGGTGTTTATTGTCATGTATGTATCGCGACAGCGCGCTCTTGTGCCACGATAGGATTCGCGCGGAACTTTATTGTAATTCGACGGGAGAACGGAAGTTGAAAAGAAATCAATGAACGTGGTTTTGAACACACGCGGCTCTCCGGTTGGCGTTCCGTCGCTACCGCAGCGCGAATTTCTCATACCTTCGTGATCATGATCGATCCCATCTAAACTTCCGTTCTGGTTCTCGCCGCAGGTCGATACGTCGAGCCAGATAGCAGCGGTCTTGAAAATTAAAATCCGACTTGAAGCGTCTCGGCGGGGCGTGGCGGGCGTTTACCCGGCGTATTCAACACCCGTCGATCGAATCGGTGAAGCCCGGTAGCCGGTCGGACGGGGTAGACGGCGGGCGGGGCGGGGCGGGGCGGGGCGGGGCGGGGCGGGGCGGGGCGGGGCGGGGCGGGCGCCAGGCTCGCGGAGAGGCGCATCTTGCACGGCCCCGCCATGATAATTAGTACACGAGAACGAGTCACGTTTTTGGGAGCAGGGCTACTGTTTACCCGGCCAACAACAACAAGCTGGCCGGCAGCAACAACAGCAGCCCGTGCACCGGTGCTGCCCATCACGGCGCAGCGCAGCGCGGCGGGCCCAACCTGAAATAGCTCTTCATTATTTTTTTCCGAAATGGAGGAGATAAAAACAGGGCAGCATCGGCGGCAGCAGGTCCGGCCGCGCGCTCGCGCCCAGCGCGCCCGGCGGCCCTGCGGACAGTCCGCGCCAAGAGTGGCCGCCGCCAGGTCGGCCCGGCGCCCCGCCCCCTGCCCTCCGCTCAGCCTACACAGCGTCTTGGCTGGGGCTGTACCGCCCCGCCCAGCGTCTTGGTAGAGACTGTACCGACCCGCGGTGTGCAGTCGGGGCCAGTAGCAAACGAGCTGGCTTGACGTCGTCGTGCTCGCATTTTGGACCGGACTGTCCCGGTCGGACCTCTCCGCCGCGCCGCCACGGTGTAGGCCGGCCCGATCAACAGGTCACCGCAGCGCCCTTTAATTGAAACCTTTTTAATTTCCTCCAGATAACTTCCAATTAGAGATTCATTTTGCTTCATTTTTTTTTGTCATGCGCCATACGATTTAATCCGCTTTAATGTTATTTGGTGACTGTTTCCTGCTTGCCTCCTCATATTCACAGCGTACTTTGTTTCTTTCATTTTTTTTCACATTTCTTTTTCGTTGCTCCGCAACGCAATTACAGGTAAACAGAATAATCCCCGTTACGGTTATGGCGGGGGAGGCTCAGGGTAGCCGGGGCGAAAACAAGGCGGTCGCCGTGAAAGATTATCCGGCTAGTTACGGCGTCACCGCCCTCTTTGTACGCCTCTTTACCGTGTTCAGGGAGCTTCTGCAGTTTCGCCGCTGCTGCTGGCGCTGCGTCCGAACCCTGTCCGTCCGTCCGTCCGTCCGTCCGTCAGTCCGTCAGTCCGTCAGTCCGTCACCGAAAACGAGACGACGTGGAGCAGACAGACACGTGGGCGGAGATTTATATAGGAGACACGTGAAAAAGAGCCGAAGGGGTGCACTTTCCATTTTCAAGGGCATGTGCGTGTGTGTGTGTGTGTGTGTGTGTGAGAGAGAGAGAGAGAGAGAGAGAGAGAGAGAGAGAGAGAGAGAGAGAGAGAGAGAGAGAGAGAGAGAGAGAGAGAGAGAGAGAGAGAGAGAGAGAGAGAGCGAGCAAGGGGTGTTTCAATAGGGATAGGTGCGGCTGATAGGGGTCCGCTGCCGTGCAGACGGGGGCGGGGCGGGGTGGGGCCGCCAAAGGTAGCACAGGTCAAACAGGAGACAAAGGGGCGCCCCAGGAGCGCTATAAGGCCGGCATGGGGTCGAGACATCGGGTCGCATCATCGCTGTGTTGTGGTCAAGCCAAGACCCACCCTGGTATTGTGCTTTAGATGCCGCCTGTAGTGATTCCGATATCGTTTCGCCCTTTTCGGGGTCCGGGAAAATCAATTCCTCCCTAGCTCGTTTGTTCACGTCCAACCCACCCCTTGAAACTTCTAACGCAGTCCCCCTGAAAAACGCCCTAAAAAAACAGATGAAAGTGATAAAATTTTACAGCAGAATAATGCCGAAATGTTGTCGGCAGGGCTGACTCTGCTCCGCGTCGTCCCGGCGCGTCCCGGTGTGTCCCACTGTGTCCGTCTGGCGCGTGGGAAAGCTGGCCAGACACCTTGCTGCAAACCTGCAAACGGTTTCGCCATATCTCTCCCGCTGATGCGAGGGAGTCGTAAAAATTGTCACCACTGGTGTGAGTCCTTTTGTTCCCCGGGCGTCCCCGTGCCGACACCGCCCCGGCCGCCGCCGCCCCGCCCGAGCTGTCAGCACTGTCTGCACTCGCAGGCAAGTACATGACGAGGAGATGACCGGCCAACAGGTGCGCTGGAAACATTATCCGCTCAGCTCGACACGATTTTGACTTCAGATGAAGTAAACAAGGAGGTTCCTTTGGTGAGGTAAAGTTTTGTGATTCGGGCCATCTACTGATGAGACAACCGGCACAATCACGGAACGTCGTATGAAAAATCGCACGGTCGTGATCCGCGTGATCCATCATGGGAAATTTCGCGAGATTCATAAAGAACCATACAACTTTTTAAAATGAGTTGATTATTTTCATATTTTAAAAAAATTTAACCTGTTACACCGAGTTGTCACAATTTTTGCGATATTTGCTCAATGCTTCATAATTTATGGGCTGGTATCGCCATCATCAGACTGACTTCCATTCGTGATTTCTGGGTAGAGATTGGGGTCCCTGCCCGCCCCGCCCTCACCCATTCCCTTGATGTCACTCCCCCCGTCTGGCGTGGCGTGGCGTGGCGTGGCGCGGCGTGGCGTGCCGTGTTGCCCCGCCGCCGTGTACCCTTGTTCATTTTTCGGGGGTACCTGCGCAGTTCGCCGACAAAGTGTTGATGGCATTTACCTGTCTGTTTGGGCCGGCACCTGTTTTATTGCGCGTAGGAGCAGCCAGCACACAACACAGTGGGCCAGAAGACCGTGAAGGCGGCCAGAATTCTAAACGCGTTTTGAGCTCCAGAGTCGCTAAACGGGACTCGAATCGAACGTGTGACCCCACCAATGGATTCCTCGTGTGGAGAGCAATTGGTGGGGTCACACGTCCGATTCGAGTCCCATTTAGCGACTACTGGAGCTCCGGGGTTTCATCGGCCTCAACGGTCTTCTGACCCACTGTGCAGCAGCCTCTGTCTGTCTCGCTCCCACAGGGCCCACAGGCCCATGAGTGCGAGAGAGAGAGAGCGACGGAATCAGTCTGCAGGGCCGTCAGGATCGCCGACCCCAGCAAGCAGGACTTTTGTTGGTTGCAGTAGTACATACTGTAGTGGAACAGTGGAACGATCTCTGCTCGGCAGCAACGCAGCTGCCTACAGGTACAAGTGTTCCTGTGAGTTGCGCTCCCGCCCTTCCAGGATTCCTCTTGAACGCTATAGACCGGCCCCATTCGACTGACTGAACCGCCCGCACCGAACCAATGAAGCGCGGGGTGGGACCGGCGTGCGCGGCGTCACGTTATTGTTGTTTTTGTTTGTTTTGGTAGATTCACCGGGAATCAATCTCAATCTCACGGTGGTGTTTTGTGAAGAATAGCCCTCTCCATTACCTGCCAGTCACGCCGAACGAGTAGAGCGGCCATTCAGTGCACCCACCGCAGCCCGGCCGGCACGCCGCCGATTGAGACGTACAGTCGTCCCTCTATATAAGCACCCTCTATATAAGCATTTTTTAGTGGCGGCCCCCGCTTACGCACGGGGGTCGAGCCGGACCCGAGCTCGCCCGCGCCTCGGATTTTGACGAAGGGACGACAGCTTTATTGGACTCGGTCTGCGGTGCAAGGTGCGCTCTATCGCTATATCGCCCGAAACTACTTTTTTCGCACCGTTACATGCACTCCAAGCCAGCCGGGGGTCGGTATAAAATCGGCACAGCGCAGCGGTCCCTGCCTCGACCCTACCTGAGCGAGCCGGCTGAGCTCCGGCGAGGACCCGGCCAACACGTGCAAAAGCGTCGCGGGCTTTCGATATAAGCATTTATTGAGTCTCGAACTGCGTGCTTATATAGAGGGACGACTGGCTCCCTCCGCGATACGGCGCACAGTGGGCCAGAAGACCGGCGCAGGCGACGTTTTCAGCTCCGGAGCGTCGCTCCAAGAAACTCACAGGATGAATATCTTATTTACAGAGTGGACGTGAACCCGACCTAATATGACGGCATTGTCTTCAGACCACACCTGATAGGCAGTGAATGCGCTTTTCGTCCACGCGTCCATAATCAGCTCCATCCCTTACGGTTTTGTCTCTCTCGCTCTCTCTCTCTCTCTCTCTCTCTCTCTCTCTCTCTGACGCGTGCTCCACCGCGGCGTGCGCCGGATCGCTTTTTTTTTTAATCAACCTTTCTCTCCAACGAACGCACCGTCTCCGGCCAAGAGTAATGAGAGCGCAAGGACAAAAGCTAGGGACACGCACCCCATCACAACAATGATTTCCTTGTTGTAATGACGCGCGCGCGCGCGCGTGTGTGTGTGTGTGTGTGTGTGTGTTATCGCGCGTGCCTGCATGTTCCTTCGCACCTTCATCGGTCGCTGTGTGGGGCCCAAACACACCGCGCGGCGACGCGCGCACTCACACACGACAAAACAATGCAACCGAATGTCACTACATATGACCGGAGCGGTAAAGCCGACGAAAAAAAAAACAAAAGCAAACCGAATGACGCTGTGTGTGTGTGTGTGTGTGTCATTGCCGGGACGCCGTTAGGGTGTAGGTAGTGTAATTCCGATACGAGTGGGCACCTTACGCCTTGCTCCGGGTCAGAGGGGTCAGAGGGGTCAGAGGCGGCCCGGCGGCGCGGCGAGCGACTGAGGTCAGCTGTATAATCATTGGCTGTGTTTGCACACCTTTACGCACTGCAGGCAGTAATACCGCAGGCTGGCCACCCCATTGTTTTACGGTGCTCAGGTGGCCGGCCGACCGGTGATGGAAGGCAAGAGAGCGGACCCGGGGGAGGGGGGGGATCCACCGGCACACTTTTTGGCGCACTAATATGCCTTCGTTGGGTTGAAAACTTGCAACTCAACATACAGTAACATTTTGAGATTTTCACGGTTTGTTTCTTTTTTAAAAAATTATTGACAGCACGGCTGTGAATCGAACTCAAGACAACCCACGTCAACAGACGTGCGAAATACGTCCTTGGAAATGAAAAGCAGTGCGACGATAAAGGCATCTGAGTGGAGACTTCAACGCACGTAACCGACAAGAGTCCACCCACACACCCGTGTGTCCCCATAACTCCTGTCAAATCTTTTTATTGAGATCTACTTACGCCGAAGAAGTCATACAGCCACTACACTTTCAATTTTTTTTTAACAATATTTTTTTAAACTTTTCAGCGAAACGATTCAAAGAAGGGCGACGCTGCATCCTGGCCGTGGTCGCCCCGCCAGCCAACACGCCCGGTACAAATCTCGCGCGAGCGGCCCATGAATCACCCGGTGGCATCAAAATCAAGTGTCTTCACCACGCCGTGTTGACCGCTCGGCCGGGCCGGCGCGGCCCTGGCGGGGCTGGCAGGCAGGCAGGCAGGCAGGCAGGCGGGCGGGCGGAAGGCGCAGCGGGCAGCAGACGCCAGAGCAAACATACGCGCGTTGGAAAGGAGTGAGCTGGGCGTGGCCGTGGTTAGGACCGGAGTACTGAGCCAGTTGTCGGGGTATTTTCAGATGTAGCGCGCGCGCATGCACACACACACACACACACACACACATACACGTCGACGCCGAGTGCGCACATACATACACACACACGCACTGACTCGGACAGCCGCGCGCCCGCGCACGCCTCAAAATATTTTTTCAAGTCATCTCTTTCTTTTCGTTTTGTAATCGAGAGGCAATTTTGATTAATTATTTTTCGTGAGATTGGTAAGCAATTTGAAGACGGTCCCCAAACGAGAGGCTGCCCATTTGATGGGATGGGCCCCAGCTTTTGGCCCTCGAGGCATTCTGAATGGTGCGCCAAGGCGGGAATCGGCCGGCGTTGGCGCGCCGTGTCCGCGGCGTGGCGTGGCGTGGCGCGGCCGTCGTCGTGCCCACTGGGAGGATGAGGGCAGGACCGGTGAACTGCCTGCGCGCCAATGCGTTGCACATGATTCACATCGTTGAAAGGTGTGCGGAGTACAGTGTGTTGCCGTGAGCACCTCACCAGTTCGCCCAGCCTCCACTGTAAAAATTTCTGTACTTTTGTACGGAAAATGTACGGAAGAATATAGCACGGAAGTACGGACGAAAGTACGGAACGTCCGTACCTGTCCCATATAAGCTCATGTAAACGGGTACGGGAAAAAGTACAGGAAGTTCCGTCCTTGGCAAGTACGGACGGTCCAGGCAAATTGTTGACCAGACATATTGCGTACTTTTTCCGTACTTTTTTCTACCAGTGTCCCCGACGAGATGAGCTTGTCGTTGTCGGGATACTCGCTGCAGTGAGCAATGTGCAGCGTTTGGTGCGGTGGCTGTCCTCACAGTACAGCAGTGCAGTGTGTGGTGCGTGTGGTGTATACGACGACGATCGGAAAAGGATCAAGGTTCGGTCTGAAGCTAAGCTTAAGCTTTTAGTGAGTTTAGCTTGCGCTGTGCCGAGTGTACCCCCCCCCCCACACACACACACACACACATACATACATCCGGACGTGAGCGGCGGCGGCAGGACCCTGGGACGGAGACGCCATTGTGGCGGAAAACAAATTGTCGACTCGCGGCAAATCAAAACTGTTCACACTCTGCGGCGCATTCAGAGGCGTTCGGTGCCGCAGCGGTCGCGGTTTGTTTTACGACATCCAGTGAAACTTTGAAGGGAAAAAAAAAAAAAGGAAACTTTAACAAAAAGCTGACCGTGCGCACACGGCACGGCGCGAACGGGGACACTGGTAAAAAGCACAGGGACGACATTGGTCGACAAATCCCGCAGCGTTCCGCGGGGCTCCTCTCCGCCGAGAGCGGCGGTATCGCCGCGGCTTGCTTTATCGTCCTTGGCTTGCCTTCGGCGCGTTCGCTTCGACGGATAAAAGGACTGCGCTGTCTTCCATCGACCTTCTTCCAGGACAGGACAGTGGCTGGCCGACGACCACGCTGTCCGCCTTGTCCAGGATTCCAGACGACACGCCGCGCTGACGGGCATTATTTCCATTTTGGCGGGACGGACGGACGGACGTCCTGGAAGTGCCCCGGCTGCATCGGACGGCTCTTATCCTGGGCACAGTGGGCCAGAAGACCGGTGAAGGCGGCCAACATTCAAGACGCGTTTTGAGCTCCAGACCCGCTAAATGGGACTCGAACCGAGACCCTCACCAACGGATTGCTCGGTTCAAAGATCGGTTCAGAGTCGGTTCTAAGTGCGGTTCCTGCCACTCGTACGATTCTGGGCGAAGGACGGCCATCTGTCCCACTGTGCAAGGATTGCATTCGGGTGTGTCGCCGAGTCCCCCAGGGACCCGTGTCGCCCGCGACCTCCGCTCTCTGGATGCGGGTCCTAGAGGTCGCGATAGGGGTTTCCAGCTAGGAGAGATGGCCGCAGTAAAACGTCATGGGGAAAGACGTAAACGTCAGCGCAGAAAAGTCGAAATGAAGGCAAAATTATGATCGGAGTCAAACGGTTGAATGCAAAAATAGACAGACGTTTCATCGGCTTCTTATTGCCGAAGGCAAAAATGGGAAGCGACCACACGCCACTTTATTTGCTATCGAAAATGTTCATGATTTTACAGTTACTTACTGATAAATGTGGTTTCTAAAACTGTCCGAATAAAACCTACATAGATAAGTATTCCTGTCTACTACTAGCAGCGGACACTTATAAAATAAAAGTCCGTTCACGATCGGGTTTAACCACCGATTTGATTCATGTCACCATGGGCCGCCTTGCGCGCGCCCGTGGCTCCCACCGTTTTACGAGGGAGCGAGCGAGACAGACAGACAACTCCCAAATGAGGGATTTACGAGGCGCGGCGCGCGACCACCAACCAACCGGCACGCGAATCTAGGGTAAGAGGAGTGGTGACACGGCGTCGCGCCACCAGCACTGCTGGGTCCGCGTTGCGCCACCAGCCGTCAGCCGCGCACCGGCTGCCATCCGTCAGCCGCACTCAGTCATCAGTCACAGGTTCTGCTGAGCAGACACCGTTTTTGCAGAAAACTAGCGATCGGGGCGGGCAACGGCCACGTCCACGGGCCCTCGTACTCTAGACGCGTTTTGAGCTCCAGAGTCGCTAAATGGGACTCGAATCGAACGTGTGATCCCAACGATCACCGAGAATGAAAGAGTCATGATCATGACTAAAATTTTGGGCGAGGTATCCTTTATCACCCAAATTTGTGTGAGGAAGGTTTCCTCGCCCAAAGTTGGGTGAGGAGGGTTTCCTCACCCACGAGAATACAATGTAGCCATATAGGTAGGTGATACCCCTTCCTCACCCGAATTCGGGTGATAAAGTGATCCTCACCCTCACCCAAAATTGGGTATTGATCAAGACTCTTTCATTCTCAGTGATGGGTTGCTCTTCGAACGAGGAATCCATTGGTGGGGTCACAGGTTCGGGTCGAGTCCCATAAACCGACTCGCGGAGCTAAAAACGCGTCAACACTGTGTGCGTTGTGCGCACTGAGGGATTGTCGCATTCCCTGTGCCGGTGGCGGCGCTGCCCTTGTCCCTGCTGCGCCGCGTCCAGGGCACGTTGTCGCGCCGAGGCCGCGGGTATGTGACACCCATGTGACGGGACGTGACGAGGCGCGAACGGGACCGCGTGACGTCACCGGATGACGACACGCGCCTGACTTCGGCCTCGCGAGCCGCGCGTCCCCGCGTCGCGTCGCCAGGCGGGTTAGAAGTGTGTTTATACCTTTCTCGAGGTCGCGCGGCGCGGCTCCGCGGCATTCGGCAGGCTTTGAACAGATAAGGGCAAAGTTCTCACGGCGATGGCCCGTCCCGAACCGTTAAGAGGCTCGAAAATCCATTTCCAGGAATGCTCCGATGCGATTCGCCGCCAACGGAACGGAGTGGAATGCCTGCGACGGAACCGGGGACGACCGGATGGCTAGGGCGGATGGCGGATCAAAGGACCGAAGGGCCCGGCGACCGGTCAGGGTCGCACCGTTCCACTAAGCATCGACCATTTGGTTAGATCTGTCGGTGTTTTCGCGTTTCTGTTCCACATTTTTTTCGTGAAAACGACGATTACCAGCGCAGCGCAGTCAGCGTCATCTCATCTCCTGGGAGGATATATCGTAAGATAAGGGGGCGATTGCTTGTTGTTGGTTCGGAACTCGATGACAAATTTACTTTGATCCAAATGTCTTGCCTTTCCCTGTTGGCACCAACGGGAGGGGGGACTGGTGCGTCAAAAGCCGGCAAAAACAATTAAAAAGTGTCACAGGGGGCACGACGGCAACGACACCCGCAAAAGAAACGGAAACAACACGAGGCGTGCGAGGTGCGACGTGTCTGCTAATCTCCGTGCTGTACGCCGCTTTGCTGGATGACGGCGGGGACCTCCCTGCCGCCGAGACCCGATCCCGTCCCGAAGGACTGCCGTCGCTCTCTCTCTCTCTCTCTCTCTCTCTCTCTCTCTCTCTCTCTCTCTCTCTCTCTCTCTCTCTCTCTCTCTCTCTCTCGCACTCGTGGCCGGCCCGTGGAGCAGCGATGAGAGACAGACGATCCTTCGGAATCAGGCGGCCAGGCAGGGATCATCCCTCGTATCAAACGCACGCCGCCTCTGCAGCGCACAGTGAGCCAGAAGACCGGCGCGCGGGCGGCCAAAAGGCGTCAAGAGCTCCAGAGTCGCTGAATGGGACTCGAACCGAACGTGTGACCCCACCAATGGATTGCTCGTTCGGAGAGCAATCCATTGGTGTGCAGCGCGGAGGGGTTTATTTCGGCGCCGCTCCGGGGCACTTCGCTATAGAGGGTGCGTGCGTAGATTAGTATAGTCCATTCGGAATAACCCGCTACACTGTCGCTCCCGCCTGCTCAGCGACTCGGCTCCGCGGTGTCTGCCGCCGCCTGCCTGCTCGGCGTGCGCGTGCATCGCGCTGTGTTTGTCTCGTCATTAATATTGCATGCCGTTGTTGGCCTAGGTCAGTCCCGGCAGAAAGTTTCATGTCAAGCAGAGTCGCGCAGCTCATCACAAATTCTTGCCCCCCCCCCCTTTCTCCCCTCTCCCCCATCCTTTCCCCGTGGCTGTGGGTTCCGCCACGCCACGCCCCGCCGCGCCCCGCCACGCCCCGCCCCGCCGCGCCCCACCTGACCAGGTGCTTGGGCTCTTTATTGTGCACCTGTCTGACATATTTGCTGTTGCGATGATCCGGCCGCTAGTGCTGTCAAAGACCGACGGGCGGCGCAAGTGTGCGGCAGTGTGCACTGCAAGAAATAGTGTGGATAGTACAACAAAAGTACAACAAAAACTGTACAATAAAAGTACAACAGGGATTGTAGAAAGTACAACGAGAATTGTACGAACCACAACGAGGCCTGGACTGCAAAGCACTCGTCATGCCGGTTCCATTGTACTTTGTACAACAATTGTACAACAATTGTTGTACTTTGAAAGTACAATAAATTCCTGATAAAAAATTTGCCAGTAATTTTTGTACTTTCGTTGTGGTTTTTTCTTGCAGTGTGGCTCGCGCTGGGACGCGGCGCGGGGGGGAATCCAAGGCCGAGGGAACAGGTGAAGGGACTGGGCCCGTTAAAGAAGTTCTAACGTTTTTCAGGGAGACTGGTCGGGCTCATCACGACGAGGTGGCGACTCGTACGGGCTCCCTTCTTCTGCTCCTCCTTATGCCGGCCCGTGCCAAAGCACCACACCACCACACCGCACTAGCGGACACCCGCACCCGAGGAAATTCGCTTTTCCCGACGACGCTTTTCCGATTGTCACACGTTGCTCATGTCGTGGCAACAATGGGACTATTAGTCTGTTCGCCTGACTGTCCATCGTCCGCCCGCCCGTCTGTGTGTGTGTGTGTGTGTGTGTGTGTGTGTGTGTGTGTGTGTGTGTGTGTCACGGCGCCCAGCAGGTCCAGCCCATGTATTTTATGGTGTTGGTGGCTGAAGCCGGCAATTACGCGATGAACGCCTAGCACAAGCCACCCGCCACGCCCCGCCACGTCCCAACCCACACGCGGGTCGGCCGGTGGGCCGGACGCACGGGCCGCGACCAAAACCAACAGGATCCGCTTCATCCGTTCGCTTTTAATTTCATTTTTTTTTTTTTTTTAAGTTTTCTACGATTTTATTTTTTTTGTGCGTGTGCACCATGATGCAATTGAGGCAGCCGGCGCAGCGAAGCGAATAAGACGCGACGCGGCGACACATCTCCTCCGCCTGCGCCGCGCGGCGGTGGCCGCGCATATTTCGCGGAGGCTTTTACGGGGCGAACGCAATTAAAATAGCTGCCATAAAATCACACCTCGTGCCTAATGAGTTGTAAAGCCCTGCGCGGGCCGCCCCGCCTCCGCCCCGCCGCACAGTGGAGGCGCGTGTGACGCGTCACGCGGGGTCGACGCGTTATCGCGCACGGCACGCGCACGCCCGGCAACCACAAAAAATACCGATAAAAACAAAAATTAAAAAGAAGTAACAATATTTTTTTTTTTTATTATTTTTTAAAGTTTGTCTGGCAGCCAAACAAGTTAACAACCACAGACCTTTCGACGTTTCCCGCGCACCAACTCGTTTCGCACTCGCGGGGGCGAAGTTGCCGTGGGGTCACAGAGAGCGCGCGCGCGGCGCGCACACACACACACACACACACACGCACACACACACACACAGTAGTGCGGTCGGGCTGCTGAACTTCTAGGCGCTGTGCGCCGCACTGCCCTGCCGAGTGATACATCATCCAGTCCATCAGGGCGCCAACGGCCCCTACTGCAGGTCAGGTCGCTTTCCTCCTCCGCCCCCTCTCCCTCCCCCCCCCTCTCTCTCTCTCTCTCTCTCTCTCTCTCTCACTCTCTCTCTCTCTCTCTCTCTCTCTCTCTCTCTCTCTCTCTCTCTCTCTCTCTCTCTCTCTCTCTCTCTTTCTCTCTCTCTCGACCGCGGGGTCAGTTCGGTACCGCGCGAGACGGACGGACGGTCGGACGCGGAGCCGGTCCCCGCTGGCCGGACGGGAGCGAAAGGTCGTCCCATCATCAGCAGTCCAAACACACGCCTCGCGTCTCCAGTGCAACGCCACCTGCCCGCTGTCACTTGGCTGCTCGTCGCAGCGCCCAGCTAGCCCAGCTAGCCTACAGTGTGGCCGGAGTGTTCCAAGCCGCGCTGGTTCGTCCCGCCGCACTCCCTAGCGGAGCGGGATGCCTAACCAGCGCATGACAGGCGCGCGGCCGGCATAGACAACGCCGCTCCTCTGGCCCACTGTGGACCGCGACCGCTCGGCAGGTTGGGTCAGCCTGCCTGCAAGAGGGGTGGGGGCGGCACACTGCTTCCGACCCGCTCGTGGACGGTCCCCCGGTCCCCGAATCGGCACTGGAAGGCTACGCGCGCCGTGGGTGGCAGCCCCGTCGTGGGCCCCGCGAGGGGGAGGGGGCTTGGCCCGCGGCGCGGTGTGGTGACCCCTGGGAGGGGGAGGGGGGGGGGCACTTCCTGTGTAAGTGCTGGCGGCGATTTGAGGCGCTCGCCGTAGCGATGGGCAGATTGTGCCGCGCGGCCGGGACGCCGGGGCGGAGAGAGGAGGCGCGAGTGAGACGTCGCGGCGTCACAGACAGGGCGCGGCGCGGCAAGGCAAGGCGCGGCCAGTGACAAACCTTTTCTTTTGATCGCGTGTGTTGTTTTTTGTCAGCGCTCCGTAGCGGGCCGTGTACTTACCCGCGCGGTTTTTGTCTTTTTCATGAGCGTGTGTGTGTGTGCGTCCGTGTGTGTGAGTCTGTGTGTGTGTGTTAGGGAGAGAGAGGGAGAGAGAGAGAGAGAGAGAGAGAGAGAGAGAGAGAGAGAGAGAGAGAGAGAGAGAGAGAGAGAGAGAGAGAGAGAGACCGCGCGTGTTTGTGTGTGCGTGCGTGTGTTCCTCGAGCTTGGCGCTGCAGTGGGTGCAAATCGGCGTGTCCCTGGCATTTCCCTGGTCCGCGCCGTCGCTGCCCGCCGCCCCGTTCGATGCTCCTCGGTCGTAAACGAGCATCACGCCACGAGATGCGCGGCCCGGCGCCGTCGCCGACGACGACGACGACCATGCCGCGCTAAAACGCGAATGTCACTGGTTCGAATCCCACCCAAAAAAAAACGCAAGTGTGTCTGTTCTTTTCTTGCGGTCACGTGGCTGTTTTGCTAGGGGGGAGGGAACAGGAGGACGGGGAAGTCCCTGCTAGTGCGTTTTCATGTCCCACGCCGTGTTCCGGCCGCGTCCGCGTCACGGTGACCGTGTCGGTCCTTCCCCCTCCCTTCTCCTTCTCACGGCAGGCGAGGCCTGAGTTCGACTCCCGCCTCTCAGCGCTCCCAATAGTGGCGCTCCAGGCCCGGTCGTTTCAGAAAACGGCGAACCGAGAGGCGGGGGCGAACCACTGTTCCTGCCTGTTTCTGCCGCCTGTCTGAGCAGAACAGTGCTGCGAGGTTTCCCGGTTTCCACCGTAGGTTGGACCAGCACTGCCCCAGGGTCGGGACGTTCTGCCCACTGCGGGCAAACCCGGTCCGCCAGTCTGTCTGCCTGCTGGTGTCTGTCCATTCGTCTGGTCCGCCTGTCTGTCTGTCTGCTGGTGTCTGTCCGTCGCGCTGTCCGGTAGCAGGGAGGCACCAGTGGTAATTGAGTAGCCTTATTGTGGCTCGCTTTGCATTTCATGAGCAGCAAGCACGGCCACCCTTGTCCTGCTGCTCCAGTATCTGAGGTCCTGGCTGGCCGGTGCAGCCCACTGTGTGCAGCCCGGTGAGCCTTTGCCTTTAGCGGCATGCGACCGGTCAGTCTGGCCGGGCGGGGCCGGGCGGCGGCGGGGCCCAGGCCGGGGGCGCCCGGGGGCTCGAACCAAGACGGGTGTCTCAGCCCCGCCCCGCCCCGCCCCAGTGAGCCTTGCGGAGCGCCTGGCTGTCCCGCCTGCCTTGGCTGCCGCGCGGCCGCGTCGCCCGTGAGCACTTCATTGAACGCGGGCTGCAAATCAGTTGGCGGCGCGACGCCACAGGCTCTCGGCTACACGCGTCGCATTCACGTGTCTCCGCTCGGGTGTACTAGCTAGCAGCCGACGCGGCGCCGAGGAGAATAGCTACTTTTTAAGCACCGATGTGTCTCCGCGTCGATGCGCGCGGCGTCGCGGCGTCGCGGCCTCGCGACGGACGCGCACAGTGGGCTAGAAGACGGCGCAGGCGGCAGAAACTCTGGACGCGTTTTGAGCTCCTGAGTCGCTACAAACGACTTGGACCGAGCGTGTGACCCCACCAATGGATTGCTCTCCGAACGAGGAATCCAATTGGAGGGGTCACACATTCGGTTCGAGTCCCATTTAGCGACTCTCGGGAGCTCAAAACGCGTCTAGAGTTTCGGCGCCGCCTGCGCCGTCCTCTGGCCCACTGTGCGAGGCGCGAGGCTGCGGTGACGTCAACGACGCCGAGCCGCTCTCCGCGAGCCCCACGACGTCCAGGACGGCGGCCTCCGCGTCGCCGTCGTCGTCGGCACCGCAGAGGCGGCGGCGGCGGCGGCGCCGGAGAGTGCGGCCGGCAGATGGCTCGCTAATAGTGCTTATTAAAGAGGCCCGTGAAGATGGTGGAGATACGCTGGGCGTGGCGGGGCGTGGCGGGGCGAGGACGGGCGCAGCTCCCACACTGGGGGGAAGGGAAGGGACCTACCGGGGCACCAATCATTGCTTCTCCAACAAAATTTCGACAAAAATGAGGAAAAAATGAAATATTTCTAAAAAAATAAAAATAAAAAAAATACCAACTTTTTTTCTTTTTTTTTTTTGAACAGTCTGATCGTTGCACCCCAGGCAAAGCGTGCATCATCAGCTGAGTTCCTCCGCTTCAAGGTTGGTTCTCGTCCGTGCCGCCGCGCTCAACCAGAGGGCGCCACAAGCGACGCGGCGCGCGGTCCCTTACCTCGGCGGCGCATGCCCGACGTGCGTTTCACACGCAAACTCACGCACGCACGCGCGCACGCACACACGCACACGCACATGCACACGCACATGCACACACACACACACACACACACACACACACACACACACACACACACACACGCGCACGTGAATGCACGCACATCAATCTTGCGGCATTTGAGCGACCAGTGTGGAGGCCTGCGGTCCGTGCGATTTATGACCGGCACACATTTGGGCTGGAAGGCGCGAGGCAAACGCGCAAACGCCGTCCAAACGCCCGGCTCAGCTCGGTCCGGCCCGGCTCGGCTCGGCTCGGCTCGACTCGGCTCGGCTCGGCTCGGCTCGACTCGTTCCAACCAAAGTGCGATGATGAAGTGCTCGTGCAGTGTGCGAGTGAGTCCGACGGTGCGGGTGTGAGTAATTAAAAACGGCGTCGCCGCTGGGAATCGGCAAACTTGCGATGCACTTTATAGGCGCGCACAGGTCACTGCTTGCGAAACGTCATACACCCGTCACATCTAAGATAGTGGCCATATTTCCAGGCAGCAGCGAAACTTGTTGCCTAAATTCAATTTGCAGATTCTAGCCGCGGGGGTTTGTTGTTGTTGCTGCCGGCGGTACGCACGTTTGTTGTTGTTGTTGACCCGAGGCGGCTCCACGGCTCCACAATCACAGTTTGCCGGCCGGCCTCTCCTTTCCAGCCTGCTGGACGCGCTGAGAAAAATAATTGACGCGCGGAACGAGCCGTGGAGGGAAAACTTTTAGAAAAAAAAAAGGAGCAGTGCGCTTTTTAAAAAAAGGCTTGGAAGAGAAGGGTAACCTTCTTGCCGTTACGGGCGAGGTGCAGGTGCACGCGCGCGGGTCAGACAACGGTCTAGCGAGGGTTGGGGCTCATGACTCGGAGAGAGAGAGAGAGAGAGAGAGAGAGAGAGAGAGAGAGAGAGAGAGAGAGAGAGATGAAGTGACAGGTTCGTTTTCTGTTTCTTGTGAGATACGGTTCCGCTGCGATACTACCACCTCTATTCCAATGCTAACGCCCTCACACCGGGCCGGGGACCGAGCCTAGTCCTTATTGCCTTACCTTCCATAATAAAATTTTGTTATTGTCAGTTGTCACTGAGAGTTATTTTTGACACCTTTTCAATAGCCCGTTGAATTAGAAACAAGGAGTTTGAGGGGTTTTCGAACTATTAATTTTGCAAAATTCTGGCCTAATTGGCCTAATTTTTTTTTCTGCAATTTCTTTGTTGTTGTTTTTTTTTTTTTCTTTGGAAGCACAACAATTATGACGAAGCGCGGCAACGATTTGCTCGCGTGCCTCGGCTGCCATTGGCCGGTGTGCGACGGGCTGCGTGTCACGCGATGCCCAATGGCGGCGTCCCCCGGCGGCCCGGCGGCGTCACCGCGCCAACCGGGGGCCGCGGGGCGCAGCGCAGCGCGGCACAGCGCGGCACAGCGCGGCACAGTGGGTCAGAAGACCGTCGAGGCGGCCGAAATCCCGGACCAATTTTGAGCTCCAGAGTCGCTGAACGGGACACGAATCGAAAGTGTGACCCCATCAATGGATCCCTGGTTTCGAGATCAATCCATTGGTGGGGTCACACGTTCGATTCAAGTCCCATATAGCGACTCCATAGCTCAAAACGCGTCTAGAATTTTGGCCGCCTCTACGGTCTTCTGGCCCGCTGTAGGGCGTGGCGGCCCTCTGTTGCCGCGGCGAGGCGGCCAGCTCCGTGCCCGACCGGAAAGACGGCCGTGCCGGAGTGGCCATGCTTCCGGTACATCTTGCTTCGGGCATTAATAACAATAATTATTGCTGTTCCTTCCAGCGGCCTCCCCCGCCTCTGCGCCTCTCTCTCTCTCTCTCTCTCTCTCTCTCTCTCTCTCTCTCTCTCTCTCTCTCTCTCTCTCTCTCTCTCTCTCTCTCTCTCTCTCTCTCTGCCGCGCTGTTCCCGCGGGACCAGCAGGTGTGGCCATACACCGGCCACGAGCCGGCCATCCACCGCCCCCGCCCGCCCCCCGCCCGCCCCCCTGCGGCACTGGCAGCCCCACCCCTCCCGCCCACACTCACCGGATCATCTCGAGATATCATCTCAAGCGCCCCGCCGCCCCGCCCCGCCACGCCCTGCCACGCCCCGCCACGCCAAAGTCCCGTGAGGCCCCGGCGAGCCCCGCCAGGCACAGGCTACTCCACGCGTCGGCTGCTGCGGTTACTGCGGTCGCGGCACACGCTGTTGCGCCCCGGTGCGGCCAGCCGGCCACCCGAGCGAGCGGTGCGGCGGCGGCGCGGCGGCGGAGTAGCGGTGTCCAGGCTGGCAGTGGCAGCAGCGGGCACACGTGACGGGTGTGTCATGTGAGGCATTGAAACAGCAGACATTCGCCAAGTGGACTAGGCTGTAACCGCGACCTCTGCACGGCGAACCCTTCCCGCGCAACTCGAAGCGACCCGAGCGCCTTGCGGGTAGGCAATCCCGCGGCTGCTTACCCGCGGGATCCATCCACCGCCGGCCTAGCCCGGTCAGGCCCCTTGAGAGATTTACAAGGGCTTCCTGGACGCCGGCCCTGCGGAGGCGGTACAGTACTGGTGATCGCACCGCGCGGTGCTACCCGCCATGTTATGGCACCGTATTGGGGTGTGTAAACCGCGGCCCAAGTGCCCTATGGTACCTGTTGTGCGCGGCCCTCTGTGCGTTATGGTGAATGTCCGGCGGAAACGGCTCGGCTTTGACGTGGCCTGGAGCCCGGGAGCCGCGGTGCTGCGGCTGTCACTGGAGAAGCCGTCCAGTGTCCAGCTCCACCGCGGAATGTACTCGATCCAACCTCCACCGGACTGACCCTACGCAGCTAGGCACGCCTCAATGTCTCCATCGGCGGGAGTGTCTGTCTGTCTGTCTGTCTGTCTGTCTGTCTCTCTCTCTCTGTCTCTCTCTCTCTCTCTCTCTCTCTCTCTCTCTCTGTCTCTCTGTCTCTCTCTCTCTCTCTCTCTCTCTCTCTCTCTCTCTCTCTCTCTCTCTCTCTCTCTCTCTCTCTCTCTCTCAGGTGCCCGTTTGCCCTAAATATGAGACAAACGGTCGTAAAGCGCCTTCAGCACCTTGTGCGAAATGCCTCATGAATACGTACGTCAATGTCCTTGCATCAGTTTATTTTTTATTAATCTTCACTTTTCATGTTTTTATTCTTTCTGGGTGACCAAAAACCGTCCCAACGCGTCAAGGCGCTGCTTGGCAGGCTTGCTGACGAACGAGACCACGCGTTTAATCCGTCTGAAGGCCTGCAGGCCGATTCCGAACCGGTCCCTCGTCGCTCTGTCTCTCTCGCACTCGACCCGCGAGGGTGCGAGAGAGGAGACAGCGCGACGAAGCACTGTTTCGGAATCGGCCGCCCGGCCAGCCAACATGCCGACGGCGCTGCCCAAGGAAAACGGCACGCTGCGCGTAGATTCCGAACTGCACCCCGTCTCCGTCGCACTCACGGGGCGTCCCGTGCGGGTGCGAGAGAGACAGAGCGACGAAAGCGCCGCTCCGAACGGGCCTGCTGCTGCTGTGCTGCGGTGCCCGGCGGCGCCCGCGTATCTGCGCCCAATTTCTCATACAGATACGGCGGGGCGCGCGCGGCTGCAGTTGCGCCGCTCGGCGGCGCTTGGCGGAGCGCGACCGGGTCTGGAACAAGTTGCAGGGCACGGCGACGGGACGAGCGACTCAAAGCCACCAGGTGGAGAGTCGAGTCTCTCCGTCGAGTCGTTCTGCCCGGGGGGGTGTCACCTGTCCGCTGTCGCGTCCGTCACCGCGTCGCTGCAACGCTGCAACCGACACCTAGCGCTGCGCCACCCCCCCCCCCTCCCCCGTGAAAGGGTGGGCGCTAACTCGCCGTTCCACCAATTACACGCTCGTCGCTCGTCCAGTCCGTCCAGCCGCCAGGTGCGCCTTCGAGGACTGCTGCCACCGCCCCCGCCACGTCCACCCAGTCCACTCCGACGTCCCTTTTAACTCCACTCAACTAAACTACTCGCCCTTTGCTTTTCGGCCAACGAGGGCGGCGGCGGGGAGGGACACACTGTAAAAAATAACGACTTGGGAGATAGGTTCGGGAAATACGAGCGAGCGAGAGAGAGAGAGGGAGAGAGAGAGAGAGAGAGAGAGAGAGAGAGAGAGAGAGAGAGAGAGAGAGAGAGAGAGAGAGAGAGAGAGAGAGAGAGAGAGAGAGAGAGAGGGAGAGAGAGGGAGAGACTAGAGGGAGAGAGGGAGAGAGGGAGGGACCAGAGGGAGCGCTCCAACCCTCCGCGCCGCCCTCCGCGCGCACCTTGCTCGCTCGCCCACCTTGTGCACCTGTCCAGGACGGCGCCCTACCCCTCTCCTCGCCCCTCGGACCGCTTTCATGGTTTTACGGTATTATGGTTTCACGGTGGTTAGGCTGGGGACGGGGCTGTGTAGGGGGTGGGGAGGGGTGGGGAGGGGCGGGGCGGGGCGGGGCGCGGTGACCCGTCCGAGAAGGGCCGGGCCGCGTGCTGGCCGACATTGGTTTCACTTGCGCGATGCCTTTCAATGCGGCGTGCCCAAAGGGACCGCGGTGTCAGTGACTCGGCCGCCCGCACACTGTCAAAATCGATTGTCACTTTATGACAAAATCGTGGATGACATTTTGATCATGTGATGACCGCGATCACAAATTGATTACATTTTAATGAAAGCTCCTTACATTCACTGTATGGAGGAGACAACAGGTATGATGACGGTCTGACAAGGAACGTTACCCTTGACATTGTCATCAGTCGACAACAACAATTTTCAAAGTGCAGACAGCCTACATAGAGAGTATTCAAAAGTATCCAACTTCAGGGACCTATACACCTGCAACGATTTTCAGTTGGTGCAATGTTATACATGGACCAAGGGTGGCAGTTCAAGGGCAGCGACAAAGGTAGTCGTTCCTGAATTGGTCACCTTGGGTGCCCAGAAGCTGAGTGCATTGAAGCATGTGTACAAAATTTTAAGACTATTTTACGCACACTGAATAAGTCACAGAAAAGATTCACCGCTCGACTCAAATGTTGTCAATTGTGATTTACTATTGATAATATTTAAGATTGATTTAAAAATCACCATACATGTATTCTGCATCCACTCCAAATTCCTGAATTTTAATTTTGTTTGCCATAAGGTTCCTACTTTTCCTTCAGTCTGCTGTACGATTACAGGCCACAAAACACAAACCAACATGAAAGGCCCGTTAAGTGAGGTTAGTCGGGAGCCCTATTTCTCGACTTGGCTTCAACGTTCCGATATTTCAACATGTCAACACACAAAAAACACGTCCACTCACCTGCCGCTGACATTGGTGCATTCTTTTGAAGACGAAAATATCTTGAATTCTTGTGAAACCCAGTGAAACCGTTTAACAAAGAAATTAAAAACAAATATTCATGTGAGCCAAGCCAACATAAGAAAACCGAAATCCCGAAGTACTTCCGGCCCCCATTTGGGCGATTTCGTTTTCTTATGTTGGCATCCGTCCCCGCAGGCTATGGCTGGGCTAGGGGACGGGGACGGGGAAGAATATTGTGCACTTCTTTTTGTCCTCTGAACCAAGCAGCGGAATAGACTATTTTATTTAAGTACGGTTTCACAAGTGTTCAAGAAATCCTCTTCTTCATGAAAGAAGCAAAGAAAGTCAGCGGCAGGTGAGTGGATGTGCTTTTTGTGTGTTGACATGTTGAAATGGCGGAACGTTCAAGCCAACTAACGTTCAAGCCGACTAACCTCACTTAACAGGCCTTTCATGTTGGTTTGTGTTTTGTGGCCTGTAATCGTACAGCAGACTGAAAACGAACTGAGATCATACTAGCAAACAAAATTATTAGCCAGGAATTTGGAGTGAATGCATAATACATGTTAAGTGGGTTTTGATTCCATATCTGCTCAGGGGGTCACAATTGACAACATATGAGTCATGTGAATCTATTCCGTACTTTATTCAGTGTGCTTGAAATATTGCTCAAAATTTGAATAAGAGCTCAGTTTTTGGAAACCATTTCTAGGTGCACAGTTTCTGGGCATCCAAGCGGTTTAATTTATTAGCGACTAAGGCGCCAAGAAACTGGGCTCCTCTGTCGCTGTCCATATACATCCATTCCCTTTGGTCCATCGATAGCAAATGTATCAAACATGGTCTATCATGGGAGGAGACTAGTTGTTGCATGATTTTGGGACCCTGAAAGTAGGCGACTAAGGTGCCTTGGTGCCATTCCAAAGCAACCATTTGGAGTGTATGCGTAAGATGATGGATGACCTGATTTTGAAATTCGGTCATTTCAATTTCGCCATCCTTCCCTTAACGCCAAAAACGCCAACCGTTTTCGGACGTGCACTGGAGTAGTGGACACTGTCACCACTCGTTTTGTGAGTCATAGCTTTTACCTCGGCACTGGCACTCACTTTCATTACTCTACCAGCAACATTTTCATAGGCTACTTACTTTCCTTTTAATTTCTCGATGTGATAAATTTGCCTTCATTTGGTGTTGTGTTGTTCTTGTTTTTTTTTTTTTTTTCGGGTTGGCATTGCGTGTCACCAGCTCCCCCAGGGGGCCGCGGGCCGGGCCTGTCGTGACGGCGATACAACTCGCGGCGAGGTGAAAAACTCGCTCAACTAGCGAGCCAAGTGATAGAGCTTGGGCTTTTCGAGTCTCGACGGTAGGCTGGGCCCTGCCCCCCCCCCCCCCACACACACACACACACACACACACGGAAAGCCGCCGCCGGATCGACTCCGATGGATAAACTTTCGTCTGTCGCACGTCGCCGAAGGTTGCACGTTTCCATTTCCTGCTCGGAACATACGCGGTTGGTTCAGAGTCCAAGATTTTCTTAGAGTTAACTTTCATGAATGCGAAAATAGAGATTTTCACACACGTCGAGCCCACGCTTTTTCTCCGTCATCTAAATCTTGTCACTTTTTCAACGCTTACCAATGAATGACAATGTTGCCACCGTCGCGCCGACCGCACTGAGACGCCGTCCCTGAAAAATCAGCCGGTTTTCCGCCGTGACCTATTCAGTGCCAGCAGTGTTAATTGGCAACGCAATTTCTAGCGTCGTTTCCGTCGGTGAGTTGCGCGCTGGCGTTATTCCTTTGACACACTGCGAGCGTGGTGAGTCGAGCTCGAGCCAGGCGTGAGCCTGCAGACTGATTCCGAGAGTCGCGTTCGTCGCTCTGTCTCTCTCGCACACATCTGGGACGCCCCACAAGTGCGAGAGAGACAGAGCGATGAAAACGACTCGCAGATCAATCTGGCTTCCTCGCTCTTTCGCTAGTCTTCGCTTCATGCGCCGAGCGAGGCGGCGAGGCGCGGCGCTGGGCGGATTATTGAGAGATTTACTTCCGCTCGGCGAGCACTGCTGCAATTAAAAGGGCCCGCGTGTACGGGGGTTAATTAGCGCGCTTTTCGACAAACTGCCGTACAATTAAGACAAGATTTAGCGGCGCCAGACGGCGCGCTTTAAGAAGTCGTCAAACAATGGAAAACGCTCCTGTTTTCCTGATAACCCATCAATTGTTTCGAATGCACGAAAAAAAAAAAATATTTAAAAAAAACAACAACAGACGTTCGAATTGGAACGAGACGAGCGGACGGACTTGGCCGCCGAAGCAGATGACGTATAATTGGGTCAGTAGTATGAAAGGCTTGGCATCATGTGACACCACGGCATTCCTGCCAGAACAGGTGAAGTGACCGCAGGTATGATAACTGGGATTTCCTGACCAAGGCCAACAAGGCCAGGCATTCGCACTCACACTCTCAGACACACGAGCCGAGCGGCTAATTCGGTTTCTTTTTCGATACCGCGTTGGCATCTCCTGCGAGGAAAAGTAACAATTACTGCCGTCGTCGACTGGAATCAATGGACCCGCTGCGTTTGCGCGCCGCTGGCGGCCGCCCGGCCAACATAACCTCAAACGTTGACGCAGGGTCGTTCCGGGTGACAGTTACGACGTCGCGAGAAGTTGCTGATATTCTCTTGGCCCTCTTTTTCGCCGACACACACACGCACTCACACACACATTGACGTCGACGACAGGAGGGCCACACCGAACGGGAACCTTATTTTAGGAACAGGTTCCGCCGGCGATAACCACGTAGGGGACTCTTCCGAGTGGAACGGCTGGCCGGCCCTTCCTTTTGCAGGCTGATAAGGCGTCACAGTGCTGGACACGGCATTCACGGAGAAAAAAAGTTAGTTATGACAACGAAAAAATTAGTTAATTTTTCCGGAGCAAAATATCTTTGTCGTGACAACAAATCTTTTCTTGTCGTCTCAACGTCAGGACGAATACTTGTTGAAACGAATGTATAGCTTAAAGGAACGAAAAATACTTGCTGCTGTAACCTATTTCTTGGCTTGTTGAGCGATTGCGTGTTAGTTCTGAGAACGAAATCAATATTGTTTTGAAAGCAAACATACTGGCTCATGTAGGCAAGTAATGAGTTTGGTGAAGACAGAGCTTGAGTCACGTGATGCAGTGCAGGTTCTTTATATTTTTGATTTGTCTAAGGGGAGTGCAGCGTCCGCGGCGACTAAAAGTAATTCTTCGGTTGTGCGGCACAACCACCCAGCTATGCCAACGCTCATCGGAGCGGACATGAGCATTTTTCTGTGAAAAATTGGCCGAGCCATAAATAACTTAGCTCTCCGTCTGCGCGTAGTGGGTCCCTGGCCTACCAGATCCACCAGTGAGCTACCAGCGGGAGCGCCGGACCGCTGGACGATCGCAGCTCCTGCTAGCGGTCAAGTCGCTGCGGTGGACCGCAGTTAGCAAACAGATCAGTAGCGGAGTCGCTAGCGAGGTCGCTTCCCAACCCCATGAGTGCGGGTTCGAATCCCGCTCCGGCGCATCGGTTTCCCATGTTTCTTTTCTCTGAGCTTGCAGCGCGCTGACGTCACAGCGAGACCGTGCATCACCCCCTTTCAGAGAAGAACCTCAGAATTTCGTCGTGGGAACAAAAGAGGTTTGAGACGGTTGTCAGCCGCCGGGAAAACAGTTTTTTCGTACAGGCTTCCAAAAAGGTGACAGTGATAACAAAAGAAATGTGGCCACCCCAGCAAATTTAGACGAGTCCCAGGAACAAATTTTATGCATTCTTAGAACGAATTTTTATGATAATCATTACAAAATTGATGGGGTTGAGCCTACGGCCACAGTTTTGTTCGATCAACGGATAAAAATCATAGGGAGATCAATGCTCTTTGTTGTGACAAACAAATGATTGGTTACAGCAGCTAAGCGTCTTGGTTTCGGAAAAAATAACTAATCTCTTCGTTGTCTCAACGAACTGTTTGTTGCTACAGCAAATTCTTTTTCTCCGTGTTCGGCGACGGACAGACAGACAGACAGACCGACTAACAGGCAGCGACAGACGGCCAAATCAAAGGACCAGCGTGTGTCCAGTCCGCATGAGGCCCGTCGTGGGGCTTCACGGCGTCACGCCGCCGGTTGCCTACCTCCATTCACCAGAAGGGCGTGCGGGCGAGAAGGAGGAGGAGGAGGAGCGCAGGAGAAAACGAGTTCTTAACAGCCTATCATTCGGTGATCGCGCATCCGGGGGGAGTTATGCAACGCAAATAAACGGACGCACTCTTCTTCACACTGGCACTCACTGACTCACACTCATGCACTCGCGCTCGTGCCATGATCCAATGAAGGATGCCTCTGTCGTCCCACGTTGCCTAGTTATCGGGGGGCCTGCATCTGCATCGTTGCCAAGTTATCCGCGTTCTCGCCGTCGTCGCGAGAGTGTGCGCGCGAATGTGTGTGTGAGTGTGACTCTGACATTGATGCCAAACGGCGAGCCTGCCTACGCGGAAGGAAGGTAACTGGGAAAATACTTTGTGGCGCATCGTGGACCCTCCGCACAGTGGGCCAGAGGACCGGCGAAGGCGGCCAATATTCTGGACGCGTTTTGAACTCCAGTATCTCCAGCGACTCTGGAGCTCTAAACGCGTCTTGAGTTTTGGCCGCCTGCGCCCGGTCTTCTGGCCCACTGTGCTCCGACGTCCTTCGGACCTTCGGACGCCCTGCGAGGCCGGCAGGCAGCCTTCGCGCCGTGACCACCCGAGGAGAAAGAGAGAAAAACGCAGCGCCGCGCAGGCCACCGCTTGTCGTGACGTCCGATGCAGAAAAAGACGCGCCGAGGCGCCAGAGGGGCCCAGAGGGGCGCATAGTCCGGCCGGCCAGGTGGGGCCCACGCGTGCCCCCCTCCATGCCGGCCAGCCAGCAGCCAGCCAGCAGCCAGGCAGGCAGGCAGGCCAGCGCACGAGGCTCGGCTGGCACGCGCGAGACCGACCGAAGGTCACGACACGCACACGCAGGCGGGCCTGCTGCAAGACGGCCTGCAAGGCGGCCGGCTCAGCAGTCCGCAAAGCCCCTTCTGAGGGCCGTTGGAAATTTCTCATAGCTTTGGAGCCCAACATTTGAATGAAGAGATGGATGGATAGGAAAATGAACGGCCGAATGAATCAACTAGGATGAGCGAAGCGAACGAATTCATGAAACAAATGATTTCATGAAATGAATGACTTTTAAATGAATTAATTTGGGTAAGTTTGTGGAATGAAGTGACGAAAAATGGATTAATTCATTATTGAACGAAGGACCAAAAATGAACGACGGGAAAACTGAATGAATGAACAAGTGAAATAACGATCGGTGCCATTTACGTCCCATCTCCGCGCCGTCGCCTAGCGACTGGTTTGCGCGTGACGGGATCCGGAGTGCGACGGTCCGCTGCACAGTGGGCCAGAAGACTGGCGCTGGCGGCCAGAACTCCAGACGCATTTTGAGCTCCCTCCCAGGGCCACTAACCAGGACTCGAACCGAACAGGTGACCTCGCCAATGGATTCCTCGTTCGGAGAGCGATCCATTGGTGGGGTCACACGTTCGGTTCGAGTCCCGTTTAGTGACTCTGGGAGCTGAGAACGCGTATAGAGTGTTGGCCGCCAGCCGGTCTTCTGGCCTACTGTGCGCTGCCTGGTCGCTGGGCCGTCGCGTCGCGTCCACCGTGCGTCCCCACAGTGTCCACCACGTCCGCTGCGACCGGCCGGCCGGCCGGGCCGATGGTTCGGCCCATCCGTCATCGGCAGAGCACGCTGTTCGACATCTTGTAATACACGAGGGCGCCGTCATCCGGGCCGTCCATCAGGGACTCGGATGCAGTCACGTGGAAGGGATCACCCCTTCACGCGGCTGACCTTCACGTTGGGAATGCGGCTGTCCGGCCGGCCGCACCCGGCGAGCGCTTGCAACAAATTCAAATGGCAGAGTTGCGCCCGGCCGCCGCAGCGCCGCGCGCTGCACTCCGGACTTTATCGCCTCGGCTCGCGGTGGTGGCGCCGCACGCCGCCGCTGCCTCCCGTTTTGGGAAACGGCGCGCGTTCGATCCCGGATCGCGATAGGTGTCTGCGCCCCGCCTGGCCGTGGCGGTCGCCGCGGACATGACGCCGCGCCACGCAATGGGCGGCACGTCGAGCCGTCTCGCCGCGATGAAGTACGTCAACCAGCGCTCTGACACGGAGAGTCTGACTCGTCACTCTCGCACTTAGGGACGTCCCATGTGGGTGCGAGAGAGACAGACGGCGACGCTCAGTCTGCGGGCGGCAGGCCGGGGATGGCCCGCGAGTGCGTCGTCGGGGTGCACGCCCCGCAATGCAGCGGCCCGTTCTGATGTCAACACGTCGCCCCGGCCTTTATCGATTCGGCAGCAGTCCCATTCCAAACACAGTGCTTTCGTCGATCCGTCCCTCTCGCTCCCCGCGCGTGAGAGCGAGAGAGACGGGCACTGTTCGTAATCAGCCAGCGGGGTGGCTTTCGGCTTTGGCGTGCATTGCTGACCGCTGTGACCGCCAGTGCCGCTACTCCTCGCCGGCCTCGGCCACCCTCGCCGCGCCTCGCCGCCCCCTGTCCGGCCGAGCCGGGCCGGCATTGGCCATCATTAGAGCGCTATTAGGGCCCCCACCACCCCGGCGGCCCAGGCGGCCCACTGTGCGCCGGGCCGGCACCGTGACGCCGCCGCTCCAAAATGAGCTCATTGGCGACCGCCCGACCGCCATGGCGACTGGCCGAACGTCATATTTCAGCGCACCGCCCTCGAAGCCCTGCAAGGCCTGCCGGCGATTAGCGGCCGGGGTCGGGAAGTCAGTGGCCGGACCAGCGGGCGCCACACCGCTTGACGGCGACGCCGTGCCAACCGCGACCTTGGCGCCGACCAATAGCATTCCGGCTCGCGATCTCAGATCAGCCGGATGACAAATTTGGGCCCCGATTAGGGAAGTGGCGGTGAGGACGACGGCGAGCTCCGATTGACCCTGCGTGACCCCCTGCAGTGCCGCGCCCGGCCGGACGGCCTGCCCGGGGCGCTTTGCGCCGTGCCATGGAAATGAGCCATGAGCCATTCGACGTGTAGGTGCACTTACTTTTTTATTATTTCTTTATTTTGTGGGTCGGTGCCGCCACCGGCCGCCACCCCGGGTACCTGCAGTGCAGACCGCCTCCCCGCGCTCCCCGCCGCCGACATACTGCCCGCTGGCACGACACCGCCGTGCCGTCCGTCCCCCAGCGCGGCCGTCGTCGGCGAGGCGCGCGCGGATTCAATCACACCCGGATCAAAGTGCGCGCCGACGCGGCCGACGCGGCAGGACGACATCCTCCCCCTGAGACAGCCCGGCCGGCGGCGGCCCGGCCGTCCCCACAGGTGGACGGGCTGTTCCGGACGCCGCCGCCCGGAACTTGGCAAAGTGGAGAGAGAGGCGACTCGAGTTTTGATACTCGGGTAACACCGTGCCGGGTTCGCTCTGCCCTCGCCGTCCCCGCGTCGCAGGGGGCGGCAGGGGGCGGCGCCACTGGGGGTGGCGGGGGGCGGCGTTGCGCAGGCCACCACTGCGCAGCCCTGCGCCAGGCCACCCCTTTGCAACGCCGCCCGCCGCCGCTACCCGCCATGTACTCTGCCGGCGCCAGCCAAGCCAGCGCGGCGCGACACCCACTTTGCATATGCCACGAAGGGCAGGGTCCAGGGCGGCCCCGAGTTATCGGCTGTCAAGTGTTTGTCCCGGCTTCGAATACCGGTCCAGCGGCGGCCTTTTTTTTATGCCCCGTGCGCGTGGTTTTTACGACGGGTGTGTGTTGAAGGCGGAGTGCAGCCTCTCTGGCTGTGCCTCGCTAGTCAGGTGTGTGGTCTGGCACGGTCGCCGCGGGCGGGGCGGGGCGGGGCGGGGCGGCAGGAGCGCGCACCCGCCGAGCCACGCGCCGCCCCGCCTCGACACCAAGAAGGGCAGTCAAGCGTCCACAGTCCTCCACAACAGTGCCCACGACAAGCGGCGGTCGTCCGAACCTCGCGGTACGGCGACTTCTCAATTTTCCGTCATTGTATTTCTCCCTCTAGAAAAACGCGCGGCAGTGTCAGACTGGCGCGGGGCTGGATCAAGGGGCGGGCCCCAGGTTGGGGCGGGGCGGGCCGATTTATCCAGCCTCGTGGAACTGCCCTCCAAACACCTCTAAACAGAGCCAGCATGGCCAGCAGTGCCGCCGTAACGTCTCTGGTCCGCTGTGGCTGGGGGATCGATGGCCACGGGCACGGCCTTGCGACCAGAACGGCCCCCACCCCATTCCACCGCCTGCCTGGCTGCCCGGCTGCGAGGGTCTCGCGCCCTGCTACGCCCTGCTACGCCCTGCTACGAGGCTATCGATTCGCCGTCTCAGCTTGAACGCCCTCGTAAGGTGCTCGCAGCCGTCAGACGCAGAGTAGCTGACTGGACGGCGCGTTGACGGCTGAAATATGCGCCGCGTTACCCGCTGCGGGCCGCTGCGTGCGGAGCGCCGCGTCAGAGGTGAGAAATGCCACCGGCCACAGATAAAGGGAATTCCCAAAACGCGCGCTCGGCCGCCGCAGCCAAGGTTGCCGAAGGTGCCTGACGGTGCTTCGCTGGAGTCCCGAAGGTGTCTCGAGACTGACACGGACGGAGGCGACCCTAAGGTGTCCCGAAGTTGGCCTGAAAGCCTGAGGTGGTGGAGTGACCTGCTGACTCGGAGCGCTAAAGGTCTGGAGAGGCCTAGCAGCGATGATGATGAAGTCCCCGAGGTCGAGCTGACGCCGTGACGACGCGATCGCGGTCGTCATTTTCCCGCCGAATTTTGAAGCCAAAGCGCATGACGTGACAGTGCTGACACCGATGAGGCCAGGCGCTGACAGAACCACAACAGCTGACCGGCTCGGGCCGATTGGTCGGATTGCATAATTGATCGTCCGCGCAGGCTGCCTTTGGTGCTGTCGCCGGGCTTAGCCAGCGGAGCCGTCGTCTCGCTCGCACGGCAGGCTGGGGGCGCCAGAGAGACCGCGAGAGCTCTGTCTGGAAGGCCGGTGCACCACCGGCACTTTCCTTTTCGCGCGCTAATGGCGCGGAAGGCGCGTCAGTGATTTGTCATCGCGCGCGTAAACACGGCGCATCGCCGTTTCAATTCGCGGCGTCCTCGGCGCAGCGCGTCCGCAACCAGCGCCGTAAAATGATGCAAGCGCCGAGTCGCGCGCCGCTTGGCACCCTTTCGGCCAAGTTCGCACACTGTCTCACGCTCAAGGTCACTGGCGAAGGCCCCCGCCGCTCCGCGCCGCTTTGATGTTCGGAAGCCAGGCGCAAAAGTTCCACACGGGAGATACGTAAAAAGCGCGTGTGCGCCGCGGCGGCGCTGGAGGTCGTGAAGGTTGGGCCGAACCCCCCGCGCGGCGGCGGACGCGGCGGACGCGGCGGACGCGGCGGACGGCACCTGGAAGTTGCGTGCGGCCGCATCTCCTCCGAGACGGCCGAGACGGAGGCGGCCCACGCGTGGGGAAGGTCGGCGCCATGGGAAGCAAGCAGAAGCAAGCGCGCAGGCTGAGGGCCGGCCTGCCGGCCAGCCCGACGGCCAGCCTGACGGCCAGCCCGACGCACGGCAAGGCTGTCATGGAAATCATAAAACAAGAAACTTCTGCGCCTCTCGCGCTGTTTCCGGCGGCCTCGTCTGCGCCGGCGGTGGTGGCGTCCGCGTCCCAGGCACCTCGTCCACGAGCCTGCCGTCGACGGACGATGCGCGGGGCTCGGGATGTCGCGGTGGGGCGTTTGCCTGCCGTCGCGCCAAGCCTGCGAAAGCTATGAATGGTACAAACACAATGGCGCTGTGGCGCCAGCCGCGCCTCTCTCTCTCTCTCTCTCTCTCTCTCTCTCTCTCTCTCTCTCTCTCTCTCTCTCTCTCTCACTCACTCACTCACTCACTCACTCACTCACTCACTCACACACACACACGCCCCGAGAGCCGTTGACTCTGTTCCAGCTCCGACACACGAATCAAAGACGTGGCTAATCCCCGCATCCCCCGATGAGCTTCCAAGCTGTCGTTAGCCTGCCGTAGGGGAGAGCGCCTCCTCGGCCGGCACCGCCGCACCCCAGACGACAACAAGAGGGCGGTCAAGACACCACTTTGGCCGGCCGATCAGCGCACGCCCCTTTTTCGTCGTGTTGTCCTTTTTTTTTCGGCCCTCGCTGCTCGGGCGGCCGAGGACAAGGCGGCCGATGTCGTCGTTGACCCGGACACGGGGACGCCGCATGACACCCTCGCCTCTGCATGGGTCATCGTCTCTCTCGCACTCACTGCGCGTCCCGTGCCGGTGCGAGGGGGACAGAGCGGCGGAGCCTAGTCGCCCTACGGGGCCCCACGCCGCCCCACGCCGCCCCACGCCGCCCCACGCCGCCCCACGCCGCCCCACGCCGCCCCACGCCGCCCCACGCCGCCCCACGCCCCAGCTGGCGCAGCCCGCCGCCTCCGGCCGCCGCGACGCGCTCCGGCCCAAGAAGGCGGTGTGTGTGAGCGAGCAGGTGCGAGTCGGCGGCGGTCACCTGTTGTGCGGGAAACCTCTTCTGGGCGACTGCTCTTTACGCCGTGACAGCGATATTTATTTGGAACGGAGGAAGGTGACACAAGCAGGTATCCCATACGCGCGCCACAAATAAAAAGAATAAAAAAATGGAAACGGAAAGAGGCGAGGACGGCGAGGCGGCCCCCGTTGTCGTTGCAGGGGCGTAGCCGCGGCGCTCCTAGGCCCAACGGACGAACGGGACGCGGACATGACGCGCATGAGAGCAATGACCCGTCGCGACCCCAACCCTTGCTTGCCTTGCCCCTCGTATGCCCCCTCACCTGTCTGAATTCAGAAAATAATCGAAATGGCTGTGAAGGTCTCCTCCGTTCCTTTCTTTTTTCGTTACCCCCAAAAAAGAAATTACCCCTCTAGCAGAACACTGTTTTCAGGAAAATCGATACCGCTGCGCCGCATGTTCTTGAACGCGACAGGCACTTACAGCCGCAGTTACCCTTTAAAAACAATGCCTCTCATCAATATATTTTATTTTATTTTTTGTGACGCCGTCAGTCGAATCACTTTGAAAGCTCACACACAGTACAAGCCCTAAATGCTCGTGCCCTTAATAACACGGCGAGTAAAGCGATTTAGTCGTTGATACACCAACTCAACAGACAGAAGTGCCTCATCACGATTATGATAGGAACGGTAGTCTTGACTTGACACCCGCCGGAGTCCGAGATGAAATGGGATGGCCAGCAGCAGCACTAAGAGCAGGCGGTGGCGGCGGCATTCCGGGCGGCAGCAGCAGCAGCAGGACCATTATCTTCATTATGTGTATCAGGCCAGCAGCCAGTAGCTGCACTGATCGGCGCGTCCGATAGACTGGCAGACCAGTCCCCCGGACAAGTCTGTACGTGCAAATGCTTGGATAAGTAGCATTGGAAATTTTTTAAACTATGCTCCTGTTTGGCTCGGTGCGTGTTTTCATTCTGCTTTCGAGAGTCTAAGCTTCTTTTGCTGTTTCTGGCTCCTTTCCGAAACGCAGAACAGTTTTGTTAGAAATTAAATTCTTTTCAGTGCTTGTAATATGCAGAAAAAATGACAAATATATCAAAATAAATAAAAGAGAAAAAGTTGTTTCACTTCATGACAAAAACACAATGCCATCATTTATTGAACAAGATTTCTTTTATGTATAAGTCAGTACAATCATGGGGAGGGGGATCTACTTACAATTAAACCTTTCAATTTGTTCATTAGATATATACATATGTATATTTCATATAGTGGAATGTTTCAAACTAAAACAGTGAAATTATTTTTAAAAAAACTATTCAAAACAAATAAGAATAAACATCTACATAACAATATGAGAAAAATCACAATTGGTCAGTACAATTTAAAACATCACCCTCTGAAATGTATCCATACAATTGCATGGAAAATACAAATCATATGAATACATTTCATTCAAAAGAGCCCATATAAAGTTTAACTACAAAAGATTACTAGACATGAATTACGATAGAAGATAGGCAAACGAATTTTCTCTCGTAATATCCGCAGATTTGCTAAAACGTAACTAAATTTAAATATAGTATGGTAACACAAGACAGAAACAGATTTGTACACTTTACTCGAATTTGACACATCTGTTTGTTGAAATTTTCTGTTACTGAAACAAATAACTTCCTCGTGAAGTGTTCTTTCACGACATTCTATCACTTGACAAAGAAAAACGAGCAGGCGTAAGAATTGACAATAAAATAAGTAGATTGGCAACGAAAGAACACAAAATTATACACATCTTGATAATATTAAGTTTTGAGATCCAGTCTTAACAACCAAATTCACAAGCCACGGCCCACTATCGTAGTTAATTTCGGTTTGCCTACACGATTGAGCTCTTTGAAGAAAAAAGAAAAACTTAAAATACAGATGCGTTTCGTTTAGACACGCAAAGCCTGACAAAAAGCACCAATAAAATGAAACAAGCTCTAAATTTAGATTTTTGACGGATGGCCAAAATTTAGCGTTTCGAACGTGGCTGGTTAGAGTTCTTTACCATGATCATTTGTACTGACACATTAAACAATAAATAATGAGAAACGAGATACATAAATAACACAGATTCTGAATGGAGCAGGGACCGCACTGAACCACCAACTACACCCTTCAATAAAATAAATCGGGTTTGTGCAAATGATAACTGTCACTGTTTCTGTCACTTAGAGAAGAATAGAGGCATGTCACTTATCGGCTCTACAGAGTACACTTTACAACTTTACTTCAAAAACAGTTTGAAAATACTTTTACTTAGAACATACTTTTTGCCATGTATAAAAATAGCATTTGGAGAAATTGTTCAAATTTTCATCTTCAGGCGTATGGGCAACTTGAAGGAATTACGAAAGGAGGCTTGACGCCTCGAGCCACATATGACATGCTTCGCTTTCTGCTTCGTGTGAGCGGGCCACACCCTGTTTACCAACCATGACATCGTGTCACTACGTAAGACAACCGCGTTATTTTCTACTTACACACTTTTAAGACTAGAGTTAACGGCGTGAAATTCATTCAGTAAAAAGAAAATAATCGGCTCGAGAATGACACATATGCATGATTACTAAAGCGACAAATCCAACCGTGCACGGAGAAGAAATTTTCAAATAAATTTAGAAATTCGCAGGCTTGCAGGACTCAATTAACTTAATTTGAAACTAGTCAAACAGGGAAATTTTGTAACGACAGCAACAAAGCTTTATAAAATGACTTACAACAAACATAGCACGGCGTCGGAGAGCGCCAAAAACAACGTGCTTCACCTGTTCAAGCTTGGCATGGGTACTACCAACATTTGATATTGAAAACAAAGTACTCCAGACCAATTGAATTTGCGAATCAGCCATCCCAACGACCCATTTCATACATTTCCATTCGGCTTAGTCGTAAATGAGACGAGGCATTGATAAGTTTTCCCAAACTAAACCGCATTTTGCCGTCATTAACTTTTCGCCCAGTGACCCGCAGAAAAGGGGAACACCGATAGAGTCAATCGCGTGCACCTGACTTCCGATATCGTAAACAGCAACACGGTTTTTTTTTTATTTAGACAGATGAACAGTCGACCGGGACGTGTGCACAATGGACTATTACGGAGCATCGCCTTTGCCATTGTTCGCATTCGGCAGAGTAAGTGTCGCCCTGGAGGGACTCCCGATGCCTCCCGATCGCCTGCACTGCTGGCCTTTTCATCTTCGTTTATCAAACGCGGAATCTTCAGAAGGCGTTAAAAAGGCGTCATTGTTTTTGGAGCAAATCGAAAATGAAACAAATTATATCGACGCTGGCGGAAAAGTGAAGGTGCGAATGAATAGAGTTTCAATTGAAAGAAAATGAATGAATGAATGAATGAACGGACGAATAAAGCGGTCATGCACTTTTTTTTGTTATTTGTCGGACGGGAGATCAAACACAATCTACGTAGAAAATTTAAGATAAATGTAACTAAATTCGCAGCATGCAAAATGGAATAGTCTACGGAACAGTTATCAATGCCTCTCGCCTATTATATACTTTGGACGTATCCTCTATCGCAGAAAACCACTTCCAAATGAGTGACGACTTTGCGGGTGTGTGAAAACGAAAAATTTGACTGTTTTATCACACAGAAAAAAATTACTTCACAAATATTTAAAAGTTAGAAAAAATCAAAGCTTTTAAAAATTCGGTGGCGTTAATCTAAGTAAAATGCACACACCTGCAAAATTCATTTCTTATAGATTTCTCTTTGGCTTTTTCGCCCTCAGCAGCGTTCAATCCAACACACAAGTAAGAACAGACCGATGTTGGCCCTACCTGGTCAGTACCTGGTGCACAGCGTGGCAGTCCAATGAAGCATTCACAAAACTTTTTCACTTCCAGTGTGGCGAATCCTCGCGGGGGTGGGTGGCGCGGCACCCCACAACACACACACACGCACACGGATGACCCTCTCCGCGCGACGAAGACCGAGCGACCGCGCGCGTCCCCGAGCGAGAGAGAGGGCCATAGACGAAGCTAGAACCACATTCTTGCACGTTTTTTCTTGTATTTTTTTCGGAGTGGCGGGCAGGTTGCTGGGGAACACCTTTTGTTGCCTAAGGCGGCAGGTAGGCTGAGACTGTCTGGCTGGCTGCTGGCGGGGCGGCCAGGCACCGCGTGGCCGGACAGGCAGGCAGGCAGGCAGGCCGATCCAAAGCCAGCCCTACCCGGCTTGACATCCAGCCCGGTGAGTTGTCCAACCAGCCGGGATCGGGTAGGGCTTTGGGCCCCGCGTGGCGGCCTGGCCACGGGCCCGGCCCCGACTGGGCACACAGCTGCTCCTCGGCCCAGCCAGCACTAAAATCACTTTTTCTTGACGCACACACACTCACAGACACACACACACTAAGGCACTGCACTGCACTTTGGTTGAACGCTGATGTCACTGATTCAGAAACAAGATTTCTACGGAGAGGACTCGCTGAAGGTGCACACGCGGGCCAATCACTGGGCAAGCTTTTTGGTAGCGCAAACCAATAAAACTAAGACACTGAATGAATCGTCAATCAAATTTTAACATTTTTGGACCAAACGGCAACGCCTAGTAATGACATTTACTGACTGCACGGTTCCATGAAGCACTAAGGAACAAGAACTTTGTACGAAGGAGTGCTTACGGCACGTCCCGCTAGCTCACCGGGTAATTAGAACGTCCGTATGTACACGCCGTGCCGGCACCACACGGCGCCTTGGGCCCCTCAATATATATAGAATTCGTATATATATAATTTTATATATATATCCACTTATCATTATATTTACATAACCGAGCTTGCATCATATAAAACAGATCTATTTTCCAATTTATACGAGTCTTGGACTAAAACAAACAAACAAACGAACAAACAAACAAACAAACAAAAAGAAGGTACTCTCTCCACCGACGAACACCACCACACAGTCTTTTGGTATCATTGTCCTTTTAAGTCCAAAATAAATATGGCTCTTGATGCCACAACCTGGCCAACCCGCCGGCAAGGGGTGTGTTGGCACCCCTGCGGGCAGGCTGGCGGCGAACCGCACTGGGGACGCGACGCAGCGTAGCGTAGCATAGCACTACGTTTGACAGCGCGACAACGGGCGCCATGAGCGTGGGGGGAGCTCAGCAGCCTCCCTCCGGGGCCGTGAGGCGCCCCTAGGAACGCCGGCCACTCCCGCTACACTTCACGACTCTATCACATGAGGCCCCACTTGCACACACACTCACTCTCACACGCACTCACACACACGCACGCACACAATCACTCCTGGTTTCTGGCCTCCTCAGTTGTCGTATTTGGTTTCCACTTTGACTAAGGTGTCACGCTGCGAGTCCACTGACGTCCCCGCTGTTGGTGCGGCCAGGCTGGTCCAGCCGCCGCCGCTGCCTCCATCGCCGCCGAAGTAGTCCCAGTGGACGTCATCGGCGACCTCGTCGGCCTCGACGGCGGGCTCCTGCTTCACAGATAGTCCCAGTAAGGGGCCCCATTGGGGGTCCCAGGTCCACTGGGCCGGCCTGTGGTCGTGGCATTGGGTGATCGCGGTGGGGCCTCATGTTAGTGCGCCGCCAACGACTGGTGCGACATGGCCTGCGGGCTGAGCATGGGCGGGCTGTGCGAGTGCGGCCCCATCGGCGACCCGTGCATCTGGTCCTGGTGGTGGTAGCCGGGGTGCATGCCGTGCGGGGGCTGCATGCCACCGTCCATCATGTCCGGCCCGCCCAGCGTGTTCGGCGGCGTCATGCGCTTCTCCTTCTGCCGCCTGTTGCAGAACCACACCCGCACCACCTCCTTCTCGAGCTGCAGCGAGTCGGCCAGCGCGGAGATCTCCTGCGCCGAGGGCTTGGGCTGCTTGTGGAAGTGCTGCTCCAGCGCGCCCTTCACTGACACCTCGATGCTGGTCCTCTTCTTCCGCTTCCGACCCTGCGCCGCGATCTTGTCTATGCTGGTGGGCGAGCCGGTGGTGCTGTCCGCCTCCTCCAGCCACTTTTGCAGCAACGGCTTGAGTTTGCACATGTTCTTGAAACTAAGCTGCAGCGCTTCGAACCTGCAGATGGTCGTCTGCGAAAACACATTGCCATAAAGCGTCCCGAGCGCTAGCCCCACGTCCGCTTGCGTGAACCCCAACTTTATCCGACGCTGCTTGAACTGCTTGGCGAAGGCCTCCAGGTCGTCCGAGGTGGGGGCGTCCTCCTCGTTGCCCTCCGGGTCGCCGCGGCCGTCGAGCTGCTGGTGGTGCAGGTGCAGCGGCCCGGGGGAGTGGCTCTGCAGGTCCCGCAGCGACGCGTGCAGCTGCGGTGACGTCTGGTGGTGCGGCAGCATGCCGTTGACGGCCGCGTGGTACATTTGGTGGTTGAGCGGCGACCCCGCCGACGAGTAGTGCGCCGAGGACACGACGGGGGCGTGCCACGAGTGCGGCGACGCCAGGCCGGGCTGCTGGTGCTGCGGGGGCACCCGATGCTGCTCGTGCATGGCGTGGTGAGACGGCTTGATGTCGGCCATGGTGGCGGCCTGGTGAGGGTGATGGTGATGGTGGCCGTGGTGACTGTGCATGGTGGCCATGCTGGCCGCCCAGGGGTCCGGCCCCGAGCCAGGCTGCAGGCTCACCCATGGGTTATGGGACGCGGACAACGACACAGGGTGGCCGTTGGGTGACGGCGACGCGGGCACTTGGTGATGGTGATGATGGTGGTGGTGCTGCGCCGTCGGCATGTACTTCATCTCCACGCCATGGTGAGAGGCGTCGGCCGCGGACCGCGGACTCGGCGACGTGTGGTAGCCGCCCCCGAGCGACGCGTTCACCAAGTTCATGCCGGAGAGCACACTGCCGCTGCCGTCCAGGTCGGACGAGCCTGCGGTACTCGCCGGCATGTAGGAGGTCGCAGCCATGGACTGGATGGGCGCGATGCTGCTTCTGCGGGGGGCTGTGCGCTGGCTAGCGCGGCCCGCTGATCTGAATTGCTAACCTCAGTACTGCCAGTACTGCTGCGCCGGCATGGAGGCCACGACTACACACGCACAACGACTCGCGAACGCGGACAGTCTCATGGGTTATGCATCACGGTCGACTCTCCACTCGATACTAGCGGCCGTCCGCCGCCGTCCGCGCCGCGAGCCTCGCTCCGGGACCCCCCCGGCCCCCGCGCCACCCCGCCGCGCCCCGCCGCCCCGCGCCGCCGAGAGCCGCCATTGGCTGCGCGTGGAGCGGCGGGCGCGGCTCGGCACGGCGCAGTCCGTCGGCCCGCTCATTGGGCCTGGCGGGAGGGGGTGCCACGGGGTGCCGCGGGCCGCCGCCGCCAGAGCGCGCCACCGGCTGGCTGGCCGCGGCGCTGGGCGAGGCACGAGGCCCCCGCCAGACTCGCGGGCTGACCATGGCCTGCGCCTGCTTTATGGCCTTTTAATTAGCTCTTACTTTTGGCAGTTTATTTCCTGACCTGTTAATCTGTCATGTGCGAGCATGAGAAATGCCAGTGACTTCTGTGCTGAGGCTGCCGCGGCGCCCCCGCCTCCACCACCGCCTCGGCCCCGTGCCGCCCATAACGCGCAGCTGAGGTGGTCAACGAGAAGCTACACGGCGCCACCGCCAAACACAGCGATTGACAGGAACCGCCAGCAGGCCGCCAGATCGGTCCCTGCTCCGAGGATATCCGCGTGGTACTTCCCCCGGACACGCAACATGTGACTGCGAATAATCAATACCCTGCTTATTCACCTCGTCATGTTTGACAGCCACGATCAGCCTGTTAGTAAAGCCGTCAACACACGCACGCGCCCGCCGCACGCGCTCCCACACTCACACAAACACACACACGCCAGAGCTAAACGCGACGACACACCCCTTCGCGTTTTTGCTGCCGCCGCGCCGCGAACCACCGGTAAAAATATTCAGGAGCGCGTCGTATTAGAAGATGGTGACCCTGCAGGTGATGCCCGTCCTGCCGCCGTCCTTGGCGGCCTTGGGCGCGTCCTTGGTGCGCTACCCCCGTGCGCGGGGCGGACTGGCGGCCGCGGCCCGGCCGAGCTGGCGGCCCGGCGCTGGGGTGGATATGTTAATGCAGCATTATTACCCAAAACCCTCTCGGAACGGCGGCATACCAAGTAGTTGGGTCCGCGCACTGATCTGCCTCAACGAGGCGCGGCGCATTATTCGGCGCGTCGCCGCTGCGCCGCCCGGGTGCCGCCGAGCCGCGTACTCCAATCATTTATGAAATTTAAATGACGCGGCGTCTGGCACACAACAAGTAGGGGGAGCAGCAGCAGCAGCCCGCGCGGCTCGGCCGGGCAGGTGCGCGCCGCGGCCCGCGAGGCTCCCCGTCGAGGGGGCCCCGACGACGACGTGGTGGGGTGGTTCTTGATGGCGCCGGCGCCACCCCACTGTGGTGAATAGGGCCTCAAATCACGACGCGCGTCGCGCACCTCGTCGCGTTGCTGGCCTTGGCGCTGGCAGCTCAAGTGCGTCAAGACAAACTCCCTCCCCCCTCGGCTCGCCGCACCCGTTTACGGCCACGGTTCAAGGCGGCCTCACATTCACACCAGTTGCCGGAAAAGAAGAAAAAAGGATAACAAAAAAAAAATATTTCCCATCGGTATTTGAACCCGCGCGGACTACCACGCAGTACAGCCCGCGGGCAGTTTCACTCAACGCCGCCGCGGCAAAGACACACAATGATCGCCGCCGTGTTATTATTTTTTTATGTATTTATTTACCCGCGGCCGCGGTCCGTCCGGCCGGCCTGTAGTCACCCATCACGACAGCGAATTTACTGCCGCTGTAAAAAAGGGCCGTGTGTGTGTGTGTGTGTGCGTGGGTGTGTGTGCGTGGGTGTGTGTGCGTGTGTGTGTGTGTGCGTGGCGGAATGGGCTGCGGGGCGGGCTGGATGACCCTCGCTGAGTGAAATGCGAAATGGTATCCGGCCACACGGGCCGCAGCCCGCAGGACGTGGTCACCGCGACGGGGTCCACCGCGGCGTGGCGGAGCGGGGCGCCATCGCGGCACCGAGGGCCGCCCTGAAGTGACCCTTGCTCTCGCCGCTCTCGCCGACCGCGAAATAATTGTTTAGCACGGCACCGGGGAGGTGGCCTGGGCTGGGCGTCGCCGTGGGGGTGGCGGCGCGGGGGCGGGGCGCGGGGGCGGGACGGCGGCGCGGCGGGGGTGGGACCGAGGAGGGGCCCGCGATCGACCGCAGGGCTGGAGGGGCTGGGGACGCAGCATGGCGTGGCGTGGCGCGGCGATGCAGACAAGGAAGAGGGCTGCGTTCAGATTCCATTCATTGAATCGGTTCGCCCTGCTTGGTGCTGAACAGGGACGGCGGCCGGGCCGCGTCGCAGGATGCAGCCCCGCGGCGGAGGCAGCAAGCAAGCCCTGCGTCTCGGCGGCAGCGGCACAGCGCTCGTCACGCACACACGCGAGGTGCGCGATGCACAGTGGGCCGCAGGCGGCCAAATCTCTGAACGCTTTTTGAGCTCTGGAGTCGCTATAAATCGAACCCGAATCAAACATGTGATCCCACCAATAGACTCCTCGTTCGGGGAGCATTCCATCAGTAGGGTCACAAGTCCGCTTCGATTCCCATTCAGCAACTCTTGCGCCTCAGAACGCGTCCGGGATTTGTCCACTGTGCGATGTTGGCGGCCCCGCCTCGCCTCGCCACTACAGTATCCACTGCGCTTCATTCGGCGTGCCAGGAGCAGCGCGGTGCACGCACGGCGCGCCGCGTGACGCAACAGCAGCGCGGCCAGTTTGCGGAGATAAAGTGGCTTTTTGCCGCTTTTTGCCACCTCGTTCTCGTTGCTCCTTTCGATAGCCTCGTTCCGGCGTCCCGCGGTTAAAGGTGACCTTAACGCCGACGCGGCCACGCCGCGGCGCGCTGATTAATGACGACTAATCATCAAAACGGCCACACGCCGTCGCGCCTCGCAACCTCTTCTTCTTCTTCTTCTTCTTCTTCTTCTTCTTCTTCTTCTTCTTCTTCTTCTTCTTCTTCTTCTTCTTCTTCTTCTTCTTCTTCTCCTCTGCGCTTCTCCGTCTTTCTGAAATGGTCGCACGACGACGGCTCGGCGCGCGTATGGCGTGTGACCGGCGCACTGGCGGTTCTATTTCCGCGCGACGGCGGCGTGCGGCGTGCGTCATTCCCCGGCCCAGATTAGGATGATATCGTCCTTTGCTGCCTTCGTTACTGTTGTTGTTTTTTGTTGTCATGGTCATTGCCGTTGTTGTTGTTCTTCTTCTCCTTCTCCTTGACAGCGTTGTTGTTGTTGTTGGTGGTGATGGCGGCGGCGGTGGTGCATGAGTGCGCTGGCGTTGCGCCCTGCCAAGGCTGACGTGACTCCCAGTGACACGTCGGCCGGCGCGGCACGTCACGCGCGCCTGTCGCGCCGCGCTCTGGGCGGGGACGGAGAGGCGGCGGCAGCAGCGGCGAGGATTTTTCTGCCCGGATTTTAATTTTCTGGCTTGAGGCCATGGTGGTGCAGTGGTGGGGGCGGAAATCTGGGGGCCGGGCCTGGCTGGCGGGCCGCAACGGGCGATCCCCGTCCGAGCCTCCACGAGGACGCCGACGAAGCCCTTGAGGTAGTGGTCGTGGGGGAGGCGGGCGCCCCGCCGAGATTCTGTCACAGCGCGACGTGCGGGGCGGCGCGGCTGAGCGCTAACACGCCCTGAAGGGTGTCAGTATCATCATGCGCCGCCCGGCCTCTCCAGCGTGGCGTGCGTACATAAATTAAAAAAATGGGAAAAAAAATTGGTGGGTGATTTTGGCGGATATGTTGACCTAATGGTTGTTGTGCTTGTGCCACCCAGCAAGCACACCCACTGCACGCCACGTAACGCGCTCACGCCCCTTCTCCTCCTTCTTCTTCCCTCCTGCTGAGCAGTGTCCGCCTCAAAAATCTCCGGGAATTTGCATGTGTGAGAATGGCGGGAGGGGTGGGCGGTTTGGGTGGCAGGCAGCAGGCGGAGCGGGATTTGAGATGCGAGAGGAAAACCTGGCGGGGCGGGGTGGGGTGGGGCAGAGAGAAGGGAGCGTGAATCCTTTGAATATCAGCCAGCCAGCCTAGCACTGCGTAGCACTGCGTTGTACGCATGCCCTTGGTCGCCTCCCCCTTGCCGCCCGCGGCCTGGCCGCCGTGGTGGTGCTGGGGTGTCGCGCGGCTCGCGGGGTCCGCGGGGCGCCGGCGCCGCCAACCCCCTCGCCTCGCCCCGCGCGCCCTGCCGCCCCGCCGCCCTGCTGTGGATCCGCCGCTACCCGTCCCTGAATTTGCATGGCAAGGAACAAGAGCGCCGTGCCTGGCCGTGCCTGGCCGTGCCCTCACGTGTCTTGCGCAGACCTTGTTTCGTGTAATTAAGTCTTCTTCCCTATTTTTTTCCAAGACGCGGTGCTGCGGGTGGGGTGCGGCCGGGCTGTTGGCGCCACGCTGAACGTGTTGGATGCGCCCGGAGCATGAAGATGGAGCGGCCAGCGCCGGGATGACGTCACCGACCGCGCTCATTGGCGGACCGAGGCGCCCAGGGCATTGGCTGACGCCTGTCTAGACGCCGTAAAGGCGCGACCTTGCTCCAGGGCCCCGCGCAGTGCAGGGGACGTCGCCGGGGGAGCGGCGTCTAGTATCTGGGTTATCACCACTTCATTAATTTTCCCGACTTTGGCTGTGCGAGGCGACGGCGTGAGAGAGTAAGAGGAAGACCAGGGCGCGCACCCAACACCCCTTGCTGCTTGCTTCGCCTTGCCCGCTGACTCGGGGCTGTTTGCCGGCAACTTCGCGGGCATGAACGTTTTTATCCCGCCACGCCTTCGATATGACTCTGCACAAAGCAGCGGGGCTGCCGGCTGCCCCTGAATCAGGAAATAATAGTGTTCTAAAGGGTAGGAATATTCCCGGGAATTTAGGGAATTCCCGGGAACGTTCCCGGGCACAATCAGACCCCAAAACAAGGAAATTTCCGGGAATTTTATAAAAATTGCTAAAATTGACAATTTTTTTTTTCAGGAAAAAGTTAAAAAAGCAACATAGCAAGTAATATTTATGAAACACTTCAATTTTTTTTTCCATTTTTCTTAAAGAGGAAGACAAAACAAAACGTAGAGTGTAAGAGACAGTGTTAAAAATTCCAACGTTTATCAAATGTCAAGAGTTTTTCATGTAGCAATGTTCCCGGTCAAGTGGAAATATTCCCGGGAATTCCCGGGAAGTCTCGGGAATATTCCCCCAAATGATTGTTCCCGGGAATTTTCGAACACTAGGAAATAAAGAGAAGGCGAAAGATAAATATTCCCAAGTTGGTGAGGAGGACGCGGAGAGCCTTGGTGCTGACAGCGCGACAACCCGCGGCGCGGGGAGGGGAGGCATGGCGGCGGCAGGGTTTGGCACGGCGTTAGCGGGGCCCTTGCTTGATCTGGGTAGCGCCGCACCGCGCAGCGTCAGGGAGGCCCACCCGCCGCCCCGCCCACGCGGACCACCCCCTCGGCCATCACGGCGTGCTCCCGCCGCGGCAGCAGCAACAGCAGCGGCCGAGCGGCGGCGCGGGGTCTCTAGGCGTTGCGCGCGGCTGCAGCGCTGGCTGACAACTGTCGCTGTTTCGGCCGCCGGCCTCCAGGGGCGCCACCGACCGGCTGGCGGCGTGTCGCGGGGCCGGTGGCAGCGGCCCGCGGCACCCCGCGCCATCTATCGCGGCCCGCGGCGTCGGGGTGCTCGGTGCTGGACTCCAGCGCGGCGCGGGGTATCGCCGCCACCGCGTCACGGCGCACGCGCGGCGCCGCGGCGGTCGCGAGGCCGAATTCAAACGCGGCGCTCTCCTGTCGCCGCGGCGGTCCTCCCATTCCGAGCGGTTTACCATTTTGTCCAGCGTCTCGGCGCGTTTTGTCGATGATTCCCCTCAGAAGAAAAACGGCGCGGCGATGGACGGCCCAGGAGGACGACGACCAGGACGACGTTGATGGACAGCGTTGTCTTCCTTTTGGCCCATTATTCAGGAGCCCGAGGCTCGGAGCCGGGCAGACGCCGTGCTTACGAAGGAGACGGCGGACCGATACCGACCTGCGATAACGACACGCTGGCGGGGCGGTGGGCGGGGCGGGGCGGGTGGGCCATGCCTATCCGATAAAGCATCATCGCGATTGCCTTGCGTCACTGTTTGGCCCACCGCGGACGTGTCCCTGACGTGACCGCGGACACGCCTCTGGAGGCGGAGTCTGGCTGCTTCCGGCGTCGCTGTGGCTCCTCCCCGCTTCTGTAGAGTCATTTTGACCGAACCGGACAGGACTTAAACTCTTTCGAGCGGGCAGTCTCCTCCTGTCTTAAACTCAAACGGGCGCTCACACGAACACGTAATGTACACACGCACGGCCATACGAACAAAACACACACACACACACGCACAAACACACACACTCAGACGCGCCGGGACCCCCTCAGGCTGGTCGGAGCACACCGGCATGCGGCCAGCAGGCAGGTGAGGTGATTGAAGGAGGATCAATATGGAGCATCCGTCATTAGAGCTGGGCAATAATTGCTGCTATTACCGTTATTACACCCTCTGATTCCTATTTAGGCGCGCCCCGCCCGGCCGGTGTGATGGCCCGTGTGTCACGCGCGGCACAGAGGACAGCACCTCCTCGGCCACCTCCAGAAACATTGCGCGCGCCGAAGCACGACTTCAAACAGTGGCATCGCTACTGCAAGAAATCCTTATAGCAGCGTGCCAATAATCAAGAGGGTTGTATTTTATACCTCAAAAATTAACTTCGCCCAATGTGAGCCGTGAGTGGTGCGGCAGAGGAATGCGGTGATACATAAACAACGAGTACAAAGAACAACAACCCAGAGCGATGTGCGGGAAAGGTCTCTTTTGGCCGGGTGGCTTGATGGAACGGTGGCGGTCCTGCCGGCGGCTGCCCTGCCTGAACCAGTAGGTGCTTGTAGGGGCACGCGGCGCGGCGGACGGCGCGCCCGGTGCCCGAGGGGGCGTTCAAGGAGCCGGCCTGCAGCGCCTGCACGCAGCACGGCCTGTAATCGCACTGCAGAGCATATAGGCCCCGGCAGCAGCCCGAGCGGTTCCGAAAGGATCGTGCATGGTTCCCCCTGTTTCGCTCTCTCTCTCTCTCTCTCTCTCTCTCTCTCTCTCTCTCTCTCTCTCTCTCTCTCTCTCTCTCTCTCTCTCTCTCTCTCTCTCTAACTCTCTCTCTCACTCACTCACTCACTCACTGCTACAGTACGCCCCATGAGTGCGACAGAGACAGGCCGACGAAGCGATCCTTCTTCGGAATCGCTCGGCAGCGCCGAAGGCGAGATTGCCGCCCAAAGGCGGTTTGATTTTCGGGGCCCATCGCATCGCGACGGCCGCGTGATTACCAAGCCCGTCGTTACGGTGAACGGGATGCGGCGTCTGTCCAGGAGGATGATGGAGAGGACGGACGGATTCACGTACGGCGGAGGGCAGCGTATGCACGTTGAACGGTCCGCCGCGCGCGCGCAAAGTTAAACCTACCGTGGCGAGAGTTCGCCTCAGCTGCTGGAACCTCGAAAGACGCTGAGAACTGCTCTTTCCTGTTGCAGAATCCAACCCCATTGTGGAGAAACCTCGGCTGGAGTGGCGCGGCATCTGTCTCCGGCCAGGACGGCAGCAACCTCGGCTCAGCGTGCGCAGCCACCGCGCCCGTCACTGTCATCCAGTCTGTCATGCTGCCCCCGCGGCGACGTCAGCGGCGACGTGGCGACGACGTGCGGTGCTGCGGCCCGCCGGCCTGCCGCCCGTAAAAACGGCAGCACAACTGGAGCGGCTGCGTACAGTAATCGCTTCCTTATTGAAGCGCACCCCGTACTTACCGGGAGCGCAGGACGATGTGGGGCGCACGATCGCTGCCTGCAGTCGTCCGCACCGCGCGCACCAGTTTTATCTTTCCAAAAGCGACCGGCAAAGGGACTGTTATTTTTGGGCGGCTCGACCGCCCCGGCGCTGGGTAGAGGCCTGCGCCGGGCGGGTATTCAATACCCGTGAAGCCTATAACTTTGTTGGTTACTATCAAAAACATTCCAGATTTCGCACGAACATAGTTTTATGGCTGGAGTAGCTCCTCTCAAACTTCTGTGCGTTCAGGTCCATTTACTTCAAAGTTATAGGCTTCACGGGTATTGAATACCCGCCCGGCGCAGGCCTCTAGCGCTGGGTATCAGGCAACGCCGGCAACGCCCCGGCGTCATGGCGCCCCGACGATGCGGGGCAGAACGCCCCAAAACGCCCCCAAAACACTCCTAATGCGACGGTGTGCGCTTTCTTCCACGCACACACACACGCGCGCGCGCGCACGCACACACACACACACACACACACACACACAGAGTGTGCACAGGTGGCGCTTCGCCGGGGTAGCAGCTCTTTCTTTATGTAGATTAACGCCTTTCTGCGCGCCCATCCCCCTCCCCCGGGCCCACCGTGACGATTACTACGATGAAGACCCCGTCGGTGGGTGGCAGTCCAGCAGTAGTCGCGCCGACCCACCGCGCCGCCGTCGAGTCCGAAACATTTTGGCCAGGTAAAGAGAAAATTAAGATCTCTATCTTCCACGGCGCAGTGGTGGCGGCCTCTTATAGGCCGCGTAGTGCCGCCCGCCCTTTCAGGGCGTCGCGACGCCGCGCGTCGCCCCGGTAGCCTAAACTGCGTGGGTGTCGCATCCGGATGGGCCCCAAGATGGCGGCGCGTGCTCATGGCGGGCACATACTACTGGTGTACGGGGTGCGCATACTACTGGTATGGCATGCACAAACTGCTGCTGAAGTTGGAGTGCATATACTACTGGGGTACGGGGTGCGCATACTACCGCATGTTTGTTTAGTGCTGGTAGTGATGTCAGCAATGTTGAGCAAAATAATTGCCAAATAAAATTGGCTCTGAAATGTTGTTGGAGGTGTTCCTGGCGACGCAGGCCGCAGGGTGACCGGGCTGGACCGGGGAGGGCGGCGCAGCGGCGCGGGCCAGGATCGGACCAGGACGACGACGGCGAGGCAAGTCGTGTGAATATTAAGATGAAATTCCATAATGCATCGGACTTCTCGGAAGACTCCTCTCGGCGGAGAAGGCCATTCAGTACATGGTGGTGGACTGTGTGGTGGACCGAACTTAGTTACAGCAAATTTTTCCACCCGTTTCAGCGATGAGAAAAACTTCTAGTATCAGTTTTGGGTGACTTTTTTGCTCTTTCAGAAATTGTACGTTTGCCAAGTCCCAAATGATCTGCTCACGAAATGTCCAAACCAAAGCTGGTCGGTTGGCGCTACCTGAAAGGGCCTGATTCAGAGGATCATTCCTGGTCTGGCCCATCGTGTTCATGTTGGAACTGTCCCTCTTGCACCGACGCGTGGGAAGTGGATGTGTCTGCGCGGCGCGGCCGGCCAGGCCAGCCCATTGCGACGCCCAGACGGCCAGACTGCCTCCAGACAGTAAGTCAAACGGGCCTTCCGAATGGCCGATAAATGACGGAGAAATTGCTGCTGACGTCGTCTAATCGGTACGGTCCCCTCGCAGTGGGCGGGCCTGCGCCCTACAGCGCCCTACTGGGCCGTGCGTAGGCCCCGCGGAGGGCCACCAGTTAAGGGGCGGGGAAGGTGGTGGCGCACCAAAGGGTCGTCCAGGGCCAGGGCCCCCGAAGGTGCGGACCGAGGGTCAGGGAAGGCAGGCAGGGGCGTTGACTGAGGCAGAGCGTACGGAAATCGCCCTGATATTCATCTTGGTAGGACTTGACGGACGGGGCGGCGCGCTACAAAGCCTTAAATAAATATCAGGGACAGAGGGCGGGCCGGTGCGGATAACCAAGGACGGCCGTAGTGCTGGCTGCGAAACATCCTTGTATCCAATTACAGCCGAGTAGGAAAAAAGAAGACGAGAAATGGGATGGACGGGATTCACAAACCTGGCTCCTGTTGGTAGCGGCTCGGCCGATGGCATCTCGAGCACACTCCATAATGCAAGCATCCATTATGCCGTTGTGTTTGGACGCGGCATCGCATTGCACAGCGGGCTAGAAGACCGGCGCCAGGCAGGCAAAATCTCTACACGCATTTTGAGCTCCAGAGTTGCCAAATGGGACTCAAACCGAACGTGTGACCCCGGCAGGCCGCACTTGAAATTGCACGCACTTATCGGAGCGCACAGTTCGTCACGCTACGAAAATCATTCAAATATTTGGGATCGATGACAATCTGGTACGATGCTCGTTGGGATATTGTTTCAAAATAAATACTGCACGGCAATGTTTAACCACGTTATAGTTCACTTTACATCCCCGACGCGCCTTTGGGCCATTGTTCTCGACGCCTCCGTTTTGGTGCTAGGCGGGGGGTTCCTTCCTGCGGTGGCGGTGTTCCGTCTGAAAGGCGGCCAACTGACGCTAACTGTCGTTACAAATTACAGCAAGCATGCGCAGGTGTGTGCTTGGGGGGGGGGGGGGGCGTCCCCCATAACGTCGCCGATTTCCGTCGCCTTTCCACTCATTGCCGACCGGACGGCCTGCCCTCGAAGCGTCACCACGCGGCGTCACACCGACCCGTTCGCTCCCAGACGGTCCGTGATGGGCCCAAAACATAAAGGCCGCCCTGGAAAATTGCTCGGAGTCGGTCATGTTTGGGAGGCGAAGACAGCCGCGCGTCGCGGGGCGCGACAGACCACCAGTGACAGTGGGCCAGAAGAACGGCGCAGGCGTCTAAAGGTTTA
>CM060092.1:16400395-16561377 GCA_030522485.1 Stenchaetothrips biformis | reverse complement strand
TTTGTTGTTGTTTCTAGCCGGCGGTACGCCACGTTTGTTGTTGTTGTTGTTTACCCGAGGCGGCTCCAAGGCTACCACAATCACAGTTTTGCCGGCCGTGCGCCTCTCCTTTTCCAGCATGCTGGACGCGCTGAGAAAAATAATTGACGCGCGGGAACAGAGCCGTGGAGGGAAAAACTTTTAGAAAAAAAAAAGGAGCAGTGCGCTTTTAAAAATAAAAGCCTTGGAAGAGAAGGGTAACCTTTCTTGCCCTTACTGGCGAGGTGCAGGTGCAACGCGCGCGGGTCAGTACAACGTTCTAGCGAGGGGTTGGGGCTCATGACTCGGAGAGAGAGATGAGAGAGAGAGAGAAGAGAGGATGAGAGAGAGAGAGAGAGAGGGAGAGAGAGATGAGAGGATGAAGTGAACAGGTTCGTTTTCTGTTTCTTGTGAGATACGGTTCCGCTGCGATACTACCACCTCTATTCACCAATGCTAAACGCCTTCACACCGGGCCGGGAACCGAGCCTGTCCATTATTGCCTTACCTTCCATACTAAAATTTTGTTAATGTCAGTTGTCCACTTGAGAGTTATTTTTAACTACCATTTTCAATAGCCCGTTAAATTAGAAAAAAAGGAGTTTTAGGGGTTTTCGAACGTATTAATGTTTGCAAAATTCTGGCCTAATTGGCCTAATTTTTTCTTTTCTGCAATTTCTTTGTTGTTGTTTTTTTTTTTTTTCTTTGGAAGCACAACTATTATGACGAAGCGCGGCAACGATTTGCTCGCGTTGCCTCCGCTGCCATTGGCCGGTGGTGCGACGGGCTGCGTGGTCACGCGATGCCCAATTGGCGGCGTCCCCCGGACGGCCCGGCGGCAGTCACACGCGCCAACCGGGGGGCCGCGGGGCGCGCAGCGCAGCGCGGCACAGCGCGGCCACAGCGCGGCCTCTGCGCGGCAAAGTGGTTCAGAAGACCGTCGAGGCGAGGCCCCCGGGGGGGTAATTTCCCTGGACCAATTTTGAGCTCGATAGTCCGCTGAACGGGACACAGAATCCGAAAGTGTTACCCCATCATTGGATCCCTGGTTTCGTGATCAATCCATTGGTGGGGTCACACGTTCCGGATTCAAAGTCCCCATAATAGCGACTCGACATAGCTCAAATACGCGATTAAGTCTAGAATTTTGGACGCTTACTCTACGAGTCTTCTGGCCCGCCTGTAGGGCGTGTGCGGCCCTCTGTTGCCGCGGCGAGGCGGGCCAGACTCTCGTGCCCGACACGGAAAGACGGCACGTGCCGGAGTGGCCATGCTTTACGGTTACATCTGGCATTCGGGCATTAATTCAATTTATAATTGCTGTTCCTTCCAGCGGCCTCCCCCGCCTCTGCGCTCTCTATCTCTCTCTCTCCTCTCTTCTCTCTCTCTCGTCTCTCTCAGTCTTCTCTCTCTCTCTCTCTCTCTCTCACATCTCTCTCTCTCTCTCTCATCTTGGCCGCGCTGTTCCCGCGGGGACCAGCAGGTGTGGCCAACTACACCGGCCACGAGCCGGCCATCCACCGCCCCAGCCCGCCCCCCGCCCCGCCCCCCTGCGGTGCACTGGCAAGCCCAACACCCCTCCCGCCCACTCACTCACCGGATCATCTCGAGATATCAATCTCAAGCGCCCCCGCCCGCCACGCCCCGCCACGCCCTGCCACCGACCACGCCACCGCTACTCCAAAGTCCCGTGAGGCGCCGGCGAGCCCCGCCAGGCACTAAAGGCTACTCCACGGCGTCGGCTGCTGCGGTTACTGCGGTCGTGCGGCACACGCTTTGTTTGCGCCCCGGTGCGGCCAGCCGGCCATCCCGAGCGAGCGGTGCGGCGGCGGCGCGGCGGCGGAAGTAGCGGTGTCCAGGCTGGCAGTGGCAGCAGCGTGCACACGTGACGGGTGTGTCATGTGAGGCATTGAAACAGCAGACATTCGCAAAGTGGACTAGGCTGTAACCGCGACCTCTGCAGGGCGAACCCTTCCCGCGCAACTCGAAGCGACCCGAGCGCCTTGCGGGTAGGCAATCCCGCGGCCTGCTTACCCGCGGAATCCATCCACCGCCGGCCTAGCCCGGTCAGGCCCCTTGAGAGATTTACAAGGGCTTCCTGGACGCCGGCCCTGCGGAGGCGGTACAGTACCGGTGATCGCACCGCGCGGTGCTACCCGCCATGTTATGGCACTGTATTGGGGTGTGTAAACCGCGGCCCAAGTGCCCTATGGTACCTGTTGTGCGCGGCCCTCTGTGCGTTATGGTGAATGTCAGGCGGAAACGGCTCGGCTTTGAGGTGGCCTGGAGGAGCCGCGGTGCTGCGGCTGTCACTGGAGAAGCCGTCCAGTGTCCAGCTCCACCGCGGAATGTACTCGATCCAACCACCACCACCGGACTGACCCCGCAGCTAGGCACGCCTCACTGTCTCCATCGGCGGGAGTGTCTGTCTGTCTGTCTGTCTGTCTGTCTGTCTGTCTGTCTCTCTCTCTCTCTCTCTCTCTCTCTCTCTCTCTCTCTCTCTCTCTCTCTCTCTCTCAGGTGCCCGTTTGCCCTAAATATGAGACAAGCGGTCGTAAAGCGCTTCATGCACCTTGTGCGAAATGCCTCTTGAATACGTACGTCAATGTCCTTGCATCAGTTTATTTTTTATTAATCTTCACTTTTCCATGTTTTTATTCTTTCTGGGTGACCAAAAACCGTCCCAACGCGTCAAGGCGCTGCTTGGCAGGCTTGCTGACGAACGAGACCACGCGTTTAATCCGTCTGAAGGCCTGCAGGCCGATTCCGAACCGGTCCCTCGTCGCTCTGTCTCTCTCGCACTCGACCCGCGAGGGTGCGAGAGAGGAGACAGCGCGACGAAGCACTGTTTCGGAATCGGCCGCCCGGCCAGCCAACATGCCGACGGCGCTGCCCAAGGAAAACGGCACGCTGCGCGTAGATTCCGAACTGCACCCGTCTCCGTCGCACTCACGGGGCGTCCCGTGCGGGTGCGAGAGAGACAGAGCGACGAAAGCGCCGCTCCGAACGGGCCTGCTGCTGCTGTGCTGCGGTGCCCGGCCGGCGCCCGAGTATCTGCGCCCAATTTCTCATACAGATACGGCGGGGGCGCGCGCGGCTGCAGTTACGCCCCTCGGCGGCGCTTGGCGGAGCGCGAACGGGTCTGGAACAAGTTGCAGGGCACGGCGACGGGACGAGCGACTCAAAGCCACCAGGTGGAGAGTCGAGTCTCTCCGTCGAGTCGTTCTGCCCGGGGGGGTGTCACCTGTCCGCTGTCGCCGTCCGTCACCGCGTCGCTGCAACGCTGCAACCGACACCTAGCGCTGCGCCACCCCCCCCCCCTCCCCCGTGAAAGGGTGGGCGCTAACTCGCCGTTCCACCAATTACACGCTCGTCGCTCGTCCAGTCCGTCCAGCCGCCAGGTGCGCCTTCGAGGACCGCTGCCACCGCCCCCGCCACGTCCACCCAGTCCCGTCCACTCCGACGGTCCCTTTTAACTCCACTCAACTAAACTACTCGCCCTTTGCTTTTCGGCCAACGAGGGCGGCGGCGGGGAGGGACCACACTGTAAAAAATAAACGACTTGGGAGATAGGTTCGGGAAATACGAGCGAGAGAGAGAGAGAGAGAGAGAGAGGAGAGAGAGAGAGAGAGAGAGAGAGAGAGAGAGAGAGAGAGATGAGAGAGAGAGAGAGAGAGGAGAGAGAGAGAGAGAGAGAGAGAGAGAGAGTGAGAGAGAGTGAGAGACTAGAGGGAGAGGGAGAGAGGGAGGGACCAGAGGGAGCGCTCCAACCCTCCGCGCCGCCCTCGCGCGCACTTGCTCGCTCGCAACCTTGTGCACCTGTCCAGGACGGCGCCCTACCCCTCTCCTCGCCCCTCGGACCGCTTTCATGGTTTTACGGTATTATGGTTTCACGGTGGTTAGGCTGGGGACGGGGCTGTGTAGGGGGTGAGGTGGGGTGGGGGGGTGGGGGGGTGGGGTTGGGGTGGGGTGGGGTGGGGCGGGGGGCGGGGCGGGGCGGGGCGCGGTGACCCGTCCGAGAAGGGCCGGGCCGCGTGCTGGCCGACATTGGTTTCACTTGCGCGATGCCTTTCAGTGCGGCGTGCCCAAAGGGACCGCGGTGTCAGTGACTCGGCCGCACGCACACTGTCAAAATCGATTGTCACTTTATGACGAAATCGTGGATGACATTTTGATCATGTGATGACCGCGATCACAAATTGATTACATTTTAATGAAAGCTCCTTACATTCACTGTATGGAAGAGACAACAGGTATGATGACGGTCTGACAAGGAACGTTACCCTTGACATTGTCATCAGTTGACAACAACAACTTTCAAAGTGCAGACATCCTACATAGAGAGTATTCAAAAGTATCCAACTTTAGGGACCTATACACCTGCAACGATTTTCAGTTGGTGCAATGTTATACATGGACCGAGGGTGGCAGTTCAAGGGCAGCGACAAAGGTAGTCGTTCCTGAATTGGTCACCTTGGGTGCCCAGAAGCTGAGTGTATTGAAGAATGTGTACAAAATTTTAAGACTATTTTACGCACACTGAATAAGTCACAGAAAAGATTCACCGCTCGACTCAAATGTTGTCAATTGTGATTTATTATTGATAATATTTAAGATTGATTTAAAAATCACCATACATGTATTCTGCATCCACTCCAAATTCCTGAATTTTAATTTTGTTTGCCATAAGGTTCCTACTTTTCCTTCAGTCTGCTGTACGATTACAGGCCACAAAACACAAACCAACATGAAAGGCCCGTTAAGTGAGGTTAGTCGGGAGCCCTATTTCTCGACTTGGCTTCAACGTTCCGATATTTCAACATGTCAACACACAAAAAACACGTCCACTCACCTGCCGCTGACATTGGTGCATTCTTTTGAAGACGAAAATATCTTGAATTCTTGTGAAACCCAGTGAAACCGTTCAACAAAGAAATTAAAAACAAATATTCATGTGAGCCAAGCCAACATAAGAAAACCGAAATCCCGAAGTACTTCCGGCCCCCTTTTGGGCGATTTCGTTTTCTTATGTTGGCATCCGTCCCCGCAGGCTACGGCTGGGCTAGGGGACGGGGACGGGGAAGAATATTGTGCTGTTCTTTTCGTCCTCTGAACCAAGCAGCGGAATAGACTATTTCATTTAAGTACGGTTTCACAAGTTTTCAAGAAATCCTCTTCTTCATGAAAGAAGCAAAGAATGTCAGCGGCAGGTGAGTGGATGTGCTTTTTGTGTGTTGACATGTTGAAATGGCGGAACGTTCAAGCCAACTAACGTTCAAGCCGACTAACCTCACTTAACAGGCCTTTCATGATGGTTTCTGTTTTGTGGCCTGTAATCGTACAGCAGACTGAAAACGAACTGAGATCATACTAGCAAACAAAATTATTAGCCAGGAATTTGGAGTGAATGCATAATACATGTTAAGTGAGTTTTGATTCCATATCTGCTCAGGGGGTCACAATTGACAACATATGAGTCATGTGAATCTATTCCGTATTTTATTCAGTGTGCTTGAAATATTGCTCAAAATTTGAATAGAAGCTCAGTTTTTGGAAACCATTTCTAGGTGGACAGTTTCTGGGCATCCAAGCGGTTTAATTTATTAGCGACTAAGGCGCCAAGAAACTGGGCTCCTCTGTCGCTGTCCATATACATCCATTCCCTTTGGTCCATCTATAGCAAATGTATCAAACATGGTCTATCATGGGAGGAGACTAGTTGTTGCATGATTTTGGGACCCTGAAAGTAGGCGACTAAGGTGCCTTGGTGCCATTCCAAAGCAACCATTTGGAGTGTATGCATAAGATGATGGATGACCTGATTTTGAAATTCGGTCATTTCAATTTCGCCATCCTTCCCTTAACGCCAAAAACGCCAACCGTTTTCGGACGTGCACTGGAGTAGTGGACACTGTCACCACTCGTTTTGTGAGTCATAGCTTTTACCTCGGCACTGGCACTCACTTTCATTACTCTACCAGCAACATTTTCATGGGCTACTTACTTTCCTTTTAATTTCTCGATGTGATAAATTTGCCTTCATTTGGTGTTGTGTTGTTCTTGTTTTTTTTTTTTTTTTTCGGGTTGGCATTGCGTGTCACCAGCTCCCCCAGGGGGCCGCGGGCCGGGCCTGTCGTGACGGCGATACAACTCGCGGCGAGGTGAAAAACTCGCTCAACTAGCGAGCCAAGTGATAGAGCTTGGGCTTTTCGAGTCTCGACGGTAGGCTGGGCCCTGCCCCCCCCCCCCTCACACACACACACACACACACACACACACACACACACACAACACACACACACACACACGACGAAAGCCGCCGCCGGATCGACTCCGATGGATAAACTTTCGTCTGTCGCACGTCGCCGAAGGTTTGCACGTTTCCATTTCCTGCTCGGAACATACGCGGTTGGTTCAGAGTCCAAGATTATTCTTAGAGTTAACTTTCATGAATGCGAAAATAGAGATTTTCACACACGTCCGAGCCCACGCTTTTTCTCCGTCCATCTAAATCTTGTCACTTTTTTCAACGCTTACCCAATGAATGACAATGTTGCCACCGTCGCGCCGACCGCACTGAGACGCCGTCCCTGAAAAAATCAGCCGGTTTTTCCGGCCGTGACCTATTCAGTGCCAGCAGTGTTAATTGGCAACGCCAATTTCTAGCGTCGTTTCCGTCGGTGAGTTGCGCGCTGGCGTTATTCCTTTGACACACTGCGAGCGTGGTGAGTCGAGCTCGAGCCAGGCGTGAGCCTGCAGACTGATTCCGAGAGTCGCGTTCGTCGCTCTGTCTCTCTCGCACACATCTGGGACGCCCCACAAGTGCGAGAGAGACAGAGCGATGAAAACGACTCGCAGATCAATCTGGCTTCCTCGCTCTTTCGCTAGTCTTCGCTTCATGCGCCGAGCGAGGCGGCGAGGCGCGGCGCTGGGCGGATTATTGAGAGATTTACTTCCGCTCGGCGAGCACTGCTGCAATTAAAAGGGCCCGCGTGTACGGGGGTTAATTAAGCGCGCTTTTTCGACAAACTGCCGTACAATTAAGACAAGATTTAGCGGCGCCAGACGGCGCGCTTTAAGAAGTCGTCAAACAATGGAAAACGCTCCTGTTTTCCTGATAACCCATCAATTGTTTCGAATGCACGAAAAAAAAAAATATTTAAAAAAAACAACAACAGACGTTCGAATTGGAACGAGACGAGCGGAACGGACTTGGCCGCCGAAGCAGATGACGTATAATTGGGTCAGTAGTATGAAAGGCTTGGCATCATGTGACACCACGGCATTCCTGCCAGAACAGGTGAAGTGACCGCAGGTATGATAACTGGGATTTCCTGACCAAGGCCAACAAGGCCAGGCATTCGCACTCACACTCTCAGACACACGAGCCGAGCGGCTAATTCGGTTTCTTTTTCGATACCGCGTTGGCATCTCCTGCGAGGAAAAGTAACAATTACTGCCGTCGTCGACTGGAATCAATGGACCCGCTGCGTTTTGCGCGCCGCTGGCGGCCGCCCGGCCAACATAACCTCAAACGTTGACGCAGGGTCGTTCCGGGTGACAGTTACGACGTCGCGAGAAGTTGCTGATATTCTCTTGGCCCTCTTTTTCGCCGACACACACACGCACTCACTCACACACATTGACGTCGACGACAGGAGGGCCACACCGAACGGGAACCTTATTTTAGGAACAGGTTCCGCCGGCGATAACCACGTAGGGGACTCTTCCGAGTGGAACGGCTGGCCGGCCCTTCCTTTTGCAGGCTGATAAGGCGTCACAGTGCTGGACACGGCATTCGGCGACGGACAGACAGACAGACAGACAGACCGACCGACTAACAGGCAGCGACAGACGGCCAAATCAAAGGACCAGCGTGTGTCCAGTCCGCATGAGGCCCGTCGTGGGGCTTCACGGCGTCACGCCGCCGGTTGCCTACCTCCATTCACCAGAAGGGCGTGCGGGCGAGAAGGAGGAGGAGGAGCGCAGGAGAAAAACGAGTTCTTAACAGCCTATCATTCGGTGATCGCGCATCCGGGGGGAGTTATGCAACGCAAATAAACGGACGCACTCTTCTTCACACTGGCACTCACTGACTCACACTCATGCACTCGCGCTCGTGCCATGATCCAATGAAGGATGCCTCTGTCGTCCCACGTTGCCTAGTTATCGGGGGGCCTGCATCTGCATCGTTGCCAAGTTATCCGCGTTCTCGCCGTCGTCGCGAGAGTGTGCGCGCGAATGTGTGTGTGAGTGTGACTCTGACATTGATGCCAAACGGCGAGCCTGCCTACGCGGAAGGAAGGTAACTGGGAAAATACTTTGTGGCGCATCGTGGACCCTCCGCACAGTGGGCCAGAGGACCGGCGAAGGCGGCCAAAATTCTGGACGCGTTATCTCCAGCGACTCTGGAGCTCTAAACGCGTCTTGAGTTTTGGCCGCCTGCGCCCGGTCTTCTGGCCCACTGTGCTCCGACGTCCTTCGGACCTTCGGACGCCCTGCGAGGCCGGCAGGCAGCCTTCGCGCCGTGACCACCCGAGGAGAAAGAGAGAAAAACGCAGCGCCGCGCAGGCCACCGCTTGTCGTGACGTCCGATGCAGAAAAAGACGCGCCGAGGCGCCAGAGGGGCCCAGAGGGGCGCATAGTCCGGCCGGCCAGGTGGGGCCCACGCGTGCCCCCCTCCATGCCGGCCAGCCAGCAGCCAGCCAGCAGCCAGCCAGGCAGGCAGGCCAGCGCGCGAGGCTCGGCTGGCACGCGCGAGACCGACCGAAGGTCACGACACGCACACGCAGGCGGGCCTGCTGCAAGACGGCCTGCAAGGCGGCCGGCTCAGCAGTCCGCAAAGCCCCTTCTGAGGGCCGTTGGAAATTTCTCATAGCTTTGGAGCCCAACATTTGAATGAAGAGATGGATGGATAGGAAAATGAACGGCCGAATGAATCAATTAGGATGAGCGCAGCGAACGAATTCATGAAACAAATGATTTCATGAAATGAATGACTTTTAAATGAATGAATTTGGGTAAGTTTGTGGAATGAAGTGACGAAAAATGGATTAATTCATTATTGAACGAAGGACCAAAAATGAACGACGGGAAAACTGAATGAATGAACAAGGGAAATAACGATCGGTGCCATTTACGTCCCATCTCCGCGCCGTCGCCTAGCGACAGGTTTGCGCGTGACGGGATCCGGAGTGCGACGGTCCGCTGCACAGTGGGCCAGAAGACTGGCGCTGGCGGCCAGAACTCCAGACGCATTTTGAGCTCCCAGGGCCACTAACCAGGACTCGAACCGAACAGGTGACCTCACCAATGGATTCCTCGTTCGGAGAGCGATCCATTGGTGGGGTCACACGTTCGGTTCGAGTCCCGTTTAGTGACTCTGGGAGCTGAGAACGCGTATAGAGTTTTGGCTGCCAGCCGGTCTTCTGGCCCACTGTGCGCTGCCTGGTCGCTGGGCCGTCGCGTCGCGTCCACCGTGCGTCCCCACAGTGTCCACCACGTCCGCTACGACCGGCCGGCCGGCCGGGCCGATGGTTCGGCCCATCCGTCATCGGCAGAGCACGCTGTTCGACATCTTGTAATACACGAGGGCGCCGTCATCCGGGCCGTCCATCAGGGACTCGGATGCAGTCACGTGGAAGGGATCACCCCTTCACGCGGCTGACCTTCACGTTGGGAATGCGGCTGTCCGGCCGGCCGCACCCGGCGAGCGCTTGCAACAAATTCAAATGGCAGAGTTGCGCCCGGCCGCCGCAGCGCCGCGCGCTGCACTCCGGACTTTATCGCCTCGGCTCGCGGTGGTGGCGCCGCACGCCGCCGCTGCCTCCCGTTTTGGGAAACGGCGCGCGTTCGATCCCGGATCGCGATAGGTGTTCGCGCCCCGCCTGGCCGTGGCGGTCGCCGCGGACATGACGCCGCGCCACGCAATGGGCGGCACGTCGAGCCGTCTCGCCGCGATGAAGTACGTCAACCAGCGGACTGACACGGAGAGTCTGACTCGTCACTCTCGCACTTAGGGACGTCCCATGTGGGTGCGAGGGAGACAGACGGCGACGCTCAGTCTGCGGGCGGCAGGCCGGGGATGGCCCGCGAGTGCGTCGTCGGGGTGCACGCCCCGCAATGCAGCGGCCCGTTCTGATGTCAACACGTCGCCACGGCCATTATCGATTCGGCAGCAGTCCCATTCCAAACGCAGTGCTTTCGTCGATCCGTCCCTCTCGCTCCCCGCGCGTGAGAGCGAGAGAGACGGGCACTGTTCGTAATCAGCCAGCGGGGTGGCTTTCGGCTTTGGCGTGCATTGCTGACCGCTGTGACCGCCAGTGCCGCTACTCCTCGCCGGCCTCGGCCACCCTCGCCGCGCCTCGCCGCCCCCTGTCCGGCCGAGCCGGGCCGGCATTGGCCATCATTAGAGCGCTATTAGGGCCCCCACCACCCCGGCGGCCCAGGCGGCCCACTATGCGCCGGGCCGGCACCGTGACGCCGCCGCTCCAAAATGAGCTCATTGGCGACCGCCCGACCGCCATGGCGACTGGCCGAACGTCATATTTCAGCGCACCGCCCTCGAAGCCCTGCAGGGCCTGCCGGCGATAAGCGGCCGGGGTCGGGAAGTCAGTGGCCGGACCAGCGGGCGCCACACCGCTTGACGGCGACGCCGTGCCAACCGCGACCTTGGCGCCGACCAATAGCATTCCGGCTCGCGATCTCAGATCAGCCGGATGACAAATTTGGGCCCCGATTAGGGAAGTGGCGGTGAGGACGACGGCGAGCTCCGATTGACCCTGCGTGACCCCCTGCAGTGCCGCGCCCGGCCGGACGGCCTGCCCGGGGCGCTTTGCGCCATGCCATGGAAATGAGCCATGAGCCATTCGACGTGTAGGTGCACTTACTTTTTTATTATTTCTTTATTTTGTGGGTCGGTGCCGCCACCGGCCGCCACCCCGGGTACCTGCAGTGCAGACCGCCTCCCCGCGCTCCCCGCCGCCGACATACTGCCCGCTGGCACGACACCGCCGTGCCGTCCGTCCCCCAGCGCGGCCGTCGTCGGCGATGCGCGCGCGGATTCAATCACACCCGGATCAAAGTGCGCGCCGACGCGGCCGACGCGGCAGGACGACATCCTCCCCCTGAGACAGCCCGGCCGGCGGCGGCCCGGCCGTCCCCACAGGTGGACGGGATGCTCCGGACGCCGCCGCCCGGAACTTGGCAAAGTGGAGAGAGAGGCGACTCGAGTTTTGATACTCGGGTAACGCCGTGCCGGGTTCGCTCTGCCCTCGCCGTCCGCGCGTCGCAGGGGGCGGCAGGGGGCGGCGCCACTGGGGGTGGCGGGGGGCGGCGTTGCGCAGGCCACCACTGCGCAGCCCTGCGCCAGGCCACCCCTTTGCAACGCCGCCCGCCGCCGCTACCCGCCATGTACTCTGCCGGCGCCAGCCAAGCCAGCGCGGCGCGACACCCACTTTGCATATGCCACGAAGGGCAGGGTCCAGGGCGGCCCCGAGTTATCGGCTGTCAAGTGTTTGTCCCGGCTTCGAATACCGGTCCAGCGGCGGCCTTTTTTTTATGCCCCGTGCGCGTGGTTTTTACGACGGGTGTGTGTTGAAGGCGGAGTGCAGCCTCTCTGGCTGTGCCTCGCTAGTCAGGTGTGTGGTCTGGCACGGTCGCCGCGGGCGGGGCGGGGCGGCAGGAGCGCGCACCCGCCGAGCCACGCGCCGCCACGCCTCGACACCAAGAAGGGCAGTCAAGCGTCCACAGTCCTCCACAACAGTGCCCACGACAAGCGGCGGTCGTCCGAACCCCGCGGTACGGCGACTTCTCAATTTTCCGTCACTGTATTTCTCCCTCTAGAAAAACGCGCGGCAGTGTCAGACTGGCGCGGGGCTGGATCAAGGGGCGGGCCCCAGGTTGGGGCGGGGCGGGCCGATTTATCCAGCCTCGTGGAACTGCCCTCCAAACACCTCTAAACAGAGCCAGCATGGCCAGCAGTGCCGCCGTAACGTCTCTGGTCCGCTGTGGCTGGGGGATCGATGGCCACGGGCACGGCCTTGCGACCAGAACGGCCCCCACCCCATTCCACCGCCTGCCTGGCTGCCCGGCTGCGAGGGTCTCGCGCCCTGCTACGCCCTGCTACGCCCTGCTACGAGGCTATCGATTCGCCGTCTCAGCTTGAACGCCCTCGTAAGGTGCTCGCAGCCGTCAGACGCAGAGTAGCTGACTGGACGGCGCGTTGACGGCTGAAATATGCGCCGCGTTACCCGCTGCGGGCCGCTGCGTGCGGAGCGCCGCGTCAGAGGTGAGAAATGCCACCGGCCACAGATAAAGGGAATTCCCAAAACGCGCGCTCGGCCGCCGCAGCCAAGGTTGCCGAAGGTGCCTGACGGTGCTTCGCTGGAGTCCCGAAGGTGTCTCGAGACTGACACGGACGGAGGCGACCCTAAGGTGTCCCGGAGTTGGCCTGAAAGCCTGAGGTGGTGGAGTGACCTGCTGACTCGGAGCGCTAAAGGTCTGGAGAGGCCTAGCAGCGATGATGATGATGTCCCCGAGGTCGAGCTGACGCCGTGACGACGCGATCGCGGTCGTCATTTTCCCGCCGAATTTTGGAGCCAAAACGCATGACGTGACAGTGCTGACACCGATGAGGCCAGGCGCTGACAGAACCACAACAGCTGACCGGCTCGGGCCGATTGGTCGGATTGCATAATTGATCGTCCGCGCAGGCTGCCTTTGGTGCTGTCGCCGGGCTTAGCCAGCGGAGCCGTCGTCTCGCTCGCACGGCAGGCTGGGGGCGCCAGAGAGACAGCGAGAGCTCTGTCTGGAAGGCCGGTGCACCACCGGCACTTTCCTTTTCGCGCGCTAATGGCGCGGAAGGCGCGTCAGTGATTTGTCATCGCGCGCGTAAACACGGCGCATCGCCGTTTCAATTCGCGGCGTCCTCGGCGCAGCGCGTCCGCAACCAGCGCCGTAAAATGATGCAAGCGCCGAGCCGCGCGCCGCTTGGCACCCTTTCGGCCAAGTTCGCACACTGTCTCACGCTCAAGGTCACTGGCGAAGGCCCCCGCCGCTCCGCGCCGCTTTGATGTTCGGAAGCCAGGCGCAAAAGTTCCACACGGGAGATACGTAAAAAGCGCGTGTGCGCCGCGGCGGCGCTGGAGGTCGTGAAGGTTGGGCCGAACCCCCCGCGCGGCGGCGGACGCGGTGGACGCGGCGGACGCGGCGGACGGCACCTGGAAGTTGCGTGCGGCCGCATCTCCTCCGAGACGGCCGAGACGGAGGCGGCCCACGCGTGGGGAAGGTCGGCGCCATGGGAAGCAAGCAGAGGCAAGCGCGCAGGCTGAGGGCCGGCCTGCCGGCCAGCCCGACGGCCAGCCCGACGCACGGCAAGGCTGTCATGGAAATCATAAAACAAGAAACTTCTGCGCCTCTCGCGCTGTTTCCGGCGGCCTCGTCTGCGCCGGCGGTGGTGGCGTCCGCGTCCCAGGCACCTCGTCCACGAGCCTGCCGTCGACGGACGATGCGCGGGGCTCGGGATGTCGCGGTGGGGCGTTTGCCTGCCGTCGCGCCAAGCCTGCGAAAGCTATGAATGGTACAAACACAATGGCGCTGTGGCGCCAGCCGCGCCTCTCTCTCTCTCTCTCTCTCTCTCTCTCTCTCTCTCTCTCTCTCTCTCTCTCTCTCTCTCTCTCTCTCTCTCTCTCTCACTCACTCACTCACTCACTCACTCACTCACACACACACACGCCCCGAGAGCCGTTGACTCTGTTCCAGCTCCGACACACGAATCAAAGACGTGGCTAATCCCCGCATCCCCCGATGAGCTTCCAAGCTGTCGTTAGCCGGCCGTAGGGGAGAGCGCCTCCTCGGCCGGCACCGCCGCACCCCAGACGACAACAAGAGGGCGGTCAAGACACCACTTTGGCCGGCCGATCAGCGCACGCCCCTTTTTCGTCGTGTTGTCCTCTTTTTTTTTCGGCCCTCGCTGCTCGGGCGGCCGAGGACAAGGCGGCCGATGTCGTCGTTGACCCGGACACGGGGACGCCGCATGACACCCTCGCCTCTGCATGGGTCATCGTCTCTCTCGCACTCACTGCGCGTCCCGTGCCGGTGCGAGGGGGACAGAGCGGCGGAGCCTAGTCGCCCTACGGGGCCCCACGCCGCCCCACGCCGCCCCACGCCGCCCCACGCCGCCCCACGCCGCCCCACGCCCCAGCTGGCGCAGCCCGCCGCCTCCGGCCGCCGCGACGCGCTCCGGCCCAAGAAGGCGGTGTGTGTGAGCGAGCAGGTGCGAGTCGGCGGCGGTCACCTGTTGTGCGGGAAACCTCTTCTGGGCGACTGCTCTTTACGCCGTGACAGCGATATTTATTTGGAACGGAGGAAGGTGACACAAGCAGGTATCCCATACGCGCGCCACAAATAAAAAGAATAAAAAAATGGAAACGGAAAGAGGCGAGGACGGCGAGGCGGCCCCCGTTGTCGTTGCAGGGGCGTAGCCGCGGCGCTCCTAGGCCCAACGGACGAACGGGACGCGGACATGACGCGCATGAGAGCAATGACCCGTCGCGACCCCAACCCTTGCTTGCCTTGCCCCTCGTGTGCCCCCTCACCTGTCTGAATTCAGAAAATAATCGAAATGGCTGTGAAGGTCACCTCCGTTCCTTTCTTTTTTCGTTACCCCCAAAAAAGAAATTTCCCCTCTAGCAGAACACCGTTTTCAGGAAAATCGATACCGCTGCGCCGCATGTTCTTGAACGCGACAGGCTCTTACAGCTGCAGTTACCCTTTTAAAACAATGCCTCTCATCAATATATTTTATTTTATTTTTTGTGACGCCGTCAGTCGAATCACTTTGAAAGCTCACACACAGTACAAGCCCTAAATGCTCGTGCCCTTAATAACACGGCGAGTAAAGCGATTTAGTCGTTGATACACCAACTCAACAGACAGAAGTGCCTCATCACGATTATGATAGGAACGGTAGTCTTGACTTGACACCCGCCGGAGTCCGAGATGAAATGGGATGGCCAGCAGCAGCACTAAGAGCAGGCGGTGGCGGCGGCATTCCGGGCGGCAGCAGCAGCAGGACCATTATCTTCATTATGTGTATCAGGCCAGCAGCCAGTAGCTGCACTGATCGGCGCGTCCGATAGACTGGCAGACCAGTCCCCCGGACAAGTCTGTACGTGCAAATGCTTGGATAAGTAGCATTGGAAAATTTTTAAAACTATGCTCCTGTTTGGCTCGGTGCGTGTTTTCTTTCTGCTTTCGAGAGTCTAAGCTTCTTTTGCTGTTTCTGGCTCCTTTCCGAAACGCAGAACAGTTTTGTTAGAAATTAAATTCTTTTGAGTGCTTGTAATATGCAGAAAAAATGACAAATATATCAAAATAAATAAAAGAGAAAAAGTTGTTTCACTTCATGACAAAAACACAATGCCATCATTTATTGAACAAGATTTCTTTTATGTATAAGTCAGTACAATCATGGGGAGGGGGATCTACTTACAATTAAACCTTTCAATTTGTTCATTAGATATATACATATGTATATTTCATATAGTGGAATGTTTCAAACTAAAACAGTGAAATTATTTTTAAAAAAACTATTCAAAACAAATAAGAATAAACATCTACATAACAATATGAGAAAAATCACAATTGGTCAGTACAATTTAAAACATCACCCTCTGAAATGTATCCATACAATTGCATGGAAAATACAAATCATATGAATACATTTCATTCAAAAGAGCCCATATAAAGTTTAACTACAAAAGATTACTAGACATGAATTACGATAGAAGATAGGCAAACGAATTTTCTCTCGTAATATCCGCAGATTTGCTAAAACGTAACTAAATTTAAATATAGTATGGTAACACAAGACAGAAACAGATTTGTACACTTTACTCGAATTTGACACATCTGTTTGTTGAAATTTTCTGTTACTGAAACAAATAACTTCCTCGTGAAGTGTTCTTTCACGACATTCTATCACTTGACAAAGAAAAACGAGCAGGCGTAAGAATTGACAATAAAATAAGTAGATTGGCAACGAAAGAACACAAAATTATACACATCTTGATAATATTAAGTTTTGAGATCCAGTCTTAACAACCAAATTCACAAGCCACGGCCCACTATCGTAGTTAATTTCGGTTTGCCTACACGATTGAGCTCTTTGAAGAAAAAAAAAACACTTAAAATACAGATGCGTTTCGTTTAGACACGCAAAGCCTGACAAAAAGCACCAATAAAATGAAACAAGCTCTAAATTTAGATTTTTGACGGATGGCCAAAATTTAGCGTTTCGAACGTGGCTAGTTAGAGTTCTTTACCATGATCATTTGTACTGACACATTAAACAATAAATAATGAGAAACGAGATACATAAATAACACAGATTCTGAATGGAGCAGGGACCGCACTGAACCACCAACTACACCCTTCAATAAAATAAATCGGGTTTGTGCAAATGATAACTGTCACTGTTTCTGTCACTTAGAGAAGAATAGAGGCATGTCACTTATCGGCTCTACAGAGTACACTTTACAACTTTACTTCAAAAACAGTTTGAAAATACTTTTACTTAGAACATACTTTTTGCCATGTATAAAAATAGCATTTGGAGAAATTGTTCAAATTTTCATCTTCAGGCGTATGGGCAACTTGAAGGAATTACGAAAGGAGGCTTAACGCCTCGAGCCACATATGACATGCTTCGCTTTCTGCTTCGTGTGAGCGGGCCACACCCTGTTTACCAACCATGACATCGTGTCACTACGTAAGACAACCGCGTTATTTTCTACTTACACACTTTTAAGACTAGAGTTAACGGCGTGAAATTCATTCAGTAAAAAGAAAATAATCGGCTCGAGAATGACACATATGCATGATTACTAAAGCGACAAATCCAACCGTGCACGGAGAAGAAATTTTCAAATAAATTTAGAAATTCGCAGGCTTGCAGGACTCAATTAACTTAATTTGAAACTAGTCAAACAGGGAAATTTTGTAACGACAGCAACAAAGCTTTATAAAATGACTTACAACAAACATAGCACGGCGTCGGAGAGCGCCAAAAACAACGTGCTTCACCTGTTCAAGCTTGGCATGGGTACTACCAACATTTGATATTGAAAACAAAGTACTCCAGACCAATTGAATTTGCGAATCAGCCATCCCAACGACCCATTTCATACATTTCCATTCGGCTTAGTCGTAAATGAGACGAGGCATTGATAAGTTTTCCCAAACTAAACCGCATTTTGCCGTCATTAACTTTTCGCCCAGTGACCCGCAGAAAAGGGGAACACCGATAGAGTCAATCGCGTGCACCTGACTTCCGATATCGTAAACAGCAACACGGTTTTTTTTATTTAGACAGATGAACAGTCGACCGGGACGTGTGCACAATGGACTATTACGGAGCATCGCCTTTGCCATTGTTCGCATTCGGCAGAGTAAGTGTCGCCCTGGAGGGACTCCCGATGCCTCCCGATCGCCTGCACTGCTGGCCTTTTCATCTTCGTTTATCAAACGCGGAATCTTCAGAAGGCGTTAAAAGTGCGTCATTGTTTTTGGAGCAAACCGAAAATGAAACAAATTATATAGACGCTGGCGGAAAAGTGAAGGTGCGAATGAATAGAGTTTCAATTGAAAGAAAATGAATGAATGAACGAATAAAGCGGTCATGCACTTTTTTTTGTTATTTGTCGGACGGGAGATCAAACACAATCTACGTAGAAAATTTAAGATAAATGTAACTAAATTCGCAGCATGCAAAATGGAATAGTCTACGGAACAGTTATCAATGCCTCTCGCCTATTATATACTTTGGACGTATCCTCTATCGCAGAAAACCACTTCCAAATGAGTGACGACTTTGCAGGTGTGTGAAAACGAAAAACTTGACTGTTTTATCACACAGAAAAAAATTACTTCACAAATATTTAAAAGTTAGAAAAAAATCAAAGCTTTTAAAAATTCGGTGGCGTTAATCTAAGTAAAATGCACACACCTGCAAAATTCATTTCTTATAGATTTCTCTTTGGCTTTTTCGCCCTCAGCAGCGTTCAATCCAACACACAAGTAAGAACAGACCGATGTTGGCCCTACCTGGTCAGTACCTGGTGCACAGCGTGGCAGTCCAATGAAGCATTCACAAAACTTTTTCACTTCCAGTGTGGCGAATCCTCGCGGGGGTGGGTGGCGCGGCACCCCACAACACACACACACGCACACGGATGACCCTCTCCGCGCGACGAAGACCGAGCGACCGCGCGCGTCCCCGAGCGAGAGAGAGGGCCATAGACGAAGCTAGAACCACATTCTTGCACGTTTTTTCTTGTATTTTTTTCGGAGTGGCGGGCAGGTTGCTGGGGAACACCTTTTGTTGCCTAAGGCGGCAGGTAGGCTGAGACTGTCTGGCTGGCTGCTGGCGGGGCGGCCAGGCACCGCGTGGCCGGACAGGCAGGCAGGCAGGCAGGCCGATCCAAAGCCAGCCCTACCCGGCTTGACATCCAGCCCGGTGAGTTGTCCAACCAGCCGGGATCGGGTAGGGCTTTGGGCCCCGCGTGGCGGCCTGGCCGCGGGCCCGGCCCCGACTGGGCACACAGCTGCTCCTCGGCCCAGCCAGCACTAAAATCACTTTTTCTTGACGCACACACACTCACAGACACACACACACTAAGGCACTGCACTGCACTTTGGTTGAACGCTGATGTCACTGATTCAGAAACAAGATTTCTACGGAGAGGACTCGCTGAAGGTGCACACGCGGGCCAATCACTGGGCAAGCTTTTTGGTAGCGCAAACCAATAAAACTAAGACACTGAATGAATCGTCAATCAAATTTTAACATTTTTGGACCAAACGGCAACGCCTAGTAATGACATTTACTGACTGCACGGTTCCATGAAGCACTAAGGAACAAGAACTTTGTACGAAGGAGTGCTTACGGCACGTCCCGCTAGCTCACCGGGTAATTAGAACGTCCGTATGTACACGCCGTGCCGGCACCACACGGCGCCTTGGGCCCCTCAATATATATAGAATTCGTATATATATAATTTTATATATATATCCACTTATCACTATATTTACATAACCGAGCTTGCATCATATAAAACAGATCTATTTTCCAATTTATACGAGTCTTGGACTAAAACAAACAAACAAACGAACAAACAAACAAACAAACAAAAAGAAGGTACTCTCTCCACCGACGAACACCACCACACAGTCTTTTGGTATCATTGTCCTTTTAAGTCCAAAATAAATATGGCTCTTGATGCCACAACCTGGCCAACCCGCCGGCAAGGGGTGTGTTGGCACCCCTGCGGGCAGGCTGGCGGCGAACCGCACTGGGGACGCGACGCAGCGTAGCGTAGCATAGCACTACGTTTGACAGCGCGACAACGGGCGCCATGAGCGTGGGGGGAGCTCAGCAGCCTCCCTCCGGGGCCGTGAGGCGCCCCTAGGAACGCCGGCCACTCCCGCTACACTTCACGACTCTATCACATGAGGCCCCACTTGCACACACACTCACTCTCACACGCACTCACACACACGCACGCACACAATCACTCCTGGTTTCTGGCCTCCTCAGTTGTCGTATTTGGTTTCCACTTTGACTAAGGTGTCACGCTGCGAGTCCACTGACGTCCCCGCTGTTGGTGCGGCCAGGCTGGTCCAGCCGCCGCCGCTGCCTCCATCGCCGCCGAAGTAGTCCCAGTGGACGTCATCGGCGACCTCGTCGGCCTCGACGGCGGGCTCCTGCTTCACAGATAGTCCCAGTAAGGGGCCCCATTGGGGGTCCCAGGTCCACTGGGCCGGCCTGTGGTCGTGGCATTGGGTGATCGCGGTGGGGCCCCATGTTAGTGCGCCGCCAACGACTGGTGCGACATGGCCTGCGGGCTGAGCATGGGCGGGCTGTGCGAGTGCGGCCCCATCGGCGACCCGTGCATCTGGTCCTGGTGGTGGTAGCCGGGGTGCATGCCGTGCGGGGGCTGCATGCCGCCGTCCATCATGTCCGGCCCGCCCAGCGTGTTCGGCGGCGTCATGCGCTTCTCCTTCTGCCGCCTGTTGCAGAACCACACCCGCACCACCTCCTTCTCGAGCTGCAGCGAGTCGGCCAGCGCGGAGATCTCCTGCGCCGAGGGCTTGGGCTGCTTGTGGAAGTGCTGCTCCAGCGCGCCCTTCACTGACACCTCGATGCTGGTCCTCTTCTTCCGCTTCCGACCCTGCGCCGCGATCTTGTCTATGCTGGTGGGCGAGCCGGTGGTGCTGTCCGCCTCCTCCAGCCACTTTTGCAGCAACGGCTTGAGTTTGCACATGTTCTTGAAACTAAGCTGCAGCGCTTCGAACCTGCAGATGGTCGTCTGCGAAAACACATTCCCATAGAGCGTCCCGAGCGCTAGCCCCACGTCCGCTTGCGTGAACCCCAACTTTATCCGACGCTGCTTGAACTGCTTAGCGAAGGCCTCCAGGTCGTCCGAGGTGGGGGCGTCCTCCTCGTTGCCCTCCGGGTCGCCGCGGCCGTCGAGCTGCTGGTGGTGCAGGTGCAGCGGCCCGGGGGAGTGGCTCTGCAGGTCCCGCAGCGACGCGTGCAGCTGCGGTGACGTCTGGTGGTGCGGCAGCATGCCGTTGACGGCCGCGTGGTACATTTGGTGGTTGAGCGGCGACCCCGCCGACGAGTAGTGCGCCGAGGACACGACGGGGGCGTGCCACGAGTGCGGCGACGCCAGGCCGGGCTGCTGGTGCTGCGGGGGCACCCGATGCTGCTCGTGCATGGCGTGGTGAGACGGCTTGATGTCGGCCATGGTGGCGGCCTGGTGAGGGTGATGGTGATGGTGGCCGTGGTGACTGTGCATGGTGGCCATGCTGGCCGCCCAGGGGTCCGGCCCCGAGCCAGGCTGCAGGCTCACCCATGGGTTATGGGACGCGGACAACGACACAGGGTGGCCGTTGGGTGACGGCGACGCGGGCACTTGGTGATGGTGATGATGGTGGTGGTGCTGCGCCGTCGGCATGTACTTCATCTCCACGCCATGGTGAGAGGCGTCGGCCGCGGACCGCGGACTCGGCGACGTGTGGTAGCCGCCCCCGAGCGACGCGTTCACCAAGTTCATGCCGGAGAGCACACTGCCGCTGCCGTCCAGGTCGGACGAGCCTGCGGTACTCGCCGGCATGTAGGAGGTCGCAGCCATGGACTGGATGGGCGCGATGCTGCTTCTGCGGGGGGCTGTGCGCTGGCTAGCGCGGCCCGCTGATCTGAATTGCTAACCTCAGTACTGCCAGTACTGCTGCGCCGGCATGGAGGCCACGACTACACACGCACAACGACTCGCGAACGCGGACAGTCTCATGGGTTATGCATCACGGTCGACTCTCCACTCGATACTAGCGGCCGTCCGCCGCCGTCCGCGCCGCGAGCCTCGCTCCGGGACCCCCCCGGCCCCCGCGCCACCCCGCCGCGCCCCGCCGCCCCGCGCCGCCGAGAGCCGCCATTGGCTGCGCGTGGAGCGGCGGGCGCGGCTCGGCACGGCGCAGTCCGTCGGCCCGCTCATTGGGCCTGGCGGGAGGGGGTGCCACGGGGTGCCGCGGGCCGCCGCCGCCAGAGCGCGCCACCGGCTGGCTGGCCGCGGCGCTGGGCGAGGCACGAGGCCCCCGCCAGACTCGCGGGCTGACCATGGCCTGCGCCTGCTTTATGGCCTTTTAATTAGCTCTTACTTTTGGCAGTTTATTTCCTGACCTGTTAATCTGTCATGTGCGAGCATGAGAAATGCCAGTGACTTCTGTGCTGAGGCTGCCGCGGCGCCCCCGCCTCCACCACCGCCTCGGCCCCGTGCCGGCCATAACGCGCAGCTGAGGTGGTCAACGAGAAGCTACACGGCGCCACCGCCAAACACAGCGATTGACAGGAACCGCCAGCAGGCCGCCAGATCGGTCCCTGCTCCGAGGATATCCGCGTGGTACTTCCCCGGGACACGCAACATGTGACTGCGAATAATCAATACCCTGCTTATTCACCTCGTCATGTTTGACAGCCACGATCAGCCTGTTAGTAAAGCCGTCAACACACGCACGCGCCCGCCGCACGCGCTCCCACACTCACACAAACACACACACGCCAGAGCTAAACGCGACGACACACCCCTTCGCGTTTTTGCTGCCGCCGCGCCGCGAACCACCGGTAAAAATATTCAGGAGCGCGTCGTATTAGAAGATGGTGACCCTGCAGGTGATGCCCGTCCTGCCGCCGTCCTTGGCGGCCTTGGGCGCGTCCTTGGTGCGCTACCCCCGTGCGCGGGGCGGACTGGCGGCCGCGGCCCGGCCGAGCTGGCGGCCCGGCGCTGGGGTGGATATGTTAATGCAGCATTATTACCCAAAACCCTCTCGGAACGGCGGCATACCAAGTAGTTGGGTCCGCGCACTGATCTGCCTCAACGAGGCGCGGCGCATTATTCGGCGCGTCGCCGCTGCGCCGCCCGGGTGCCGCCGAGCCGCGTACTCCAATCATTTATGAAATTTAAATGACGCGGCGTCTGGCACACAACAAGTAGGGGGAGCAGCAGCAGCAGCCCGCGCGGCTCGGCCGGGCAGGTGCGCGCCGCGGCCCGCGAGGCTCCCCGTCGAGGGGGCCCCGACGACGACGTGGTGGGGTGGTTCTTGATGGCGCCGGCGCCACCCCACTGTGGTGAATAGGGCCTCAAATCACGACGCGCGTCGCGCACCTCGTCGCGTTGCTGGCCTTGGCGCTGGCAGCTCAAGTGCGTCAAGACAAACTCCCTCCCCCCTCGGCTCGCCGCACCCGTTTACGGCCACGGTTCAAGGCGGCCTCACATTCACACCAGTTGCCGGAAAAGAAGAAAAAAGGATAACAAAAAAAATATATTTCCCATCGGTATTTGAACCCGCGCGGACTACCACGCAGTTTCACTCAACGCCGCCGCGGCAAAGACACACAATGATCGCCGCCGTGTTATTATTTTTTTATGTATTTATTTACCCGCGGCCGCGGTCCGTCCGGCCGGCCTGTAGTCACCCATCACGACAGCGAATTTACTGCCGCTGTAAAAAAGGGCCGTGTGTGTGTGTGTGTGCGTGGGTGGGTGTGTGTGTGTGTGTGTGTGCGTGGCGGAATGGGCTGCGGGGCGGGCTGGATGACCCTCGCTGAGTGAAATGCGAAATGGTATCCGGCCACACGGGCCGCAGCCCGCAGGACGTGGTCACCGCGACGGGGTCCACCGCGGCGTGGCGGAGCGGGGCGCCATCGCGGCACCGAGGGCCGCCCTGAAGTGACCCTTGCTCTCGCCGCTCTCGCCGACCGCGAAATAATTGTTTAGCACGGCACCGGGGAGGTGGCCTGGGCTGGGCGTCGCCGTGGGGGTGGCGGCGCGGGGGCGGGGCGCGGGGGCGGGACGGCGGCGCGGCGGGGGTGGGACCGAGGAGGGGCCCGCGATCGACCGCAGGGCTGGAGGGGCTGGGGACGCAGCATGGCGTGGCGTGGCGCGGCGATGCAGACAAGGAAGAGGGCTGCGTTCAGATTCCATTCATTGAATCGGTTCGCCCTGCTTGGTGCTGAACAGGGACGGCGGCCGGGCCGCGTCACAGGATGCAGCCCCGCGGCGGAGGCAGCAAGCAAGCCCCGCGTCTCGGCGGCAGCGGCACAGCGCCCGTCACGCACACACGCGAGGTGCGCGATGCACAGTGGGCCGCAGGCGGCCAAATCTCTGAACGCTTTTTGAGCTCTGGAGTCGCTATAAATCGAACCCGAATCAAACATGTGATCCCACCACTCCTCGTTCGGGGAGCATTCCATCAGTAGGGTCACAAGTCCGCTTCGATTCCCATTCAGCAACTCTTGCGCCTCAGAACGCGTCCGGGATTTGTCCACTGTGCGATGTTGGCGGCCCCGCCTCGCCTCGCCACTACAGTATCCACTGCGCTTCATTCGGCGTGCCAGGAGCAGCGCGGTGCACGCACGGCGCGCCGCGTGACGCAACAGCAGCGCGGCCAGTTTGCGGAGATAAAGTGGCTTTTTGCCGCTTTTTGCCACCTCGTTCTCGTTGCTCCTTTCGATAGCCTCGTTCCGGCGTCCCGCGGTTAAAGGTGACCTTAACGCCGACGCGGCCGCGCCGCGGCGCGCTGATTAATGACGACTAATCATCAAAACGGCCACACGCCGTCGCGCCTCGCAACTTCTTCTTCTTCCTCCTCTTCTTCTTCTTCTTCTTCTTCTTCTTCTTCTTCTTCTTCTTCTCCTCCTCCTCCTCCTCCTCCTCCTCCTCCTCCTCCTCCTCCTCTGCGCTTCTCCGTCTTTCTGAAATGGTCGCACGACGACGGCTCGGCGCGCGTATGGCGTGTGACCGGAGCACTGGTGGTTCTATTTCCGCGCGACGGCGGCGTGCGGCGTGCGTCATTCCCCGGCCCAGATTAGGATGATATCGTCCTTTGCTGCCTTCGTTACTGTTGTTGTTTTTTGTTGTCATGGTCATTGCCGTTGTTGTTGTTCTTCTTCTCCTTCTCCTTGACAGCGTTGTTGTTGTTGTTGGTGGTGATGGCGGCGGCGGTGGTGCATGAGTGCGCTGGCGTTGCGCCCTGCCAAGGCTGACGTGACTCCCAGTGACACGTCGGCCGGCGCGGCACGTCACGCGCGCCTGTCGCGCCGCGCTCTGGGCGGGGACGGAGAGGCGGCGGCAGCAGCGGCGAGGATTTTTCTGCCCGGATTTTAATTTTCTGGCTTGAGGCCATGGTGGTGCAGTGGTGGGGGCGGAAATCTGGGGGCCGGGCCTGGCTGGCGGGCCGCAACGGGCGATCCCCGTCCGAGCCTCCACGAGGACGCCGACGAAGCCCTTGAGGTAGTGGTCGTGGGGGAGGCGGGCGCCTCGCCGAGATTCTGTCACAGCGCGACGTGCGGGGCGGCGCGGCTGAGCGCTAACACGCCCTGAAGGGTGTCAGTATCATCATGCGCCGCCCGGCCTCTGCAGCGTGGCGTGCGTACATAAATTAAAAAATGGAAAAAAAAAATTGGTGGGTGATTTTGGCGGATATGTTGACCTAATGGTTGTTGTGCTTGTGCCACCCAGCACACCCTCTGCACGCCACGTAACGCGCTCACGCCCCTTCTCCTCCTTCTTCTTCCCTCCTGCTGAGCAGTGTCCGCCTCAAAAATCTCCGGGAATTTGCATGTGTGAGAATGGCGGGAGGGGTGGGCGGTTTGGGTGGCAGGCAGCAGGCGGAGCGGGATTTGAGATGCGAGAGGAAAACCTGGCGGGGCGGGGTGGGGTGGGGCAGAGAGAAGGGAGCGTGAATCCTTTGAATATCAGCCAGCCAGCCTAGCACTGCGTAGCACTGCGTTGTACGCATGCCCTTGGTCGCCTCCCCCTTGCCGCCCGGCCTGGCCGCCGTGGTGGTGCTGGGGTGTCGCGCGGCTCGCGGGGTCCGCGGGGCGCCGGCGCCGCCAACCCCCTCGCCTCGCCCCGCGCGCCCTGCCGCCCTGCCGCCCCGCCGCCCTGCTGTGGATCCGCCGCTACCCGTCCCTGAATTTGCATGGCAAGGAACAAGAGCGCCGTGCCTGGCCGTGCCCTCACGTGTCTTGCGCAGACCTTGTTTCGTGTAATTAAGTCTTCTTCCCCTTTTTTTTCCAAGACGCGGTGCTGCGGGTGGGGTGCGGCCGGGGCTGTTGGCGCCACGCTGAACGTGTTGGATGCGGCCAGGCTCCGCACCCGGAGCATGAAGATGGAGCGGCCAGCGCCGGGATGACGTCACCGACCGCGCTCATTGGCGGACCGAGGCGCCCAGGGCATTGGCTGACGCCTGTCTAGACGCCGTAAAGGCGCGACCTTGCTCCAGGGCCCCGCGCAGTGCAGGGGACGTCGCCGGGGGAGCGGCGTCCAGTATCTGGGTTATCACCACTTCATTAATTTTCCCGACTTTGTCTGTGCGAGGCGACGGCGTGAGAGAGTAAGAGGAAGACCAGGGCGCGCACCCAACACCCCTTGCTGCTTGCTTCGCCTTGCCCGCTGACTCGGGGCTGTTTGCCGGCAACTTCACGGGCATGAACGTTTTTATCCCGCCACGCCTTCGATATGACTCTGCACAAAGCAGCGGGGCTGCCGGCTGCCCCTGAATCAGGAAATAAAGAGAAGGCGAAAGATAAATATTCCCAAGTTGGTGAGGAGGACGCGGAGAGCCTTGGTGCTGACAGCGCGACAACCCGCGGCGCGGGGAGGGGAGGCATGGCGGCGGCAGGGTTTGGCACGGCGTTAGCGGGGCCCTTGCTTGATCTGGGTAGCGCCGCACCGCGCAGCGTCAGGGAGGCCCACCCGCCGCCCCGCCCACGCGGACCACCCCCTCGGCCATCACGGCGTGCTCCCGCCGCGGCAGCAGCAACAGCAGCGGCCGAGCGGCGGCGCGGGGTCTCTGGGCGTTGCGCGCGGCTGCAGCGCTGGCTGACAACTGTCGCTGTTTCGGCCGCCGGCCTCCAGGGGCGCCACCGACCGGCTGGCGGCGTGTCGCGGGGCCGGTGGCAGCGGCCCGCGGCACCCCGCGCCATCTATCGCGGCCCGCGGCGTCGGGGTGCTCGGTGCTGGACTCCAGCGCGGCGCGGGGTATCGCCGCCACCGCGTCACGGCGCACGCGCGGCGCCGCGGCGGTCGCGAGGCCGAATTCAAACGCGGCGCTCTCCTGTCGCCGCGGCGGTCCTCCCATTCCGAGCGGTTTACCATTTTGTCCAGCGTCTCGGCGCGTTTTGTCGATGATTCCCCTCAGAAGAAAAACGGCGCGGCGATGGACGGCCCAGGAGGACGACGACCAGGACGACGTTGATGGACAGCGTTGTCTTCCTTTTGGCCCATTATTCAGGAGCCCGAGGCTCGGAGCAGGGCAGACGCCGTGCTTACGGATGAGACGGCGGACCGATACCGACCTGCGATAACGACACGCTGGCGGGGCGGTGGGCGGGGCGGGGCGGGGCGGGTGGGCCATGCCTATCCGATAAAGCATCATCGCGATTGCCTTGCGTCACTGTTTGGCCCACCGCGGACGTGTCCCTGACGTGACCGCGGACACGCCTCTGGAGGCGGAGTCTGGCTGCTTCCGGCGTCGCTGTGGCTCCTCCCCGCTTTTGTAGAGTCATTTTGACCGAACCGGACAGGACTTAAACTCTTTCGAGCGGGCAGTCTCCTCCTGTCTTAAACTCAAACGGGCGCTCACACGAACACGTAATGTACACACGAACGGCCATACGAACAAAACACACACACGCACAAACACACACACTCAGACGCGCCGGGACCCCCTCGGGCTGGTCGGAGCACACCGGCATGCGGCCAGCAGGCAGGTGAGGTGATTGAAGGAGGATCAATATGGAGCATCCGTCATTAGAGCTGGGCAATAATTGCCGCTATTACCGTTATTACACCCTCTGATTCCTACTTAGACGCGCCCCGCCCGGCCGGTGTGATGGCCGGCCCGTGTGTCACGCGCGGCACAGAGGACAGCACCTCCTCGGCCACCTCCAGAAACATTGCGCGCCGAAGCACGACATCAAACAGTGGCATCGCTACTGCAAGAAATCCTTATAGCAGCGTGCCAATAATCAAGAGGGTTGTATTTTATACCTCAAAAATTAACTTCGCCCAATGTGAGCCGTGAGTGGTGCGGCAGAGGACTGCGGTGATACATAAACAACGAGTACAAAGAACAACAACCGAGAGCGATGTGCGGGAAAGGTCTCTTTTGGCCGGGTGGCTTGATGGAACGGTGGCGGTCCTGCCGGCGGCTGCCCTGCCTGAACCAGTAGGTGCTTGTAGGGGCACGCGGCGCGGCGGACGGCGCGCCCGGTGCCCGAGGGGGCGTTCAAGGAGCCGGCCTGCAGCGCCTGCACGCAGCACGGCCTGTAATCGCACTGCAGAGCATATAGGCCCCGGCAGCAGCCCGAGCGGTTCCGAAAGGATCGTGCATGATTCCCCCTGCACACGCTCTCTCTCTCTCTCTCTCTCTCTCTCTCTCTCTCTCTCTCTCTCTCTCTCTCTCTCTCTCTCTCTCTCTCTCTCTCTCTCTCTCTCTCTCTCTCTCTGCTACAGTACGCCCCATGAGTGCGACAGAGACAGGCCGACGAAGCGATCCTTCTTCGGAATCGCTCGGCAGGGCCTAAGGCGAGATTGCCGCCCAAAGGCGGTTTGATTTTCGGGGCCCATCGCATCGCGACGGCCGCGTGATTACCAAGCCCGTCGTTACGGTGAACGGGATGCGGCGTCTGTCCGGGAGGATGATGGAGAGGACGGACGGATTCACGTACGGCGGAGGGCAGCGTATGCACGTTGAACGGTCCGCCGCGCGCGCGCAAAGTTAAACCTACCGTGGCGAGAGTTCGCCTCAGCTGCTGGAACCTCGAAAGACGCTGAGAACTGCTCTTTCCTGTTGCAGAATCCAACCCCATTGTGGAGAAACCTCGGCTGGAGTGGCGCGGCATCTGTCTCCGGCCAGGACGGCAGCAACCTCGGCTCAGCGTGCGCAGCCACCGCGCCCGTCACTGTCATCCAGTCTGTCATGCTGCCCCCGCGGCGACGTCGGCGGCGACGTGGCGACGACGTGCGGTGCTGCGGCCCGCCGGCCTGCCGCCCGTAAAAACGGCAGCACAACTGGAGCGGCTGCGTACAGTAATCGCTTCCTTATTGAAGCGCACCCCGTACTTACCGGGAGCGCAGGACGATGTGGGGCGCACGATCGCTGCCTGTAGTCGTCCGCACCGCGCGCACCAGTTTTATCTTTCCAAAAGCGACCGGCAAAGGGACTGTTATTTTGGGCGGCTCGACCGCCCCGGCGCTGGGTATCGGGCAACGCCGGCAACGCCCCGGCGTCATGGCGCCCCGACGATGCGGGGCAGAACGCCCCAAAACGCCCCCAAAACACTCCTAATGCGACGGTGTGCGCTTTCTTCCACGCACACACACACGCGCGCGCGCACACACACACACACACACACACACACACACACAGAGTGTGCACAGGTGGCGCTTCGCCGGGGTAGCAGCTCTTTCTTTATGTAGATTAACGCCTTTCTGCGCGCCCATCCCCCTCCCCCGGGCCCACCGTGACGATTACTACGATGAAGACCCCGTCGGTGGGTGGCAGTCCAGCAGTAGTCGCGCCGACCCACCGCGCCGCCGTCGAGTCCGAAACATTTTGGCCAGGTAAAGAGAAAATTAAGATCCCTATCTTCCACGGCGGAGTGGTGGCGGCCTCTTATAGGCCGCGTAGTGCCGCCCGCCCTTTCAGGGCGTCGCGACGCCGCGCGTCGCCCGGTTGCCTAACTGCGTGGGTGTCGCATCCGGATGGGCCCCAAGATGGCGGCGCGTGCTCATGACGGGCACATACTACTGGTGTACGGGGTGCGCATACTACTGGTATGGCATGCACAAACTGCCGCTGAAATCGGAGTGCATATACTACTGGGGTACGGGGTGTGCATACTACCGCATGTTTGTTTAGTGCTGGTAGTGATGTAAGCAATGTTGAGCAAAATAATTGCTGAGCAAAGCGAAGCACTCTGTCGGGGATTTTGAACGGTCACGTTGGTAGCCCCCCCCCCCCGGATACCTTTAGTTTCCAAGAGGTATTTTACTATTGTTATGAATACTATATTCATATGGGTATACATAGTCCCAGCTATTTAGGCCAAGCTAGATACGCCGAGCTACATGGGCCAAGCTCCATAGGCCAACCTCAATAGGTGCAGCTCTATAGGCCAACATGCATATGCATCTGCAAAAAAGCCAGCTCAGCATCAAGGCCGAAGGCCTTCCCCTGGCTAGTATTGACACGAATTTGGGAAATTTCAGAGCCAAATAAAATTGGCTCTGAAATGTTGTTGGAGGTGTTCCTGGCGACGCAGGCCGCAGGGTGACCGGGCTGGACCGGGGAGGGCGGCGCAGCGGCGCGGGCCAGGATCGGACCAGGACGACGACGGCGAGGCAAGTCGTGTGAATATTAAGATGAATCCATAATGCATCGGACTTCCTCGGAAGACTCCTCTCGGCGGAGAAGGCCATTCAGTACATGGTGGTGGACTGTGTGGTGGACCGAACTTAGATACAGCAAATTTTTCCACCCGTTCAGCGATGAGAAAAACTTCTAGTATCAGTTTTGGGTGACTTTTTTGTTCTTTCAGAAATTGTACGTTTGCCAAGTCCCAAATGATCTGCTCACGAAATGTCCAAACCAAAGCTGGTCGGTTGGCGCTACCTGAAAGGGCCTGAATCAGAGGATCATTCCTGGTCTGGCCCATCGTGTTCATGTTGGAACTGTCCCTCTTGCACCGACGCGTGGGAAGTGGATGTGTCTGCGCGGCGCGGCCGGCCAGCCAGCCCATTGCGACGCCCAGACGGCCAGACTGCCTCCAGACAGTAAGTCAAACGGGCCTTCCGAATGGCCGATAAATGACGGAGAAATTGCTGCTGACGTCGTCTAATCGGTACGGTCCCCTCGCAGTGGGCGGGCCTGCGCCCTACAGCGCCCTACAGCGCCCTACTGGGCCGTGCGTGGCCCCGCGGGGGCCCCAGGTAAGGCGGGGAAGGTGGTGGCGCTCCAAAGGGTCGCAGGGCCAGGGCCCCGAAGGGCGGCCGAGGGTCACGGAAGGCAGCAGGGGCGTTGACTGAGGCAGAGCGTCGGAAATCGCCTGATATTCATCTTGGTCGACTTGACGGACGGGGCGGCGCGCTACAAAGCCTAAATAAATATCAGGGACAGAGGGCGGGCCGGTGCGATACCAAGGACGGCCGTAGTGCTGGCTGCGAAACATCCAAGTATCCAAATACAGCGAGAAGGAAAAAAGAAGACGAGAAATGGATGACGGGATTCACAAACTGGCTCCTGTTGGAGCGGCTCGGCCGATGGCATCTCGAGCACACTCCATAATGCAGCGTCCATTATGCCGTGTGTTGACGCGGCACGCATTGCACAGCGGGCTAGAAGACCGGCGCCAGGCGGCCAAAATTCTACACGCATTTTGAGCTCCAGAGTTGCCAAATGGGACTCAAACCGAACGTGTGACCCCGGCAGGCCGCACTTGAATTATTGCACGCACTTATCGGAGCGACAGTTCGACACGCTCGAAATCATTCAAATATTTGGATCGAAGAATCTGACGATGCTCGTTGGATATTGTTTCACCTGCACGGCAATGTTTACCACGTTAGAATACACTTTACATCCCCGACGCGCCATTGGACACTTGTTCTCGACGCACCGTTTAGGTGCAAGGCGGGGGGTTCCTTCCTGCGGTGGCGGTGTTCCGTCTGAAAGGCGGCCAACTGAAGCTAACTGACGCTACAAATTTCAGCAGCATGCGCAGGTGGGTGCTTGGGGGGAGGGGGCGTCCCCCATAACGACGCCGATTACCGTCTCCTTTCCACTCATTGCCGACCCGACGGCCTGCCCTCGAAGCGTCACCAGGGCGTCACCGACCCGTTCGCTCCCAGACGGTCCGTGATGGGCCCAAAACAAAAGGCCGCCCTGGAAAATTGCTCGGAGTCGTCATGTTTGGGAAGCGAAGACAGCCGTCTGGGTACGCGCCGCGCGTCGCGGGGCGCGACAGACCACAGTGGGCCAGAAGACCGGCGCAGGCGTCTAAAGGTTTAGCCGCCTGCGTCGGTTTTCTGGCCCACCGTGCAGACCTAACGACAACCAAGACGACACCGGAACTGCATCGCGAAATCGGCGCGGAAATGTGCGAAGTTGTCGGCCGTTTGTTTGCGGTGTGCCGCTCGGTGAGCTACCCGCGCGTTCAGGCTGTCCAGGCTCAGTGGAACAGCTCCCGGCAGGCAGTAAATACAGCGTGCTGGTCTACTTACTTTCCATTGTTGTAACAATGTTGGCTGAAGTGCGCGCCGGCGGCCCAGCGCACCTGATAAACCGGTGCAGGTGCGTGCGGCCGCGCCGCGCTCGGTTCCGGAAAATCGAACGGCAGTAAATCTGCGCGCATCTAAATAACACTAAAGTGAAGCCGTCGCCTTCCGCAGCCGGTCGAGAGCGATGATTCAGAAGCGCAATCCGCGCGAGCACGTGGTGCGCTGGACTCGGCGCACAGTGGGCCGAGCAGGCGGCCAAAACTCCAGACGCGTTGTGAGCTCCAGAGTCGCTGAATGGGACTCGAACGAAGCGTGTGACCTCACCACTGGATTACTCTCCGGTTGAGGAATCCATTGGTGGGGTCAGACGTTCGGTTCGAGTCCCAGTTAGCGACTCTGGAGCTCAAAACGCGTCCGGGACTGTGACCGCTTCCCTCGGTCCTCTAGCCCACTATGTGCGGCGCCGTCATAGCCACGGGCTAGCTCGTCTTTGTGACAATCACCTCGTTCAAATGATCCCAGGTAAGCGCCCCATCGCTCAGAAGGGCGTAGGCACGCATGACGGAGCACAGCGCGTTGTTTGTGAGGCGATTCGAGTCGCGCCCTCGGTGCCACTTCGCGCCCCCGCCTCGCTGCGGGCTGTGGCTGGCGGGGCGCTGTGGTCGACTCGACGCGGGGGGATCTATTTCAAAGGCAAATTGAAAACTCGACTGTATTTTTCATCCGGGACGTGCATGTGTCGGTACGGTGAGTTTGTTTGTCAGAAAGCACACGGAGAGGCCCGGGTGTCCCGCCATCAATAAGCACCAGGTGTGTGTGTGTGTGTGCTGCTCTCATTATTCAAATTACACGCTACCGTTTCCATGACAACGACACACACACGATTATAGGCTCATGAATTCACCCGTTACTCGTCCATCCCTCCGCAAAAGGAACCTCAAGTTCCGCGCGTGAGTCGCCAACTCCCTCAAGATGAGCCACCACCGCAGACGTATTTGGCCCAGAGGAGCAGGGACCGGCCGTCTCCGAGTGGCTCCGCTCCTCTGTTGCTTTTCCAATATCAATTTGTCTCGTCTTAGGACGTGACATATGCGTTCAAATACACACAAGCTGGCCGCCCATCAAATCGAGTCCGTACGCCACTTAAGACCCCCCGCCACAGCGTTCCTTATTAGTCCAGTCAGTCCCGCGCCAAACGCCCTCTTTCCTCCACACACTCACACAAACACACATGCATACATATACACACATACATACACACACATTTTTCCTACTTTGTAACTGTCCGGCGGCACGCGGTCGGGGTAAGAAGGAATGCGGGGCCTTTCGTGCATTAATCCCTTTCACTAAGCGCTGTTTATACACGCATGACAAACGCCGAAATCAGTCCACATCCTGTCAAGAGAGTTGCATTGTGGCGAGCGGCGCGGCACGGGCCTGCCTCCGGGACTCGACCGCAGCTACCGCACAGATCAGAAACACCCTCACAAAGACAGGACAGTCTGACAAACAGGGACACCCCACCATCATCATTTCGGTTAACGCGTCGCCTTGTTGAACGTAATTCGATTTGCATTTTCCAAGATATATACTACAAAAGCAGCTGAAAAGCCTGTTTTACGTGTTTTTACACGGAAGGACAATGAAAAGGGGCCGCCACGCCGCGGCCAATCTTTGCCCCGCCCACCTAGCGCGATGTGGACAAAGTCGAAGGATCTTGGGAACCACGCACTTCCGCCGAGTGCCGGGCGGGGGTTTACGCACTCGGTACTTTGGTGCACACAGGATTCCGGACTCCCACGAGTCCCACGAGAAAAGTGAGGATTTTCGTACATTCCCCTTTGTTTTTGAGTGGTTTTTGTGACACTTCGAAAGAACACGGTGAATTTTCGTTGCATATTTTAAGTTTTTCGTAAAAAATTTGTGAGAATTACGAATGATTCCCGGACTTACACACGATTCCCGGAGTTGGTAACCCCTCTGAGGCCCGAGGCCCCGCCGCCCGTCCCCACACCTGCACTGCCGGCACTGCTGCACGCGGCGCCCCCTTCCGCCCCCTTCCGTTCTCACCACACGAATTTAGGAGTTTTGTAGAATCCGGTCCTGCGTTTTATGCAAATGTTACGACAGGAAGGAGGCGCTGCCGCTCGGCGCGCTTCGCGGAAGTCTTGATATGATCGCCTCACAGTGTGCCTCACGCGTGTGTCCCCACAGCACAGCGCAGCGGCATGGGAAAGGCGCCAAGCCGACTGCCGTCAAATGGGGCAGGTCGAGTTGTAAACAACACGCGCGTCTCACGCTGAAAAGTGGAATCTTTGTTGTTCCCGTTTTGATTCCGAGATGTCACATGTCACCGCACGGCGCCCGATGCCTCAGGAGTGCGCTATGCTTTGCCCTAGGGTTGGACTTTGGCATGGAAAACGTTAGAGCGTCAGAGCGCCTTTTGAAGAGGGCATGGTGGTGCTAGGTTTGGTCGCATACATTCAGAGCCAATCGTCATTCGTTCGCATTGTCCGGAGGTCAATGACAGGGTCAACCAGTGGGTTTCCTGCAGGGCAGATGGCCACCGTCAAATAGGGCCAGTATCGCACTCTCTCGAAACAAAGTGGAATCATTGTAGTGGGACTGGCTTGTTTTTTATTGTTATTTGTTTTAACCACCTGATTCTGGATAAGTCCACCCTGTGCTGCAGCTCGGCTGCTGCTTTGCATCGGATTGTACTTTGTCAGTGCGGCCAGTACAAAGCGGAGCTGCGGACAATGCAGGCGCCTCCTCCGCCGCCTTTCTCTCTCGTCACGAACAAGAGGAGCATCCCAGCGGCCCTTTTGGTCACTCCTATAGGTGCGCTGCTTCTTCAATCGACAGCCACTGCTTCCCTTTTTGGCCCGCCCTTCTATTTAAAAATGGGGGGAGGGCATATGCATTTGCCTTTGTGTCTGTGTGTCGTCGTTGTCGCCTGTTTACAAGGAAGGAGTTGAGCTAGAGCAACCAGATTTGCAGGGTACTTCAGGAGTGCCACCCGATCAAACAATTCGGCGGTGCAAATCCTGTCCGAGCCGCAGAAGGGCTGCTGCAGGTAGATCATAGTTTACATGAGCGGGAGGGAGATTTCCGCCATTTTTGGTGCTAGCAAGGCATATATGGGTATTTTTGGAATCGGAGCGACGAGGTAAGTTAATTGGACCTGGTGTAAACACAATCGGCCGCTTCGGTTCGACGGAAGGGCGGGCCCTAGCTTTTTAGTACACTATGTACATGATAATCCGTTTCGTTGGCACGACACTTTTTTTTGGCATTTGTGAATGGAATCGGGTTGTGTGCGTCAGCCGCCCCTCGGTATACAAAGGTGGTTCGCGCATTTGCATACGCCCGATTTCCGTTCACCTTCAGGCTTTCCCACTGCAGCTGCGACGCGCTACTGCAAGTGTGACCTTACCGATTCCCAAGGAGAGCGGAAAGCTGTCAAAAGGGTCCGAAAGTCGCGACACTACTCTGCAGTCAAAGCCAGGGGAGAGCTGCATAAATTATTTTTGCCGACTTTTTATACAAAATTGATGTGAAAGGCCCCTCATGTGTACTCGAGCAGCGGATGAACCGAGAACTAAGTACAAATTGAAAGCGGCACAGCCTGTGCCATACCAACTACACAAAGAAGAGTGCAAAAGACTGAAAATTCATTGAACACCCCTGGAGGTGGTGGCCCGCTCCGCTCCGCCATGTTGGTGCTGTGTCGTGACTCCAGAACGTGGCGGCGCCCGGGCCGGACCAAGGAGCCCCACGGAGCCCCCGCGGGGGCCGAGCCGGGCCAAGCGACATGATGGCGGCACGGCCTCCTTTGGCATGGACATGAACCGCCGGCTACCGTGCACGGCTTTAGCCTCGACTTACTGGCCAACAAACTGAACCAAAAAACGCGTCCTGTAAGCAGTGAAAAGACTTCCGAGTTTTCTTTATTCGATCGGTTTTGAACTCGTCATGCGTGTCCTGCTATGAAGCGGTGAAATAACACGTACTGGCGCCATTTTTGGTTTGCCTTTCTATGTTTTTACTGTGTGTCGTCCTGTGGAGACATCGGGTCTCTGCCGCTACCCCCTGGATCTGATGAGACCCCGGCCACCCGCAGGATATCTTCGGCGATCGTGTCGTCTCTCTGTCGACAGTCTCGCTGGACACGTCCACGGGCACGCCGGCCGCGACATTAAAACGTCACGGTTTCAAAATGACGCCTGCATAATGAGCTCTGGCAGCCCTCCGGCCAGGGTCCACCTCGGTCCATGGCCTCGCCGCGTCTCGCCGTGGTCGTGGACTCGAACTTCCCTGCGTGATAGGGCTCTGCATTTCTGGGCTCGGGTCTGAACTCAAGGCGGGACTCTAGTTGGGGCTCATAGCCCGTCGGGGCTGATGTCCTGCTGTGCGCCCTCTTGGAGCTCTTTGCAGGCCTTTTGGAACCTCTTGCACGATGATCTCTGCCCTTCTGAAGTTGCATTTGACGCCCCTAGTGTGCAACACAGAGTGCGTCGCATCCCTCCGCCGCCCAGCCTGTGTGATCGCTGCCCTTGGCGGCCCCGGGCGACAGCGCTCCGTCTGACAAGACCATTATTCAGCGCACGGCAGGGCCTGCAGGGCCATGAATGAATTCATCGGGGCGTTTTGAGGTAGATCTCCCGACGACAACGCGACGCATGCCGACGCGACGCACGAAAATGCGACGGCATTTGTCAAGACATCGGCCCGGGTTGCCAGCGGAACACGCCGCCGATGTCGATGATAATAATAGCTGGCGGCTGTTGCCGGGAACTGCAGTGCGCTGGACGACGGCGCACTGTGGGTCAGGAGACGGTTGAGGCGGCCAAAATCCCCGACACGTTTTGAGCTCCAGAGTCACTAAATGGGACTCGAATCGAACGTGTGACCCTACCAATGGATTCCTCGTTAGGAGAGCAATCGATTAGTGGGGTCACACGTTTGAGTCGGGTCCCATCTAGCGACTCTGGAGCTCAAAACGCGTCTAGAGTTTTGACCCCCTTAACGGTCCTCTGACCCACTGTGCGGCGACCCAGACAAGTAGCTGTCCTCATGACTAGTGTTGCTGTTATCAAAGAAACCCGCGCCGAGCGAGCGCCCGCGCAAGCGAGGGCAGGCATGCTCGTTGTGCGGGACATTATTATAGGAGAATTTGTGGCGACTCATTATATCAAATTATTATCTCGATTTTTTTTATTTTTTTTTTAAATTTTGGTAAAACCAGAACGGTAACAAAGACAACTTCGCATAATTTCGTAAAAATAAAAATTTTCAAAAAAAATATTAGTTTGCCTTGAAGCCGCACTGTGAGCCAATGGCAGTCGGCTTTAAACTGCTGATCATCAAGCGTTGGGCCAATCTTGACACTGTTTCAATTTCACCCCCGTCAGAGGCCATGTCGTGTGTTGTGCAGGCATGGGCACGGTACTCCACAATCGGTACCGCAGTACTTTACCGGTACTACCGAAAACTATGGTACCGCGGTACTTTACCGGTACTACCGAAAACTATGGTACCGCGGTACTTTACCGGTACTATCGAAATTTTCGGTGCCGCGGTACTTTACAGGTACCTTCGAAAGTACCGACGGTACTTGACGTACCCACGGGTACCACGGACTCCATGCGCTGCAAACCGCTGTACAGCAGCGCATCCAACAAAAGAACTTTGAGGAAAAAAAAAGAAGAAAAAATGGGGGCCCTTCTCCCACCTCCCCACACAGTAGGGAGGACCGCCTGCAACTTCGGTGGATCGGGGGAACCGGTGCATTCCAGGCGGCGACCCCAGGGGTTCTCATCTGATGTGGGCCGGGTGAAGGGCGGGGGTTGAGAGCCTTTGGTTTTCGCGGGGTGGTCAGTGGTACCCACAGTGGTACCCCCGCTGTCCGGCGCTCTCTACCGAACATGCAGTGTGAAGGGCCAGCTTCAAAGGACTTATCAACTCCAAACCGACGAATCAGAATGGACCCACTCGCGACCAATTGCGAGTGGCTGGAACGACCGGGGATCGAACCAGTGCCGAGGCCAATCCGCCGAAGCGGACTGCTTTTTAGACACCCAAGCGTAGTGGACGACAAATGATCCAGACCACTACGCTATCACGACTGCACGTCTGCCGAGTGTCGGACGACGGGTTTGAGTCGCATTGGGATGAGGGAGGCAGTCGTAAAATGTATTGAAATGTTGGTATTCGATCCCCGGACCTTACTGTTCAAGTCCGACGCCTTAGCGATCTCAGCCACCACGGCTCATGGTAGATGCGGCGTCAGCCGGGCTCTAGACGCGGCAGGGATGGAGCCGCAGTGAGCGGGTCATTCGAAAAATGTTGAGAAAAAGTGGGTCTCGATCCGTCGACCCCGGTATCGGGAACCGACGCCTATACCACCTCGACCACCACGACTCATGATTGGGGACGGGAAATGTGAACGCCTTTGAACCGCACTGGGAGTGCGGTCCGCACTGCCGCACTCCGAGTGCGGCTCAAAAGACATGACATCACTTAGCCTAATCATAGGCCGTGGTGGTCGAGGTGCTATAGGCGTCGGTTCCAGGTACCGGGGTCGACGGATCAGGTCCCACTTTTTCTCAACATTTTTCGAATGACCCGCTCACTGCGGCTCCATCCCTGCCGCGTCTAGAGCCCGGCTGACGCCGCATCTTCCATGAGCCGTGGTGGCTGAGATCGCCAAGGCGTCGGACTTGAACAGTAAGGTCCGGGGATCGAATCCCAACATTTCAATACATTTTACGACTGCCTCCCTCATCCCAATGCGACTCAAACCCGTCGTCCGACACTCGGCAGACGTGCAGTCGTGATAGCGTAGTGGTCTGGATCATTTGTCGTCCACTACGCTTGGGTGTCTAAAAAGCAGTCCGCTTCGGCGGATTGGCCTCGGCACTGGTTCGATCCCCGGTCGTTCCAGCCACTCGCAATTGGTCGCGAGTGGGTCCATTCTGATTCGTCGGTTTGGAGTTGATAAGTCCTTTGAAGCTGGCCCTTCACACTGCATGTTCGGTAGAGAGCGCCGGACAGCGGGGGTACCACTGTGGGTACCACTGACCACCCCGCGAAAACCAAAGGCTCTCAACCCCCGCCCTTCACCCGGCCCACATCAGATGAGAACCCCTGGGGTCGCCGCCTGGAATGCACCGGTTCCCCCGATCCACCGAAGTTGCAGGCGGTCCTCCCTACTGTGTGGGGAGGTGGGAGAAGGGCCCCCATTTTTTCTTCTTTTTTTTCCTCAAAGTTCTTTTGTTGGATGCGCTGCTGTACAGCGGTTTGCAGCGCATGGAGTCCGTGGTACCCGACGGGGCATGCACTTGCGTAATATAGTCGTGTCGCTCAATCCGTAATAGTGCGCGGCTGCGCGCCCGCTGACAGGACCGACGGTACTTTTCGTTACTTTACTCGCAAATCGGTACCGCGGTACTTTACCGGTCCCTTTCGGGTCATCAGCACTGCGGTGCCGGTACCTTACCCAAAAAAGTACCGCGGTGCTGGTACCGCGGTACTTTACTTTACTTTCCTGCCCATGCCTGGTGTTGTGCTCGCTTTCCGATCTGTTCCACACTTCTTTTTGGCAGTCTTGCTCGGCGGCCGCGTCATGGCCGTGCCCTACGGGCCCGCTGTTGGGTCTTGCCGTGGGAGCCGAAAGCTAAGGACAGCAGACAACGCCGCCAGCGCGTCATCGGATCAAAGTTTCGAGTAACCTACAACACGGTGCTGGGGCCGGGAAGTCGGTGGCGGGGCTTTTGAATTTCTTATCGGACGTTCCAGGCCACCCAGAGGAAATAAAAAACACGGAATCTCCCGCAATCAGGTGAGGCGAACAGAAATTAACTATGTTTTTTTTAGGCCTTATAGCCTTATAGCCTCACCGGGGTTGGTTTTTTTTTTTTTTAATTTTTATTGTCAGTCTGGCCCCTCATGCAAATCCGAAATTTTCTATACGATTTCGATGAGATTTGGCAGAGTGGTAGAACTTTGTACCCTGATTTTTTGTGCATAACACTTGCAAAAAACTGAGCACTCGCGAATTCGTGCGCAACAATGCATTTTGTGCTAAGCCTCTGAACAGGCCGTGGCGGTGTGGCCATATCAGCGCTCCTGGGTGCAACCCCGTCAGAACGATTTCCTGAACGCCAGTGACGGTGTGGTGCGACGCCAGGCGCACAGGCAGGGAAGTGCCAGCCAGTGTCAACACGGTGCGCAAGAAGGGGGGGGGGGCGGAAGTAGTCACAGGCCTCGGAGACCTTGAGTTCAACAGGGTTCACCACCACAGGTTCACCTCCTTTGTGACCTGCATTCGTGGGAAAATCAAGTTTTCCACCTGGGTGGGGGAGGGACCGATTGTGTGAAGGTGAGAAAGGTGTTTACGTGTGGGTGTGTGTGTGTGCGTGCGTGGCGCTTTGGCCTGGATGGGAACGGTTAGAGGAAGGCGAGGTGTCGTGTGAGGCCCGCGCGGCCGGGCGGAGGGGCGGCAGGTAGCTGAGTGTCTGGTCGTTATCCATGACTTATGCAAATCCCGATGCTCCCGATTTCCTTTTCCTCCCCACAACCCCGCCTCGGCCCGCCCCGTCGCCGTCCGTCGGACTCGATGCAGGCGATGGCGGCCGATAGCAATGTTCCTGTGCGACCCGGGCGGCACCCCGCACTGTGGGTCAGAAGACCGTCGAGGTGGCCAAAATCCGGGACACGTTTTGAGCTCCAGAGTCGGTAAATGGGACTCGAAGCGAACGTGTGACCCCACCTATGGATTCCTCGTGAGGAGAGCAATTCATTGGTGGGGTCACACGTTCGGATTCGAGTCGCATTTAGTGACTCTGGAGCTCAAAATGCGTCAAGAATTTTGTCCGCCTCAACGGTCTTCTGACCCACAGTGCCCCGGCCCGCTCTAGCCGCGCACGTGTCTGGACGGAAGGGCGACAAGACACACGTATGTGACACTCTAGGCGCGCACATGTCTGGACGGAGGGGCGACAAGACACACGTATGTGACACGCATGTTGTCCGCGGAAGGAAACGATTCCAGATCGAACCCTCACTCCACGCCCTGGTAAGCACCTTCGGCCTCCGGCATTTCTCACGCGGCCGAAGCAACTGATAGTGACAATGGTGAAGCAGATTCAATTTTACTCCACAACATGTTTTCCCAGAAAAATGTTTTTCACCCTGATATCTTGATTGTTGAGGCACGAAGAAGCCATATTTTTGTTTGTTTCATTCCTGTATGACTTCTCGGGGCCCGGCTAGCTAGGCGGGGTCGTTTTGTTTAATTCAGACCAAACTCGAAGCTTCGATGCAGTGCTAGTTCTGCCTGTCTATCACACCGGGATCATTTTTTGTAGTCCAGCCGTCAATCGTCAAGGGGGACAGCAATAATCGGCTGGGATGTCAAATGGATTGCCTATCCACCAGGCGGTAAACTCTCGCGGGTGCGGCTCTGCGGCATTGCTGTAGCCTTGCGTCTCAGCTAAGCGGCGTGCGTAAGTAAGAACGCCTCCCCAAGCTTGTCAGTCGGTAGGCGAAAAAAACGTCGTTAAACTCTCATCACGGAGCTCTTTAATGTTTCTCAACAAATAGCGGCGGAATTTCTCATACCGTGTGCTGGACCACCCCAGCTAGCCTCACCGCAACCTGGCCGCAATAGCAATAGCGTCTTCAGTGCGAGCTCTGTTGGTGTTGGCTGGCGACGTCAATCACAAATGATGGCCACCACAGAGCGGACCGCGGAGTCCCACATCCAAGATTTCAGTGCTTTATCCATCAATGAGGAACCTGTAGGCGCAGAATTGGTCGAGAACAGCCGGAATCAACTGAGTGACATTTACGAGAAATGGGGCCTCCGACTGAGCGACCTGTACCGCCTGGCGGTTCAGTTTTACAGAGGTGGGTGGACCCGCTGTCTACTGCTTGGTCACTTAACCTGTTCTCGGAAACGTCACATCAGCACTGTTTCAGCTGTTATTTTGGAAAGCGGCAGCTTTAGTTCGTTCCTGTTGTCTGGCTCTTCATATTTGTCTCCAATTTCTCGCTCTTGTGCTAGTTTTCATCATGTGTTCCTGGGATGTTATGGAATCTCAGCAAAGGGCCTACCTGGACTTTGAATTCGGCATGAATGTTACGTTTGAAACCAACCTCATTTAATTGCATGTTCTGTATTTATTGTTTCAGAGAAAGAAGGGAAAGCTGTAAACTTTTCTTATCAAGACAAGCTGAAACTTGTTGCCTACACCCAACAAGTAATCCGTGGAAACTATAATGATGAGAAACTTCCCCCTTTAGGTGTTTTGGATGTCCCTGGCAGGGACAGAAGGTAGGCAAGATGAGCACTATTGGTTCATAGAAACCTCTTTCTCTCTCTTCGTATTTATAGCAACCTGAATAAATTTTGTGTTTCTTACAAAATGATTTATTAGTTGTTGAATATTAAAAGAAGGGCAACCCCTAAACTTCCAAACTGAATGTGTTCTATCTCATTTATTTCTGTTTAGGTTGGCATGGCAAGCATTAGGAGATATGACTCAGGAAGAGGCCATGAAAAACTTCACAGACATGTTAGATTCCCTCTGTCCTCTTTTCAAGCCATTTATTGAAGCTCATAAAAGAGATGGGGAGGAACGAGAAAGACGAGCGTGAGTGAATCTACTCTGTACTGTTAAAAGGTTTATGGCGTAGTTTAATTGATCATCAAAAGAACCGATTGTTTTTATCTTATTTCAGTCAAGAGAAAGTAGAAAAACAAAAGAAGATGGAGGAGGAGAAGAGAATACGAGAAGAGGAGGAACGTCAGAGAGAGGAAGAGGCATCTCAACAGGAAGCTCAAAGGTGTGATTATTTTCAGGTTCCTTAATTTTCATAACTTTTTATATTTGTATCAATTATGTTTTGTTTCTTTTTAACCCTCAGGAGGAAAATTCAAGAAGCCTTAAATCAGCAAACCTTTGCTCAGTTCAAATGTTATGCTGAGCAGCAATTTCCAGGGAACCCAGAGCAGGCAAGGCATTTTCAATAAACAAAATAATCACATGCAGTTACTCTCCTCTGCCATTTGTCCAGTTGATTGTCATTATTCACCGTTTTCAGCAAGCTGTCCTGATACGTCAACTGCAAGAACAACATTACCATCAATACATGCAACAACTCTTGCATCAGCAAATGAGTGGAGGGGAGTCCACAAATGAAAACGGAGAGGAATGCTCTGTACCTAATCTTGCCAATGAGAACATTACTTATTACACGAATGGTACCAAGACCTTGCCTATGGCCACAAGCACTGGAACAATTATATCCAATGGGGATATTGAAGATGGTGACCATGACAGAGATGAAGAACGTTCCCTTGGTACTTATTATTGTTAGTTTGCGGTTATTATCTCTCTTCTGTTAAACAAACTTTTAACATACCCACTTATATTTTGTTTCCCAGACTTCCCAGAGATATCTCCAGCATCAATGTGGACTCACAAAGACCTCAAGGAGTTTAAGGACTCAATTAGGAAAGAGGCCAGTGAGGCTGTGATTAAGGTGGGCCATGGTGAAACAGTCACAGTAAGTACTACTCATTAATGTCTTATTCTTATGAATGAGTATTCAATTTATGCACAAGCGTTTCTAATGTCTGCTTTATATCAACGTCTTTGAGCAGCTCAGAGTACCTACTCATGAAAAGGGCAACAGTTTATATTGGGAGTTTGCAACTGACAGCTATGACATTGGTTTTGGTGTCTATTTCGAATGGACAAAACCAACAACAAGCGCAGTTACCTTGCATGTTTCAGAAAGTGAAGATGAGGAGGATGATGAGGAAGATGATGACGAAGAAATAGGTAAGAGTTGAACTTGGGATGTGTCCTGGCTGTTTTGCAAGAATGCTCATTCTTTGGTCTTTGTCGTTCTCTTTTCAGTGTTCCCTGAAGGCTCTGATATCGAAGCTGCCTCAGAGAAAGTTCATAAGTCAAGTGCTCTTAATCGGCCTCTTGTCTCTGTCATTGTACCTGTATACAGACGGGATTGCCAAGAGGAGGTGTATGCTGGGATTCACCAATATCCTGGTGAAGGTGTTTATTTATTAAAGTTTGACAACTCATACAGCTTGTGGCGATCCAAAACTCTGTACTACAGGGTCTATTATCATCCCTGAATGTTACATCTAAGCCTTTTTTAAACCCAGTGTTTTCTTAAGAAGAGGTGGACACCTCTAGACATCTCAAAAAAATGTTCCTTTAAAGTACTCTGATACTTTTTCTTCTTCTTCTTATGAAGCCTGTCATGTGCAGAAGGGCATTGCTCCCTAGTTATTTTATTCAAAGAAATTGTGTTGTGCAGTGCAAAATATGGGACAATGCATTAAGAACAATATTAGCTTGTCATTTGTTGAAAGAAACCTGTGCCTGTACTGATAAATAGCTCTGTGGAATGAACTGATTTGCAAAAGTTTTGTGTTGTGTAGAGTTGTTTTTATTTTTATTTTTATTTTTTTTATTTTTTTTTAGACTTTTGCGACCAATCTTTTCAGTTACTTTGTGATGGCAATTGTAAAGTTTGTTTAGTTTTCATGCAGTTCCCCATCCACTTTCTTTTGTTGATTGTTTTCACTTCTATGTTCTCTCCTTCTTTAAAATACAATGCGTGAAACTGATGCTTTTTGTTTGCTTCACATTGCACTTCTAGTGTCTGTAACTTCAACCAGTGTCAAGTGTTATTTGGGATTGATTCATTGTAGTGAGAGACCTGCAGTTACTGTTTGTATGTTTCTTTTTTTTTTTTATCAATTGAGATGCAAAGTGTGATACGTTTGTAATCTGCATTGAGATTAATCTCAATAGATACTTCTTTTTGTCCTTGGGTACACGTGAAACTCTTGTCAATGTATTCTCTGTTCAACGCATAATTTATCTTATTCCACATAACTAGTTCTAGTATAAACTATGGTGTGCCAATCCATATATTTGAATGGTTGAATACTAGTCCATAGTGCTGTACACTTATCAGCGAATTTTGATTTTCAAGCTTCAAACCGAGGTCGGCTCGACTCTCCAACCAGGGTTGAAAGTGTACTTCTGTTTATCCTATATTGATGGACTGCCGAACAAGAAACAACTGAAAGGAGCAAAGAGAATGCATGCAAAATAACAATTTTGTCACTGTATTTATTTGAGATGAAACAAAAATTTAATGAATGTTTGGGTGAGAGATGGACTGGAAGTGTTGCTACGTTGATTTGTTTTCTACCTGTTATGTATTTATCATATATTTTATTACAATTATTATATCTCTTAGTGGACTTTCGAAATCATTTGTTTTTGCTGGCAACTGGGCCAAGTGCTCTGTAATTTGTTTCATTTTTTAATTTTTTCTTCGGATGTGGAGAACTACCTCTCTAAATACATCTGAACCAGTGCAAAATAACAGGTCTAGGAAATGGTAGTTCTCAAGTTTGCCTGCACCTGTGGTAATACACCGCTAACCTGTGTGTAGTGATCATTCTCTTACGTTGAGTGTGCATTCTGAGCCTGTGTTTATTATCAACAGACATGTTCTTTATTTGTTCTGTTTACTAGAAACTGTAGCTATGGAATTTCAACAATTTATAATAAATTAAGTTACCAGCTAGTTAAGTATTCTGAACTACACCCGCTGGCGCCCTTCCACAAACAAAAACTTTTGTTTTTGTCTTTTGTTAACAGCTGTCTGTCAGCATGATGCTTTGATGTGTTGGGTAAAGATGAATGTAGGAAAGTGCCAAAGATTCTTTCACTAAATATCTTAATTTCATTATTATTATTTATTAAAGTCATGTTGAAGGTTACATTGTCAAGGACAACACATTCAAAAGACAGAACATTTGATAATTGTCAATTTGATATTCCTATATCTAACAGTCAAAACAAAGAAAAGAGCACCTTTTTTGAAACAGACTGCTAGCTTGGTCCCATATGTGTGGACAGGTACTTGTGTAACATAAGAGCCTTTCACTTTGAAGAGTATATTTGAGAGGATGAGGTATAAAAATATATTTCATTCATCATCAGTATTCGTTCATTCATCAGTGCAGCATAGGTTTGGGACAAATAATATTAAGCACTTATATCACTTAAAGAGGAAAAATGTGTGCGGTACAAATATGTTTGGTGATAACATGATTGACCAAATCTACACAAACAACATAGAGAGAGCCCAAACTTAAACATCAATAAAATTGTCCCCCGCATAGCGGCTCTGGTGAGGAAAAGTTCACAGCAATTGCACTTTATCCACCTTTGATTGGTAGACAGACGTGACCTAGGGATCTTAACCAATGGAATGTAGAAATAACAAATGATACTCCACAAAATTCAAATGCTTGCAATGAGACAAATATTTATGGGTTTAGAAAAGAAGTGAAATGAACAGAGCATCTGAACACATTCAAAAGGTCAGAGAAATTGTTTCAAGTTAAGGCTGTTCTGTAACAAAATATTATCATAGCAGTATGCACCACTGCACGAAAAACATGGAAATCAGAGAGAAGAAAATTGATAATTTCAAGTTGAGTATATCAAGAATTGTTACATGAAAGAAAAAGAAAGTCACTATCATTAGGCTAGTTTCTCACAACATATGTCTTAAATTGACAAGAGTTTTGTTTATAGAAGTGATTGTATCACTGCCCGACTTCCCAAATTTTGCTTTTATTTAAAATAATAAAATCATACACAGCAGCACCGCAGCAGCAGTTCATCAGAACTTTACAGAATTGGTTTCAATGGAGTCACAGCTCAATCCTATTAACATGAATTGAAATAAACAAGTATAAATAAATTAAAGACCATTGAGCTTATTTATCTTAAAATCTATCCCTTTCATTACATCAAAATATTTTAGACAATGTGGCCAAGAATCTCACAATCATGGAAAACAAATATAAAATATCAGACACAATTTAACATTCACACACATTTAAACTTAATCAAAACATTCAGTTCACACTCCACTTTATGATAGATGGACTAGAAAATACAGTAACATCATACATTAAAGAAGAAATTTTCTTTTGCCTCCTCAGGCAACCTCACTTTTTAAACAGTATTCCCGTCTCTATCAAAGAAAAGAGCAGGCGTTTAACGATTATGGTTGGATTGTGCTGATTATGTACTCTCACCAAAACCAAGAGCTCTACTATCCTGCAGTATATTGTCTTTGAAGTACACTACATAAATATGACACAGTAAACCCAACATATTCGAGCTATGAGCAGCCCTTATCAAGAACAACACATGTTTTCTTTGAGAGGGGGGAGGGGGGATTTAAATGTAACTGGAAATACTTCACAAAGGAGTGGCTTTTTTCTTCTAGTCATAACTTAGTCTAGTAAAGCCTTCAGAGGACAATAAGTTAAAAGAAAAAAATTAACTATACAACAGAAATTTTATTACGGAGTAACCAATAAAGAGTCATCACTATAAAAATCAATTTTGTATTCTCCAATGAAGTTGACAACCTCTAATAAACTGTCTATGTTGTCAAACTTGGAACTTAAATAGTACAGCTTGACACGATCTTGTGTGTGACATTCTACTATGTCCCAGCGCTCTAACAGTTTGAGAGCATTTTTAATAGTATCTGTTGATACACTCTCAGCTGGAAACAAAAATAAGTACAATGATAAGAGATTATCTCACACTTAAGTTAGCCATAAATGAACTTTGGTGATTGGATTATTAACTTACCATATTTAACAAACCCTTGGTCTAGGTGTGATTGTACTTCCCCCAGTATCTTCTTCATGAGATCCCTCTCCGTGAGTTCTTTTTCGACAAGGAACCTCAAGGACATTGCTGTTACAATGTAAGTGTCTATCAAAGGCCGAACAAGGCTTTGACGGCTAAGCAATCTAGCCATAGCTTTCTTATTTTTTAAATTAACCTGATAGAACAAGTTTAGAGAGAGTTGTAGAAAGACAGCTATCACATAAATGTAATCATTAGTAAAAGGTAATGTAGACCACCAACATACCCGATACTCAGGGCCTGGACTTTCCTCAAACTCCTCGTCACTGTCCTGGTCTAATCTTTTGGCATAGCGGCAACTCCATTCCTGTTCTTCAGTGAGCATCTCCTGTTAGGAAATCAAAGTGTGAATTATATAAATGAAGCTATGTATTGTATACATATTAATATTAAATTTGTTTCCAACTTTACTGACCTGTGATAGCTCTAGAATGTCATTTTCTACAAGGCTTTGTAGAGCATCATTGAGCACAGAGTCAAGATTTTGACAAGGCTTGGCAAAAATAAATTCTAATTGAAGAATATCACAGACAGCTTTTGAGCGCTCCATAATTTCTTTCAAAGTAACTTTCACTGACTCACAGGGTTGAGATGAATCAACAGGGTTATATCCAATAAGAGAAATAATTGCTGTGGCTGTTGAAATAAAAACAAAAAGTTAAAAATACTTTGCACTTAATTATTTTAAAAACTATAGGGTTTAATAAGGTGTTCTCCACTGACCTAAAGCAGCTTCAATAGCAAAATGAGATAACAGACCATTGCTGTAATATGAGAGCTCTATAACATTGGGGAGAGTTGTGACTGGTTTTACAATCAATTTCTCTTCTCCTTTTATGTTTCGCTTCTCACGTTTCACTAGACCTTCGCCAAGCAGGTCAGCCTTAAACCCACAAAAAAATGTTTTAAAAGGCACATGTAACAAACACATTGCAAGATCTTCAAGCAAAAAATTTAGGAAAAGCAGTTTAAGAAATATAGCTTACAGCATAGTTGATGACATCTAAAGAATTTCCAGTAAATCCACAATCACGACCAGCCCATTCCAATTCACTTCTTAAGGAATCTAGAGCAATTGCAATTTCATCAATTGGAGCACCATCACGGAATGAGGAAAGCAGTAAAAATGAAACAATGTTGGTGGTCATGACTGCTGTAGACTTTGTGCAATCTGTAAAATATTGTTTTTAAAAAGATAGAAGATAGAAAAGAAAATTATTTAACAGTCTGAAAAAAGGCAAACACTGTTAAAGACAAGGTTGTATGCTTACCATGGATCACATGCCTAGCAATGCTCTCGACCAGTTGCCTGTGCTCCTCTACCACCACATCTGTTCCATACAAGGAAGAGCTAGAGGGTGTGGACTGAAGCATTTTCTTTTCATGTATGGGAGCGCTCTTTGGTTTCTGGGACTCTTCCTCATCGTCTTCGAGCACATTTCTTCGCAAATGTGAGATTTGGGACTGTTGGAATGACTTGATCATGTCCTGGATTACATTCCAAAACAGAATAGTAGAATAATTTGCTTCAAAAATTTTAACTACTGAAGAAAAATATCATGTTTCAAGTATTTTACCTGTAGCGAGAATGGTTGATTAAAGTCAATACGGCAAGAACCATAGTTTGATGTCAAAGTTTTCCATATTCCTCTAATAGCAGAAGTAAATGATTCCATTTGTTTCGGCTGACCCATCTGCTCTCTTGTAAAGTTACCATCCACAAGTTTTTCATAATTGAGACTTACAGGGACCAATAAGGCATCTTGAACAGTGCCATCCATGTAGGCATCTACTATTACACTAAGCAGACCACCTGTAATCATTTTATAAGAACATAATTTATTTTTTTTAAATATCCTAAGTGCAAAAGAAAAATGTTGCACACCACACACCTTTAGGCATACAAGCTTTCCCTGTACGGGTGCGTCCACCCTCGGCAAAAAATTCCAAATTATGGCCAGCTCGAAGGGAGTGCATCATGTAAGTGTGAAGGACAGCACGATAAACAGTGTCCCGGCGCCCTGCCACAGGATCCATTCGTCTCTTGATGAAGAAAGCACCTAATCCTCGAAGAAGGCCACTGAAAAATAAATAAACACGTACGTAAATAAATAGGCAAATGAAAACAAGATCACTTTGATGTAAGCTTTAAGATAAAATACATTACCCAAAGACTGGAATTTTAAGATTGTCACCAGCTGCCACCATTGGAGATTTCACATCAATGTTAAGGAGGATGAAAGTAACAAGGATGTAGTCCAGGTGGGAACGGTGCAGTGGTAGGAAAATAACAGGTAAACCACTTCGCCCAGCCTTTTGTAGCATTTCTACTTGGCTGGGATGAACCACAACTGAAGTTAAAAAACAAGGCAACAACTTCAAGAGAACCCAAGATGTAAACCTGTAGTCAAAAATGGAAAATTAAAAAAATAAATAAATAAAAACAAGGTGAGGTTCAGGAGTTGCAGGGAACAAGTAAGCCATTCTGAATTAAAATTCACTTTAAAAATGAACTCACCTAAGCAAAAGATCTGACAGCTTGGACCGCATTTCATCCAAAAGACGCTTTGCACGGACTTCATGACTGCGGACCAATTTTTGAAGAGCTTCTTCACTTGTCTCTCCTCTCTGATTGCATTGGTCTCTTGCTGTGTGGGCAATAGCTTCCCTAAGACGTTCATCTTTAAGAACCTGCTCAGTCAAATTGAATGTTAACTTAACAGAAGTAATCAACTACAAAAATCAGAATTCCTAAATAGTGTAATTGAAAGAAAAAACTTACAGATTCATTAATGGTAGGATATTCAAACTTGCGGACATTGTAAACTTGAGCTAAGTGTTTGAAGGTTCGTGATAGGAATGTGGTGCTTGATGAAAACTCTTCTTGTAAGATGTTCCGCAAGCTAATGGACTGATCCTGAACATCCCTAGCCTGAGCCTGAAACACGACACAAAGAAGCGCTCACTTACAGAGTGCAGGCAAAATGACACTACCCATGCCCATAGCAAACCAAATCAACCTCACAGTAGCCATGCCACTTGTCTACCTCCTCCATGTTTGTGTTGCACTGTCCCACTTCAGCGTCGAGGATAAAAATAGTTTCCCTCCCCTCCCCTTCTCTAGCCACCTGGCCTCCCTCCCATTCTCCTTTTCCGCTAATACACATCGCGCCCAGACGACCCAAAGTAAGAGCCCAGGGCCCTGCTGAGAAGTAGAGGGAAGTCCACAGAAGCAGAGCACAGTGGGCTAAAAGACCGGTGGAGGCGGTCGAAATCCCGGACGTGTTTTGAGCTCCAGATTCGCTGAATGCGACTCGAACCGAACGTGTGACTCCACCAATGAATTGCTCTCCGAACGAGGAATCCATTGGTGGGGTCACACGTTCGGTTCGAGGCCTGTTTAGCGGCGACTCTGGAGCTCAAAACGCGTCTAGAGTTTTGGGCGCCTGCGCCGGTCCTCTGGCTGTTCCACTGTGCGGAGGGAAGTCCACGGAAGCAGAGAGGGAAGTCCTCACTCACCCGCGTGTCGGCGTTGCAGGCGTTGCAGGCCAGCCCCATGAGCGGGCGCCGCAGGTTGTCGTGCAGGACGTCCCAGGGGGTGTCCTTCAGCTGGAAAAGCCGCTTGTCGCTGATCTGCCCGATGACAAAACAAAAAGCCACTATTATTTCAAACGCGCGGCTGTTCCGCGCGGACCATGGGGGATTCAAGATTTGAACCCGCCGTTTGGATTCACTCGCCGTGGCCACACCGATTGCGGACGGCACTGCCTGAACGCAAACAAAACGCCGCACTTGCTTCAGCCAATGCAGGGCCGGATCCAGGGACGACCTCAGGGAGGGACAGGGTAGCACTTTATGCCTACGTACAGGGGGCAACGTCTGACTGTTTGCCGACATTTCAGACAGCTAGGGGCCAAGGAGGTTCAATAATTGTCCTTTAGCCCCCTCCCTTTCTCCTTGGTGGATCCGCGCCTGAGCCGATGGGCAGGCAGCTTACCTGCTTGGTTAACTCTTGGTTCGCGAGGCGGCGCTGGCTGCGCTGGTAGGACGCCATCCTCTTCATGGCGATGCCCGTGATGCCGTCATCCTGGACGGCGGCGCTGCCCACCACCATGGGCTGCGGGGGCGGGGCGCCGTGGCCCGCCGCCCCCCTGGGGGCCCAGGCCGAGTACATGTCCTGCGCGCGCGCCGATAGCACGTCCACCATGGCCCGGGCGGCACTGCAACAACGACAGGCTCGTGAGGGAGGAGGCAGACAGTGTGCCCGTAGACAACAAGCAATCCACGAGTCACACAACACTTAATCGAAACAAGCTTTTGAGAGTCTGGAGACGTATTTCCAGACCGCGGACCCCGCGAGCGGCGACCCTGACATTTAACAGCTGCCCTTGCCAGAGCTTCAGGCAGCTGCTTATAGCAGACCCCTGTTCAAAAATAAATCGCATCTGCAAAGTCAAAGCCACTCCTCCGGCAGTCGAGTTATGGCCACAATTTGAAGATAGGATTGAGAAACCAATGGGAGACACTGTGGTAGCCGCAGCCCGAATGTGGAGAAGGCACACGCGCGCACCGGCGCCGCCTTGGCAGCTGAACTTGCCTAGGTTGCCTACCCTGGCACCCGGCTCGTTGAGACGGTCCTCGAGGGTCCAACACGCGCCACCAGCCTTGGCAGCCGAACTTGCCTGGGTTGCCTACCCTGGCACCCGGCTCGTTGAGACGGTCCTCGAGGTCCAACACGCCACCAGCCTTGGCAGCCGAACTTGCCTGGGTTGCCTACCCTGGCACCCGGCTCGTTGAGACGGTCCTCGAGGGTCCAACACGCGCCACCAGCCTTGGCAGCCGAACTTGCCTGGGTTGCCTACCCTGGCACCCGGCTCGTTGAGACGGTCCTCGAGGGTCCAACACGCGCCACCAGCCTTGGCAGCCGAACTTGCCTGGGTTGCCTACCCTGGCACCCGGCTCGTTGAGACGGTCCTCTCTGGTCCAACACGCGCCACCAGCCGGGCCGCCTCGGCGGTCATCATCGGATGCATAATTGATAAGATGACACTCGAAAAACAAAGTCGCAAATCAAAGGTCCGTACAGTGCGCGCTGGACAAGAAACAATCTCAGCAATCCACTAAGTCTCTCGTGCACCTTGCACGTGAAGTCGATAGATAAAACGTTGCAAAGTCTAACGAGCTGCAGAACAAAACCAAAGCCCGTTTTTGCTTGGTTGGTTTGTACCAACGCAGCTCGCCATGCCATGCGGATCTGTATGCCGGCCAAAATGCGACTGTCGATCGCCCCCTCGCCGTTTCGAAAAGGCAATCGAGGCGATGAACGTGGCTGAACGGCGCCACAAGCCGCTAAGAGGCACGACCGGCGCACAGCAGTCCATTGGTGGGGTCACACGTTCGGTTAGAGTCTTGCTCAGCGACTCAAGAGCTCAACACGCGTGTAGAGTTTCGGCCGCCTGCTAAAGCTGGCCAAATTCACTGGGTGTGGCCGGGCAAAGCATAGCTCTGGCTCAATTAGAGGGTGGCGGCCAGCAGGCTGATTAATGATCCGTCTCTTGCGTACTGACGTTCATCAGGACTCTAGGAGCGCGCGAAAAGGGGAGATAAACAAAGACAGGCCCGGCGGGGACGCGTGTCCAGTGCAGCCCGTCGCGAGGCGGACCAGTGTTTGTCGAAAAGGAAGACCAAAAGAGTGAGCACCGCAAAGAAAGCCACACAGTCCTGCACTGTAAAAATTTTGATTGTCACTTGATGACAATGTCAAGGCCAATTTTCCACGCCAAACAAAACAATTGATGAAATTGTTGTCACGCCCATGCCACAGCTTTGATGAAAATGTCACCAATTTGTGATGAAATTGTCATCATTTGAAAGTGATTAGATCGACATCATAGAAAGTGATGAAAATGTCACCCACTATTTTGTCATGAAGAGACAAGACAGGGTGTCCGAGGGCGCGGTGAGTCGTAGCCAAGGCGACGCCAATGTATCATGCGAGCGGGCCCTGCTGCCGTCATGTCTCTCAGGCTGCTGCTGCCGTGATGTGCCAGACAGCCACACACGCGGACGGACTTCGAGCCGCACGTCCCCGCGGGGCGAGGCAATGCCACGACGTCCGAACGGTGCTCTCTGTCTCTCTCGCACTCGAGCGGCCTTCCCTCGGTGTGCGAGCGGGACAGCCTGCTTGCTGCACGGCACGGCTGGCCGCGGCTGGCCGGCCCTAATCAGCGGCGAGCAACTCACAGCGGCGTGCGTCCCTTGTCCTTCCACCCCACCTCCCCCTATGACGTCATTCTCCCGGCTGGATGCTGCTGCAACTCGCTGCTACCGGTCGGGAGGTCTGTCTGGAGCGACAACTGTGTGTGCCACCGTGTGCCACCTTGGTCACGGGGCCGAGGCGCGCGCAAGCGACGCCGAACCTAAACCAGTTCCACGAGCGAAACGAAAAGTGGATCCAAGGCTCACGAGTGGAAATTCAAGGAAACAGATTTCACAGAAAAAAAAATAAAAAATAAAAATAAGGCCCGACTGGGGCATTCTGTATTCTAGAAACTCTAGAGCGTACGAGTCCCCAATGGTGACCGTTATAACTGAACTGTTATGGAGAGTATTGATGGCAACAGGTAAACTCTAGAGTGTACTAAGTACACTACAGTTCCTGTAAGCTGCTGATTAGATTAGCATTTTACAAGCGTCAATTAAATCGGCCTTCTATACTTAGTCGAGTCTTGAACCCTTAAGGTTCGATTTTAAGAGGTGTGTCGCCACTTCAGAAAGACGCGGGGGAAATCAGCTGCAAACACACCTGACAACATCCCAAATGCCCCCCCCCTTTCCCCCTTTTATACACAACAAATGATCAAATTCTAAACCACACTTGTTCCCTACTTTTTCCCCCCCCCAGCGTTTTATGGGAATAGTCCCATCGTATTTTTAAGTGCAACAAAACTAAGTGCCACCGAGGTGAGAAAAGACGAATCACCTTTCGCTATAGAGTTATCTTTACCACAAACATATTTTTTAGGCGGGGCTGTTTTTATTGAAGGACGTCTATCTTGACATGGCCTCTACCATTAAAGCACTACCGATTTCTTTTTTTTTTCCTTTTTTTTTCAGCGAGTTGGTGGACTGCTAAGGCGTCTCCTCTACCTCCTCCTCCTCCTCCTCCTCCTCGTAACGTGTTAAAGACGCGAACAAGCAGCAAACATTTGCCTGCCAAACGTGCCAATTTGACAGGTACTCTGACCCATTCAACATTAAGTGAAAACATGGACATTGTAACTAACCACGAAGAGGACGCTGTCAAAAATGGCTCAGCAGCACCTTCAGCTGTGCATGACAATGCTGTGAGCAACAAGTCAAAGCTGCCACAGATCCAGAGAGACCCGGGGGGCACAGGAGGAAACGGCTTGGTTTACGAGCGAAATCTCCATGAGCCATATTTGTAACTGACTATGCACATCTAAGCAGGAAAACACAGTCACCCCGGGTTGCATATCAGTTGTCATATGGCATAAATCGAACTTTTATTGTCGTCATGTTACAGAGACGCCCATCCAGGTCAAACTATGCTACGTCAGCACGATATGCAAATATGATTACGGGAGTAGGGAGTAGCAAAATGAGCCTACCTGAAGTAGCTAGGTGCCCTAGCTGGGCCAAAACGTCTTATAGACAAGAATAATTCCCTGACGCGAAAGATTGATCTGGCTCAAAGGGGCGGCTCATGTGTCTTTACCATGAAGATACAGATATATGATACCAATATCATACAAATGCCTGTGGTGATGAACGACGTTTTGTCTGCACAATACTGCTGTTCGAAGGTGCCTAGTACACAAAACAGCCCCCAGCTCATGAAGAGGGCGTGGGTGCATTCCAAGTATTTACCTGGAGTTCCACAGAAATCCGAGCACCACCAGCACGACGATCAGCTCCAGCCCCGTCATGGCGACCTGGTCTCACTTCCAATCACAACACGAGGGGGTGTGCACAGTGGCCGGCGGCCACCTCCATAACACTAACACACAGGCACACGCGACGGCCCACACGCACACACACACACACACACGCGCGCGAGCGCGCACACGAGAGAGCACTCGGCTGGCTGTCAGACGAAGAGACAGGCTGCGTCCCTTCCTTTCTCTCGGACAGTGGCTGTCGGACTGGCGGGCTGGCGGCCAGACCCTCCGCTCTGCGTCCGCGCAGCTCCGCGTGGCCGCGGCCTGGCTGGGGCACTCGGGGCCCCGCCGCGCCACAGTGGGCCAGAAGACCGGCGCAGGCGGCCCAAACTCTTGACGCGTTTTGAGCTCCACAGTCGCTAAATGGGACTCGAACCGAACGTGTGACCCCATTAATTGATTGCCCACCGAACGAGGAATCGATTGGTCTGGGTCACACGTTCAGGTCGAGTCCCGCTTCGCGACTCTGGAGCTTCAAAACACGTCTAGAGTTTCGACCGCCGGCGCCGGTCTTCTGGCCCACTGTGCGCGCGCCACCGGCGGCGTGCGGTGCGTCTCGGACTGCACCGGCTGGCCGGGCGAGCCGAGCAGCGCGGCGACAGAGCCCCGCCGAGCCACGGCGAGCGCCTTGCCAAAAGCGAGGCGGCGGTGGCGTGCGCCGCGTGCACCGCGTCGTCGTGGCCGCGGGGTCGCGCCGCGTGTCCTCAGAGTGTCGCGCGGCCGCTTCCGCCACCGCGCCCCGCAGCGCCCCGCAGCGCCCCGCAGCGCCGCGCGCAGGCCCGTCAAGGTGACGACGACGCGGGCATGGACACCCCAAAGCCACCCCCACACTGCTCCCTGAGCGACCCGCGCCGAAAACCTCAACGACTCATGGGCCAAAAGAGGCCGAAAAACTCGTTCAGATTGACCCGTTATACGCCAAAGAAAAAAAATTTATTTCAAAATTAAAAAAAAAAATCAAAACTAAAATAATAATTTTTAAAAAAAATTTAAAAGCCTCACACGACCATGGACGCACTGGTCAAAGCTCATCGGATAGCTGGAAGCCCGCGTGCAAACGCACATGAAGTACTTCCAGCATCCCAAAAAAAATTTAAATTACTTAAATTTTAAATTGTTAAAATTAGAAAAAATTTCGATGTTGACATTGAAACTTAAAGAGTTCAAGCCCCACGCTCCACTCTGCTCCCTCTTCGGCCACTCCTCAACGGCAGCCGGTGTAAAAACAATGGGGTGAACACACTCGCCAATCCTGACAATTGAGTACCCACCCATGACATCAGTTCTCTTCAAAATCTCCAATACTTCCGTCCGCAGATAATGCATATGCGTGACACGCGGAGGCAGCCTTGACGACGTTCGTATCACATCCACATGCACAATAGCCCGAGCGACGCGGGGTTGAGTGGGTGCGAGAGAGAGAGAGAGAGAGAGAGAGAGAGAGAGAGAGAGAGAGAGAGAGAGAGAGAGAGAGAGAGAGAGAGAGAGAGAGAGAGAGAGAGAGAGAGAGACTCGTGCCCCGTGGGACTGTGCAGCCCAATGGACGGAAATCGGCCGTAATTCGACGTAAATAGAAAACTGCGCGACTTTATTCCGTCGCCCACGGCAGTCAAAGCAAAATCGGTCGAGCCCCCCTCCCCCTCAACACACACAAAGCACAAAATTGGACCGAACACTCCAGATGGCTTTGAGACTGACAGAGGCAGAAAACGGCGTATCATAGTACCAGTCTGCGGGCAGCAGAATTTAGCAGCGCTACATACGTGTCCTTAAAAAAAAAGGTTTGTTTTCCTGTTTCTGTTTGGGTCGGTCAAGGGGAAAACGGGTATGCATAAGGCGCGTCGAGGAAGCAATAAAGTCTGGGAGGAAAATTCCCCAGCCTCCCACGACCATGGACGCACTGGTCAAAGCTCGTCGGATAGCTGGAAGCCTGCGTGCAAACGCACATGAAGTACTTCCAGCATCCCTAATGAGCCGCGCTAGAAAGGATTTGGGCGGGATTAGGCGAGGCTATCGCCGATTGACGCGAGCATCGAGGTGTGTGTGTGTGTGTGTGTGTGTCAAGACGCGACTGACCGACCAGCCAGCCCGGCAGCCAACACTGGTCCCACCCACCCAACCTCAACACTCTCACACCCAGGCCCACCTGCTGCGACGATGCCTATCCAAGGCAACCCATGCAAATTTGTGTATGCATCGTGGAAGGTTTCCCTCACTTAGTTTTCTTCCTCACTCCGAGGAGGAGCAAAGCAACAGTTTAAAAATTTAAAATAAAAGGGGAAAAAAAGTTGCTCTTCATGTCTGATGATTGTGAATCTCCTCCGGCGGCCTTCCATGCCGCTGGCCAAGCCGAGGAAAGGATCCCTTGGAAGTGACCGAAGGAACAGTGTGCAAACCAACGACGGAGAGTAAGAGTCATCGGACATATCAGTCTCCGCACAACCCAGGCACAGCCAGGGCAACCAAACTTGCTTTTCATTTTTTTTTTTCAATAATTTTTTTTTTTTTTTTTCATTTTTCTTGTTGACAAAGCATGAAAAAATTGAACTTCTCCCCGCTCCAGCTCGCTCACATCTGGAATAGTGCAGCACTATGCGAGACAAGGAAACATTCTATCCGCCGCCGCGGTTTTTTTGTTTTGTTTTTTTTGTTTTCTTGGTTGTTTTTTTTCTGTGGCTTATTTTTATTTTTTTTGCCTTTGGTGGCCAAGCACAAAATCTAGCGTACACAGCTCACCCTACCTCGAGTCAACAACCAGCGCAACACATGCAACGCGACGACGGCGAGCTTTGTGGCGCCCAGCGAGCGCCCCTGCGACCCACCAGGCAGGCCGGCCCGCCGAACAGGGCGGTGTGACGGGACTGCCTACTCGCCAGGCGCCCAGCGGGGGCCCCTGCGCCCCACCAGGCAGGCCGGCCCGCCGAACAGGGCGGTGTGACGGGACTGCCTACTCGCCAGGCGCCCAGCGGGGGCCCCTGCGACCCACCAGGTAGGCCGGCCCGCCACACAAGGCTAAAACGATCTCCTTCCTGGGTCATCACCACCATCACCGCAACCCGGGCCGCGGCGCCAAGTGAAAACAGCGCGTCGCGGCGAGAGAGAGGGGGGGGGGGGAGGGGGCGGCAGGGGCATCGAGGGGGCCGCGCCCGGCCGTCCTCACCTGCATGCAGCACACACTGCCTTGGGCCTTCCAGAGGCACGTCCCAATGAACCTCCTTGACTCAGGCCGTGCCTGCCGCTGCGCGCTGCGCACTGGGGGCATGCAGAGACACGGCGGGGGAAGCGACGACGCCCCTCAGGGACCGACGTGCGGCGCCCCTCGCGGTGCGCGGTGCCCGCTGAGGTGGCCGCCACCGCCAAACCACAGCCGCCGTAAAGCCCCAAGGCGCAAATACGTGCTTGAGGTGAGCCTCGAAGATGGGGTCCGATTAGATAAACAGGCAAGGTGCAAGGGCCGCACTCGTGCACTGGACTGGGTTCGGCGGCCGCGGAGCCGCGGATGGCGAGATGGACGCGGCTGCTGGGGCTGCTGAGGCTGCACGGGGACGGACAAACAAAACAGACGGACGCGCCGAGGCACGCGGGTCTAGCTGGAGTCCGCGTGCATGTAGGCCCCGCGGACCGACCCACAGTGGGCCGCAGGCGGCCAAAATTCTCGACGCGTTTTCGGCTCCAGAGTCGCTTACTGGGACACGAACCGAACGCGTCACCCCACCAATGAATTGCTCTCCAAACGAGGAATCCATCGGTGGGGTCACACGTTCGGTTCGAGTCCCATTTAGCGACTCCGGAGCTCAAAACGCGTCTGGAGTTTTGGCCGCCTGCGCCGGTCTTCTGGCCCACTGTGCCACCGATCGCCAACAGGATTCGGCTGGGCCGGTCCGCCATTGTTTTTCGGCAGGCCGCTTGCTTATCTGCCCGTCCGGCTGGTGACAGTGACAGGAATGCACGCGACAGGTGCGCCGCAGGGACAGGGGCAAAGGGCGCGCCGCTTAACGAGTGCTTGGGGATTAATCTGCGGGGCCAAACTACAAATCTGAAGGTTCGAGTGCCGAGTGAGAGCGTGCCGGCTCTCGCGATCGCAGGCTGCCTGGCTCCTGGCAGACAGACACGGCAGATAAGCGCGCTCGCTAAAGCGCCGGGTGGAGAGAGAATCACTCTACAAAGCCAAAAGCGTACATGGTACTTGCACTGGTAGAAACATGCCTCCTGCGAGCACGCTCTGGCTCGCGCATGCCTGCCGAGCGCAGGATCGTTCCGAAGGATCATTTCGTCGCCCTGTATTTCTCGCTCCACTGGGGATCGCTGGGCCGGCCCATGAGTGCGACAAGGACAGGGTGGGCCAGAAGAGCGGTGGAGACTGCAGAAGGGTTTTCGGCTTCAGAGTCGCTAAATAGCACTCGAACCGAACGTGTGACCCCACCAATGGACTGCTCCCTCCGAACGAGGAATCCATTATGGTGGGGTCACACGTTCGGTTCGAGTTTCATTCGGCGACTCTGGAGCTCAAAACGCGTCGAGAATTCTGGCCTTCAGTGCGGAAGGAAAGGCAGGTCGCGGTGCGTGCCGCCAACCCTTGACCGTTTCGACACTCGGGCGCGCACAGCCGCGCGCTCCGATGCACTCGACGATGCGATACGCCCCGCGGCTCCCGAGATACGGAGTGACATTGCCCAGGTTATCGTTGGACAAAGCGATGGCAAACGATACACAAGCCCCGCGCTGCAAACACTGGCAAAGCGCGCCGGGAGGGGGGGGGGGACTGAGTTGCTGCGATAGCCCGAAAATGGGTGCACGCCGAGAGATTTGCTGCCTTGGATACACGCTCCGTTTGAATAGTAACAGCCAAAAGCATCTTATTTGCACGCAGCGCGACAACAAGGGATGTGTTTATTTATAGACAGGCAGAAAAACCTCGACATACCAAGGACAAAATACGACCAAGCAAGCACGTTGAGCACTATTGCGCCAGAACATGATGCTCCAGTGGGAGGACGACAAATATGCTACTCTGCGTGTCGGGAGGATTTTGCTGCCTTGGCTACACGCTGCGTTTCAATAACAGAGGGAAGACTTTTGCGGGCCACCCTGCGCTGAGTTCTGCTGCACTCCCCCCCCCCCTTTTTTCACACTACACTCACGACACGTGACGTCCACGTGGAGAGGGCGGGCGAGTCGCGCAAAATTGGCAAACTGCGATGTTGACGGATTATCACCGCCGCCGGCCGATAACGCCGCCACCGCACAGTGGGCCAGAAGATCGGCGACTCTGGAGCTCAAAACGCGTTCGGTATTTTGACCGCCTCCACCGGTCTTCTGGCCCACTGTGCACTGCAAGGAGTGACCCGAGCCGGCCAAGCCGCGCCACCGAGGTGAGGAAAGCGGTCACATTTCGTGGTCCCAACGCGTGTGCGACTCGGTGAGAGAGAGAGAGAGAGAGAGAGAGAGAGAGAGAGAGAGAGAGAGAGAGAGAGAGAGAGAGAGAGAGAGAGAGAGAGAGAGAGAGAGAGAGAGAGAGAGAGAGAGAGAGAGAGAGAGAGAGAGAGAGAGAGAGAAAGCGAGAGGCGCGGGCGGGCGCGGGTTCGACGCCCGCCGAGCGCTACCTGTGCATCGCCACTGTACTGAATCGGCTCGGGGGGTCATGGGAGTGCGACCCGGCTAATGTCCTACGGTCCAACGGCCCACGCTTCCGACACCCAGCTATGCACTCCTGCCTCGCTACAGTCTTCATCGGAGCCGCGAATTAACAACATGCCGCGCCAGAGCTGCCCCGCTGTCCCGTTTCGCCGCGTCCGGTCGTGAGGTCCACCGCCGCAGCGTGCACGCGGCGCTTCATCGGCACGCCACGCCAGCAGCCTCACGCCAAACACTGTCGCTGTGTCTCTCTCGCACCCCTCGCGGGCTAGGCGCCCCGCGAGTGGGAGGGAGACGGAGCGACGACAGTCTGCAGCGCCGCTCCGCCACCGCCTTGCGTGCCGGCCCACTGTGCACCCCGCACGCACGTGCACCATGCACGCAAGGCGCCGCTCCACAAACACACAGCCCTTCCAGACCCCAACAGTCGTTCCCAACTGCGGCAGGGAGATGGACTGGCGAACGGTGACGGCTCCCGACGAGCAGGCAAAAACAAAACAAAAAATGTTTTCGACTTTTTGTTAATATTTTTGATGCGCGGAGCCAGGAAAAAAAGAAACGGTAAAATAAAGATGGGTGGCGTGGCGGTAATCGGTCGTGGACCTACGCATAACGCAGCCTGCGTACGTTCCGTGCGTACGGTAGGTCACCGAGCTGTTGACCCCCACTCGCCTTGACCTTAGGGCCCAATTGACGTGCCTATGGAGGCACAAAAAATTAATATATTATTCACAACCGCATTAAGACCGCGAGGAGCACTTCCATCCATCGTCATTCGTCTATTTGCAGGCCTGACTTTGCCTCAGATCCATGAAACATGAGCAACAGCAGTTATACATTGGCAGAGACGTACGTACTGCGGCGATTTGTGAATTAGACCAAAGATATGCCCATCATAATTGACGTCAGAGAAATTCATCACAAGGCCTTGGCCTTGTGAAAGTCGATAGCCATCCAGAGATAATCGGTATACATACAATCGGTCCCATTAACCGTCTCTGAGGCTGAAAACGCGTCTAGAATTTTGGCCGCCTGCGCCGGCGTTCTGGCCCACCGTGCCGCGGCGACCGGACTCGCGGCTCTGCCAAGGACCCGCGGCTTTGGTTGGGTTGGGACAAGCTGAAGATTGGGCCAGCGACGCGTTGCGCTAGGCCGGCTAGGCCACTGTACACTGCATGACGAGCGAGCACGGCCACGCAATATCGCGACGTGTCCTGCCCGCAATCTCCGGTGCCATATCATTTTCCGGCAGCAGGCGGGAAAGCGAAGCAGGCAGGCCAGGCAGGCGCTCTGGGGGAATTCCCTCTGTCGGCCGCCGGCCGCCCCAGCAGGCAGCAGCAGGCAGCAGCAGGCTGTGCTGCGCAGCGATTCTTAACTCGACTCGCTGACGCCTGGCTGCCTTGCTGACTGGCTTCCGCGACGCGAAGTGTGCGCGGATGCCCCCGTGGGGCCACGCGGCCGCGGGGCGCGCCGCGCTGCTCCATATCGCCATTGTTACACAAGCCTGACCCTGCGACCAGGCTGCAGACTGATTCCGAGAGTCTCTCTCGCACTCACGGGGCGTCCCGTGCAGGTGCGAGAGAGACAGAGCGACGGCAGGGCTGACCAGGCTGGGCTAAGGCTGGCCGTGCCATAGCCTGCTGCCTGGGTCAGCCTGACACGGACCGCATCATACGATCGCGAGCTCCAACGAGTCACAGGGGAGAGAGGGGAGAGGATGAGGGCGGGGGCAGGGGAGGGAGCGCCACTAAACCAGGGCCCGCGTGGCCGGGCGGCAGGCTGTCCTGTCCGGGCAACCACTTAAGGGAAGGAGAAGAAACAAACAGCGGAGTTTGAATTTGAAAGTTTGGACAGAGAGGTGGCACTGGCACACAGGTCAAGAAGCTGCAGTGGCAAGGATAGGGCCAGCCCGGTGGGAGACAGGCAAACGTAACTGAGGTACAGTGAAGAAGACAGCAGATGGGTGGAGACTAAACCATTATATCCACCACCACACTGAGCCTGTCCTTTACAGCTTATAGACATTGTTTCGTTAAAGTGCTTTCGCACATCTTGGATCTCCAAATGAGTCACAAGAGGACCCTTCGTATAAAAAATGGCAAAACAGATTGTCACTGAGCCGTTCGAAAGAGAGGAGATAATCTTGAGTGTGCCGACTTTCATAATGAAACCAAAAGGACTGTATCTCTAATCAACACACAGACAGAAATCTTCACAGAAGGCTGCACATTCATCTTTATCATACATGGAATGTTGTAAGATTCTCAATGAAAAAGAAACAACATCTGATTTTAAAACCTGGTCACAGATTTATGATTCAAAATGTGTTGTTATCATTGACAATAAACTAAACTAAAATAAATTAAATTATGAGGGGATATAAAAATTTACTTTCTGATCAAAAGAGTCGACAAGTAAACTTAGGCCTCAAATCGTAGGCAAACAGATCCTCTCCTCGTCTCTTAAAAATAAGTACTGTACAGCATTGTGGCACGTAGAGTCCAGTAAAAAACACAGACGATTATAACCGCACCGCCTGCATGGTTGTCATCAACCACTCTCAAAAGGCCACATCATGCACCGGGTGGCGATTTCTGAACAAACGTGCTAACTGTATTAACATAACCTATTAGCATAATGGTCAACGAACGGATCGGAAAGAATACATTCGCATCTTCACTTACCTATCGGTATGAAACAGATGTCGTGCGGCTCTAGATTATCAAAGAAGGGAGACTTTCATACACTCCTTCTGCTGGGATTTGTAACACGTATCGGATAAGCGCGCCGATGAGCACTATGTTGTTGTGATGGTGCGCCGCGCCGCACCTGTAGCGCTCGTGCTGCTACCTGTAGGCTACCTCTGCAACTGCCTTGTGGACCGGGAGTCGAAACTCCTGTGCTCCCAGCTTGTTACTGATACCGGCAATCTGTCTTGTGTCTAACCGATAGTAGTTACTGGGCACTTGAGATATTTGTATTTGTCGCTTCTGCTGACCTGGCCAAGGGGAAGCAGAGGGGGAGGGAGGTGCAAGGCAGGACAGAGAAGAGAAGGCAGGCGGGGAAGTTCCAATAAGGGGTACAATCTTTTTTTTTCCCCTGATTTTTTAATTATAATTAATAACAATACTTTGATTGACAAAAAAAATTCCATTTCAATAACAAAGACTCTTTTTTAACACGCCCATGAGTATTCACACAATAAGACATGCAAATACACACAAACACACTCAAAAAGTGAAAATCTTAAGATCTAAAATTAACATTGCAGGTAAAAAAAAAGATCATAGTTTGACCTCACCAAAAGACACTATAATAATAATTACTAGCACCTAAACTAAGTTCATCGCTCTCTTTTGTACATACATCAAAATATTACAGAAAAATATACACATTCTTGGTGCATTAATGTTTCATCTACTGATAACAGCCTATCATTCAAGAGGGGAAGTCCAATGATCTTCAATCCATTCCTGGTGGGAGTGGTTCCGATCCTACTGCATTTTCTGGAAAATTATCCTCTCGCACATCAATTGTGAGTCCATCAGGAGACATCTGCAAACAAGGGAAAATTCCATTAAGCCAAAGTGTACCCAACTGGTAAAAAATAATAATTGAAAAATTACTTAATTTAACTATGAACAATAACCACATGTGAAACTAGGCTGAGACTCACAGGCTCCACAGTTTGTGCATCATATTCCTCTTGGACTACATGTCTTGTGCCAGTCAGAACGTCCATTACTGACTGAGGGACATGAGACCGCTGATTCTCAGTAAAGGATTGGACATGTTGCAGGAGGGGCTGTCTCATTTCTGGACAAGCTTCTAAAACTTCTTGCAGTTGCGGTGCAGGCAATTGGAGAAGCACTTGAAAGCTCTGAGGCTTTGTACGTTGACAGCATTTTATGAAACCCTCCCACACCTTGCGCTGTGTCCAAACTTGCTTTAAAATCAGCCTCTGAAGGATATTCATAACAAATCCACTGAGATTGGGATATGCAGCCAGAGACTGAATAACAGTACGCATCAAGAGAGTTGGTAAGGGATTCATTTCCATTAGTTGCTTCATTACTATGGCCAATACTTCTTGCGTATAGGCCTGCCTTTCAGAGAAGCACAAAGTAGTGGCCTTAATAACAGTCTTTAGTTCGCACTTCTTGGGGTCAATCACATGCAAAGCTACAAGTAACTCTGCTGGAGTTAATGGTGAATTGTGACTTAAGGAATCTGAATGTGTTCCTAGCAACCGGTTGAAGACTTCTTTGACTACAATAGGATTTAGTTTGATAAGTCTTGGGAGGGAGTCAATAACTTCCCTTTTTGTCAAACCATTCAACACAGGAATCAAGAACCGAACATCTGACACTCTCGACTGATACAGTTCCCTGACTCTCTTGACAAGTTCAGCACTAGGAGGGGTCTTATCTGTCAGGATTTGAATGACTCTGGTGACCAAGGTCTCAGCCCCTTTAGGACAATCTTCCACTAGTTTCAGCAAGTCTGGGGACTCCATGCCCATGCCTCTTACAGGAGTGTCCAGCAATCTTAAGATAATGCGTTTCACGTCTGCTACAGTCTGAACATATACCCGAGTCAACCTAAAGAAAATGAAAAGACAATATATAAATACCAAATTGTTTTCACTCAGAAGCAGACGCAGCAAGTCGGTAAAATAAAATAACAATTACTCATGAATTAATCGATGCTCGTGTGGCAAAAGCTCAAGGTATAAAAACAAGCAGGCTTTAGTTGGCCCTTCTGTCCAGCTGTCTGCCCTAGCAGGGCGTCCCCTCTCTGCACCAAACAACACATCTGGAGGAGCTGGCAGTTGAAGAAAGCCCAGGTACATGATTGCATACTCTTCTATAATTGATCGGAGATCAGACCGATCATCATAAAGTGAAAGGACACACTTCATGGCATTGGACCGAACCTAGAATGTGAAAGGTCCGGTAGAAAAAAAACAAATTCAGGTATAGAATTATTAAATACAATGGATTATGCTTACCTCTACACTGTCGTGTGCAGTATGTTCCAGTAAAGCATTCAGATAAGTGAGTTGCTTAGGAGGACGCCTTATAACAAGGCTTTGCAAGAGTTGTAATCCAACCGAACATCTTGTTTCATCACAGCTTAGAGCCTTCAAAATGTCAGTAGCATCATCAGTAATACAAGGAGCCTCCAAATATAGCCGTTTGAGGAGGCTGCAAGAAATATTTTGGTACTGGTAAATGGTGGACACAAAAAGAAACAGCGAAAACAACTGTGAACAGAGAAGTTACATATACTAACGGTTCTCTCTCGGGTTTCTCCGCCAAATGCTCAGCAAGTGCACAGAACAGTTTAATGTATCTTTTTGAGGCAGATTCCTCATCAGTGGTAAACACAGGTTTCTTAGTGAAGCTCTGCATCATACTGTATTCCTCATAAAGCCATGATATAGCTAACTCCAAATCCAATCGGTTTTGTAAATCCTCCAAAACAAATTTAAGTATATCTGGAAAAGAAAAAGAAATTATGAAACCAGCATTTGAGGGTTACATCATAATGAAACTCATTAGGCTCATTTAAAAATAGAAAAAATTAATGTGTTTGAACATACCACTCCTAACATCTGCATTGTAAGTAGACGCTAATGTGACAATAATTTTGTTGCGAATGGAATTAACACCACCAAACATGGCAATTTTTTCAGCATTCAGTATACGCTTAACAGCAGAAAGGCACATTTTGGTTTTCATATCTGGACCTGCCAGAGTTCACAAAAAAAATAGTCATAGGTTAAAAACAAAAAAATTAAATCATAAAATGTCAAACAGTATCTTTACTTTAACTTACTAAGGGGTCTTGTTATTTCTGCAAGTTTTAAAGCTCGAGCTTTCTGTTTCAATGGCCTTGTCAGCGGTGTCATTGGTGTAAGTTCTTTCAGCTTTTCCCGTTGAGCTATAAGCTGCTCAGATGATTCCCGCTGGTTGAGAATTGGTCCTTCTAAATCGTCTCCATCATGGTCCATGAGTTCCTCTACGGGTGGTGGAGGGGGAGGCATCACTGGCTCTGAGATGGCCACTGGAGCAACCACAGGAGCACTGACTGTGGGCGGGGGAGGAGGGATACCATCCTCTGAATCATCCTCCTCCAATTCTGTTAACACCTACAATCAAAAGTTCAAAGAAATTTGTACAAGAAACTGGAGATAACAGAACACAATATTATAAAGAAAACAGTTTTCATTCTTACCCTGCCTGATTTGCGTGGCATTTGCCTCCCTGATCCAGAAGATTGAGAGAGGAGCATCTTTGCAATATGTTGGATTTGGGCTTGAGATCCTGCGCCAACAACTGGGGCAAAATTAGATGAGAAGTGAGATGGCATGGACTCCGGAATTTGAGGCTGAGCAAATAAAAATCAAGGTTATTTTTAGAAGAACAAAGTAATTTTTTCCAATAATTAAAAAAATTAATTAAAAAAATCAAAATAGCTACAGTTTTTGTACTTACTATGAATGCCAGGACAAGCTGTGCCGCAACCTCAGGTGAGAGCCGCTCCATGACAAATTTCTCAGTAACATCACTTGATGGCTCAGTGAGTGGTTTAGTAACATGAGCTCTTTTTGCCTATCAAAAAGAAACAAAAAACACCACCAGATAAGGAGAATGTGCTGCAGTTTGAAATGAATCATCTAATGAATTAAAGAATGCATACACACCTGTTCAATCACATTTTCTGGGCGGTAAAGAGCCTCTAATCTTGGTCTCTTGTGTAGACTAGGAGCACTTTCAGCAACAGTACGTTTATGACTACGGCGTGTCTTATCATCCATTTTTGGCATTATTTTAGATATCTATGAAATGATTCCAGAAAACTTTTTAGTATATATTACATATATTTATATATATAACCCATGTACTGGCCCAGTAGGGTAAAGGACATACCTCCTGAGGAGTACAACCAAGATCTGTCAAGAGTTTCAAAATTTCTGCATGATATTCCAGAGCACAGGGCTGCTTCAGCATATTTGTTAGTTGCAGTTTCAAGTGTTTCCTGACAGAATTTACTTGTGACTTTGAGAGAGTAGGTGGTAAGTTTTCTAAAGACAGAAAAGAGTCAGTTACAGTTCTTTATAAATTTAAGAGATAATGATAAGAGATATTGTGAACTCACTGTTCAAGTTTTCTAGGCAGGTGATTACTTTTCCCATAAATTGAGGCCTCATTCGAGCTATCAGAGTAAGTGATCCCATGCAAGTCATTAGGTTGACACTGCTAACATGAGCTTCTCCATGAAACTTCACAAGAAGATTAAATATCATGCTGAAATTAAAATTACCGTTATAATTAGAATGCGCAATAAATTGTAAAATAAGAGAGAATTAATGGGGGAACATAGAACAAACCTGGCTTCTTCTTCTAATCTGCGTCTCCGAACTATCTTCAAAGTTAGTGGAATGTCTTCAAGGTTAAAATCATTTTCTCTTACCATACTATCTGCTTCAGGATATGTTTGGAGCAATACAACTCCCTCCAAGAACTTAACTGACTGAGTTCGGATGCTGAAGAAATTGATCAAACAAATGGACAAGACTTAGGACACAAATTGTTGGCTTAATCCACACATAAGCACATTGAGAAAGTCATACCCATCGTTATCATTGTCAATTAATTTAACAATCTCTGATTTCAAGGTGCACAAGGAGCCCCATGCCTTCTCCATTTGTGAAGGGACTGGTTGAGTGCGAGCTATATACATCAGCGCGCCCCGGTAGACTTGAGATGCAGCTTGAACAACTCGCTTCTGAACCTGCGGTGCTGAGTCCCGAAGTAACAGATCAAGACTATCCATAACTCTAGGCAAAATAGCTGGATCCTTCTTGCTGTCAAGCAGAAACAGAAAATACATTAAAATGAAAAATGTCATGTAGTCAAAAACGTGGCTATAAGCGCAATATTTAAAAAAATATGCACCATGATTCTTCAATAAATCCCACCACTGCACGTCGTACTTCCATTGTGCGATCTGACTGAAATGCAATGACATCGTCAAGGAATGAATCCAAAAGATGTGGGTTCTGATTTAGTATAATTTCTTGGATTTTATGGATATTATCGGTTTTTAATTTAGGGTCAGTAGAAGAGCTGGCTTCATTCAGCCATTCCACAATCTGCAAAGAAAAAAAATAGTGACTTGCAATAGAAAAAAACCTTCGGATATGATAAAAATGTTAAGAATTCATACAACTAGATGACAATATAAATTTTTTTCGAACGAACATAATTCACCTTGTTAAACGGCTTCTCATTTTCCCCCATGTTTACTCCAATTTACGAGGTAAATCAAGGTGACAGCAGAATTCCAAGGTAAGGACCAAAATATTTTGAAGGTTAATCTACGAGGCACTTGCGGAAAGTTGCAATTCGAGGTTCAAAATCCATAACATAAAAAGTCAGAGAACGTTGCAGAACTAAGACAAAGTCTATACTTCTATCAAAATTGAAAGTTGTCTTTATTGGTCTTTCTTTTGGATTAAAATAACAACACAACCCAAATTTCGGTTCGGGGGAGACCGGCGAGAAGAAGACAGAAAACAATATCTTAAAAAGTGAAGTGATGTACTAATCCAAGGCGGTGAGCGCCGGGGTGCATGAAAAATCTAGCAGAAGTAACAAAAACAATGGCGTTGAGTTCAGCACGAAGTTACATTTACTTTGGCCAAAGGTCCTTAATTCCGATTTGTACACGAAGTGTATCTACAACATGTGTGCAGTATTCAAAGAAATCATTCCGCAAATTTCCATACTTTGACAGAGGAACCGCTGAGTTTAACGAACAGCAAAGGACTAATCCTGACCCTAACCTTCCAAGTTTCCGTGAGTATTTTAGGTTCCAGTTTATCGAACATTACTGCTTATCCATCGAATGGGTCATTCTCTTCAGTGATACCCTTGATTTTTCTGCTTTGTAGGTTATGGTAGAGTGCCAGGTTATTGGGATGAGAAACACAACCTTGTTCCTGTACCAGAGATGATTCCAGAATTAATTGTCCCAGACTTAACAGGGTTTGAGGTTTGTTGTCATCCTTTTTCTATTATCGACCATATTGTGACTGGTTTCATTAGGGGTACGAATTAAATATGGTTTATGACCGTTCTTGTTTCAGCTGAAACCTTATGTATCTTACCGAGTTCCCATTGACCCCGAGCCACCTTTTACGGCCAAAGATTTGTTTTACGCAGTTTATGCTGAGAAGATTGAGGCTGATTATAGAGAAGGAAAATTGGATGAAAATGGATTGCCCCTGGAACCCAGCGACAATGAACTGCTGACAGCTGAACAAGCAAGAGACGCTGCCCTCAAGCTCGGAGCTGACATGTTTACTGATACAGAAAATATTGTTAATGATAGTGAATGGATGAAAGAACAACCTAAGATGGAGTACAATTAAAATGCTTTGTATGTTTGAGAAATATGTACAGTAAATTGCTAATCTAACCTGCAATCTTGTCATTGTCTCTATTTCCCTCTTGAAGTGGATCAGAGAATCGTTTCACTGTCCGGTACTCATATCAATTTTGAAGTGCGAAGAGAGTGGGGAAGCAACCAGTGCGACACAGAGCTGGCAGGAGTAAAATGGTCCTTTTTAGACTTTCAAATGGACACGTGTTGCCTGGGCCTTCCCCCTCCTGTAAGACACCCTGCTGCAAACCGAACCAGAGGGGGCCATTAGCATGAGATCATCTCATATGCCCTTAGAGGCGACAGTGACGCATCGGAGCACTCAGGCCCTCGCACCAGCCGCGATGCAAGGGCGCCACTGCACCTGGCCGCCCACGCCGCCGGCCCCCTCGCAACCCCCCTGCCGCGCGCGGTCTGGTGCGCCCTGGGCCCTGCGCCCTGGGTGCGAGCCCCAGAGCCGAGCAGCGACACCGGCGCGTCGTGGGGCTCCCTGCCCCCCCTCCACGTCGCGAGCCCCGCGCCGCCCCGCCCCGCGGTCCTCACAGCGCCGCCTCAGCCACCGCCGCGGTATTTATTTCGGTATTTCTACGTGTGCTGATGTGTTTTTGTCCCACGCCATGGCCGCCCCGCCGCCGCCTCTGGCTGCCTGTGGCCAGGCGCGACTAAAGCTGCGACCGCCGCCGCGCCCCGACGGCCCGTCTCGCCCTGCCGCCAGTGGTCGGCGTGGCGCGTCCCGAGGCGCAGCGCGTTGCACGCCGCGGTGGACTGTCTCGTCGTGTACACTGTGCGGCGCGGTGCGGCCGTCGTCAAGGCAGTCGTGACGTCGCTTCGCGCGGCCGGCCACAGCCATGGCTCCACGCTGCGGCGCGCTGCGGCCGGTCGTCATGTCCGCGGCGATGCTCCGGGGGCCATGCGCGCTCTGAGAGGCGCCCCGACCACGGCCAGCCAGAGAGGACGACGCCGACGGGGACCCCAGGAGCGACTGCCCGGAGCGCCGGCCGGGGGGACGGACAGTGGCCGCCGATCGGCCTCGGGTCCTCCGGGCGGTCGCCATCGCCGCGAGCGCCGCCGCGGGGTGGAGAGGCGAGATGCTCCAGGCGGCGGTGGGTGGCGGCGGGTGCGAGGGGCGGCCACCCGGCGGCAGAACGCGTCGGTGACACACAACAAGACCGTCCCGGGTCGGTGAGGCGCTAGTCGGCGCGCGGAATGACGGTCAGCTACCAGTATGAGGTGGCGTCGTCCACCTCCGGGGGCTTCACCCGCCTCCTGTTCATGTGGAAGGGGTCGCTGTACAAGCTCATCTACCGCGAGCTGCTGCTCTTCCTGCTGGCCTTCGGCATCCTCAGCGCGCTCTACAGGAACCTCTTCACCGCCGAGCAGAAACGGTACGCCGCGGAAGAGCAAGGAACACGTGGTCGAGCCCCTCAAAACACAGCACTGCTAGTCTAGGGAAGCGCGTCGCGTCGCCGGCGGCAGTCCCGACCTATGACCAATGCCTTCCCGGACGCCAGGGCGGACCAGACGCGCGTCGCCAGGCATGGTCAGCAGGCTGATGCCGAGCGCTGTCTCTCTCGCACCCTTGCGGGACGCCCATGAGTGCGAGAGAGACAGAGCGACACGAGCACAGCTCGGAATCAGTGCGGCACACATGTCGCAGCGCCGCCGTCCGTCTGCGGAACAGACGCGATACTCGAACCCCAACTGCCTGAGCTCAAGGGGGCTTTCCTTTCCAGGCTGTTCGTCAAGGTGGTGGTGTACTGCGACACGTTCATCAACCTCATCCCCCTGTCGTTCGTCCTGGGCTTCTACGTGGCCTACGTGGCGGCGCGCTGGTGGAACCAGTACCTCGCCATCCCCTGGCCAGACAAGTGAGTGGTATCATAGCGGAGGGTGGGGCGGCGCGCCCCCCGCGGGGCTCGGTCTCGTCATCGTCGCGCTGGGGCCGTGCCCAACCAGCTGCCCAACCAGCTGAGCAGCCGCAGGCAGCCGAGACCGAGCCAAAATAAAGCGAGTCGAGCCGCCTAGCTTCAAATACCGGTGTCCTTTTCATTAGGCTGCCTCGTTTAATGAATGTCGCGGCGTGTCGCCCCGGGGGCGTCGCGGCGTCGTGGCGTCGCGGCGTCGCGGCAGCCTGCCCCGCGCCGGATGTGTGCCGCCTTTCCGGCGCGCGTGCCGCCGTCGTGGGGGCCATCAACAAGGACGTCAGAGGGCGCACAGTGGGCCAGAAGACCGGCGCAGGCGGCCACAACTCTAGACGCGTGCTTAGCTCCTGAGTCACTAAACAGGACTCGAACCGAACGTGTGACCCCACCAATGGACTGCTCTCCGAACGAGCAATCCATCGGTGGGGTCACACGTTCGGCTCGAGTTCCATTTAGCTACTCTGGAGGTCAAACCGGTCCGGGGTTTTGACCGCCTCCACCGGTCATCTGGCCCACTGTGGGGCGGGCCGCGCCGGGCAGGGCTGTTTGACTGGTGTATATACGCGTCCCGCGAAGGAACGCGCGCTCCAAGGGATCAGTCAATGTCAGCGATGCCAGGCTGTCGAGGCCATCAAGGCCACGGTGACCTCTCCAAAGTCGCGCGGCGACCCCCGGGAGGTGTGCTGCACTGTGAAGCTGCAGCGCGGCGCGCGGGGGCGGCGGGGCGGGGCGGGGCGGGGTGGGGCGGGGCGTGCTCGGCCGACTCATCGCGCTGTTCGGCCTGTTGGAGCCTCTAGCCGTGGCCGCACTGCCGCTTGCGTTTGTTTGATTGATTGTGGGCTTAAAATAGGAAATGAAAGGTATGAGCTGCCAATGGATGGGCAAGGGTTCTAGGCCGGGACATGCAGCACTGCAAAAACTAGCTGTTGGGACCTGCAGTGCCGCGCAAGTGACAGCAAACATTCGCGCCTTCCCTGCCTACCGAAAAAAAATAATACAGTAACATACAAGAGAAAAAAAAGTGTGGTATTTGAACCCGTGACAGCGCCGCCCCCAAACCCTTTGAACCCTTTGACACATTCGCTGTGTCCGAGGCCCGTTGGACCGTATAAACCGCCTCACGGCGCGCAGCATCGCTCACTTTACACGTGTGTTGCGGCCGCGTCCGTTTGTGTGGGTTTGTACGTGTGTGTGTGTGTGTGTGTGTGTGTGTGTGTGTGTGTGTGTGTGTGTGTGTGTGTGTGTGTGTGTGTGTGTGTGTATGTATGTGCGCGCGCGCCCGAGCGCCGCGCGGTGGCTGACATTAGGCGCCTTTCCAAACAGCTACAGCCTGCTGCACTTTCGCTCCGACACCGTCAAACACTTGCGCCTGCCCTTATCGCTTTTTCTCTTTTCAGAGAACTTTTTTTTTTTTGTTCAGAATCATGCACTCGATCGCGCTGTACGTGCAAGGCAACGACGACCACGCGAGGATGACGCGGCGCAACCTGATGCGGTACCTCAACCTGAGCCTCATCCTGGTGCTGCGGTCCATCTCCTCCGCCGTCAAGCGCCGCTTCCCGAAGCTGGACCATCTCGTCGAGGCCGGTGTGTGGTAGTGGCAAGCCGGGGCTTCCATTCCTTCTCTACTCTGGTGGAGTGACTCAGTATTCAAAACATGGTTCTGTGTTCTTCCGCGTCTGCACAGGGTTCATGACTCCGACAGAGCTCCAGATCTACCTGTCGGTGCCCTCCGTGGAGTTCAACACGTACTGGATCCCGTGCACCTGGTTCATCCACCTCCTCAAGGAGACGCGGCGGTCCAACCGCATCGCGGACCCCCAGGGGCTCAAGATCATCATGGAGGTACGGGTGTCTGGCGCGCTCTCCCCTTTCATGTTTTTTTCTTTTCTTTTTTTTCACGCGTTTGACTGGCCTCCTCGCAGGAGTTCAACCAGTACCGGTCGCAGTGCGGCATGCTGTGGAGCTACGACTGGGTCAGCATCCCGCTCGTCTACACGCAGGTAGGCGGTCGTCGCCCTCGGCGGCAGCTCTCGGCCTCCACGGAGAGAGCGCCTGTGGATCCGAGGGTAGGCCACCCGCCACGCGTCCGTGTCGGCGCGTGGCCTAGCTGACGTCATTCGTCACCATTAGTCACACGAGACACGACGACGCGTCAAAAGCCGCGCGCTGCCTGTGCTAACGAGTGCCCCCCCCCCCCCTCTCTGATGAGCGTGATTCCGTGTTCTGCCCGACCCGAAGGTGGTGACCATCGCGACGTACTCGTTCTTCCTGGCGGCGCTGGTGGGCCGGCAGTACGTCGAGGACAGCAAATCCTTCCAGATGGAGATCGACATCTACCTGCCCGTGTTCACCATCCTCCAGTTCTTCTTTTACATGGGCCTGCTCAAGGTGGGCTGGCGTCGGCTGCGGTCACCCCGTTTTGACGTGCCGGCAGCATTGTGCCGCGGCCGGCGCACAGTGGGCCAGAAGACCCGTCGAGGCAGTCAAAAGACCGGACGGGTTTTAATTGAGCTCCAGAGTCGCTAAATGGGACTCGAACCGAACGTGTGACCCCACCAATGGACTCCTCGTTCGGAGAGCAATCCGTTGGTGAGGTCACACGTTCGGTTCGAGTCCCGATTAGCGACTCTGGAGCGCTCAAAACGCGTCTAGAATTTTGGCCGCCTGCGCCGGTCTTCTGGCCCACTATGCGGCGTCGCGCTCTAGTAACGACCCTTACAACCGCCCCCGCTAACCGCGTCGCTGTGCGTCGCTCTGTCCGTGACAGGTGGCGGAGCAACTCATCAACCCCTTCGGCGATGACGACGAGGACTTCGAGCTCAACTGGCTGATAGACAGGCACACCAAGGTGAGCGTGATTGGGCAATCAATCGGTACTCATGTGAGGAAATTAGAGCTCAATAGTTGTGCCTATATTCGTGTTCGTTCGCCTCCTGGTCGGCCCACTGTGCGCGATGGCGGAACGAAATGTGGTTGACGGGGACGTGGCTCTGCCGCGCTCTGTAGCCCCACCGGCGCCCGACTGCCCGTCTCAGAGCGGAGAGGAGGTGTCAAACTGACGGCTGCTTGTGTGTGTGTCGAAGTGGTGCATCTGAGGGCACAGGGAGCGGGGCCAACCAAAAGGCTTGAAGCGACGGCGATTCATTGAGTAGTGCCTTTCCGTTGGCAGGTGTCATACCTGGGCGTGGACACCCTCATGACCCGCAGCCCGCCCCTGGTGAAGGACTTGTACTACAACGACGTGGACATGTCCCTGCCGTACACCGAGGCGGCCAGCGCCTACAAGCGGAAGACGTACCGGGGCTCCGTACACAACATGGTGTAAGTGCAGCAGCACGCAGCGTGGCGCGCGGTATGTTTGCCGTGGTGCATGACGCTGAGTTGCTTGTCGCAGGGTCCCCGAGGAGCAGCACGGCATGTTCCTGCCGGAGATCGAGGAGGAGGACGAGACCGCGTCGCTGGGCACGCGCACGCCCAAGACGTCCATCCTCAGCCTGCACAAGGTGGGGCTGTCGAACCAGCCGCAGCAGCAGGCCGGCGCGGCTGCTGGCGCTGCTGGCGCCGCCAACAAGAAACTCAAGTCCACGGCAGCTATCTGGCGGTAAGGACCCCGCTCGCTCCCCCGTGGCGCGGCGGCTCGTCGCGCTGAGGGGCCGTCAATAGATGTCACTCCGTCATGTGAGTCGGCCACGACTTTGAGCACCAGCAGCGGCCGCGCCCGACCAAGTGGTCCTGGCGGCGTCAGACTCGAACGCTTCTACTCCCATTTTGCAGGCGGAACAGCGACAAGAGTCGAAAAGGCGAGGACGGCGTGCTTCCCCCTGGCGCTGCTGGTCTTCGGACCGCGGGGGCCGGGGCCGCGGGGCCGGCGACCGGGACCACCGGGGCGAGAGGCGGCGCGAAGAGCTCCATCGCCTCCGCGTGCTCGGTCGGCTCGGAGCCTGACGCGGCCGTGGCCCCGGCCCGCCCCGTGCACCGGAACGAGAGCTTCCACAGCTGGAAGTCGTTCTTCAGCAGCCTGGGTGGCTCTCGCAAGGACCACGACTCGTCCTCGGCCAGCGCGGCCAACTCCGAGGAGAGCATCGCGTCCTCGGAGGACGACGACGTCGACCACCAGGCGGCCGCGACCGCGGAGGCTGCGGCGGTCGGCCCGCGGAACAGCAACTCCTCGTCGGGCAGCAGCGGCGCGGCGGCCGCGGCGTTCGGGCGGCGGAACTCGTCGTCGCAGACGCCGTCGCCGCGGCCAGAGCGGCCAGGGCGGCCCCGGCTGCAGAGCTGCCCCAAGCTGCTGGTGCTGGTGGGGCGCAACGACTCGACCAGCTCGACGAGCCGCGACGGCCGCAAGAAGGGCGTGCGCTGGAAGCCCGTCCTGGACGACGTCCGTGGCCCGTCGTCGGTGCGCCGCCGCCGGGACTCGGACGAGGACCCCACTCACCTGTGCCGCTGCTGCCGCGAGCGCCGGGTGGACCGGGACCGACACCTGTTCCTGCGACGGCCCGCGGTGCGGCGGCGACCCTGGGCGTTCGGCCGGGGCCTGGACCAGGCCGAGATGTCCGGCAGCGCGCCGGACCTGGGCGCCCACTGTGCCTTCGTCCGCGACGAGACCTACTGGCGCGGCGGCAAGTTCCCCGGCACGCCGCCGGTCCTGGCGCTCGGCCAGCGCGCGGGTTCGCGCGGCATCCTCAAGAAGATGATGTTCTGGCGCGGCTCGGGTGGCGTGGCATGCGTCGGCGAGCTGCCGGGCGCGCTGGTCGACGTGGAGGGGGCTGCCGCGGGCGGCAACCACCCCTGCCACACCTCACCCCATGCTGTGGGGAACGTCGTGGACACTATCCTGACGGTGGAGGCCTCGCCGGTGAGCAGGAGCTTGCCGGACATCGCCGCCATCCGGAAGCGGATGGCGAGCAGGCCCTGCGCGCCGGACTGCGTGGCGCTGCCGGGGGTGCCCGACAAGCCTGCGGCGCCCGTCGAGACCCCACCGGTCGACGCCCCCATCCAGGCCCCTGTCGAGGCCCCCGCCGCTGTTGACGTGCCCGTCGTGGCGGACGCTGGCGCCTCGCACCCAGCCACCCCGTCCGAGCCCCCCTCGGAGTCGGGGGGTCCAAGCTGTGGCATCTGATGCCAGTGCACGCCTCAGACTTGGGGGCTCTATTCTCTCGGTGGGCCAAGTCCCAGTGGAGCATACTTATCAGGACTCAGGACATACATGGGGACGGCTCCGGTCAAATAACGTGGTTTTCTGCAGCTGAGCTGCCATGAACATTGTTGTGGTGTTTACAAGAAACTGACAGAAAACTGAAGTGTCAATAAATTATTTTTAGTGAAATAGTTTGCCTCTTTTTGAATGGCATGACACAATTTTTGGATAAATTCCTGCTTTACCACAGTGTTCATCATCTTCTGTGATTGTCAAAGAGATTTCGTTTTAGATATGAAAGGGTTTCTATGAAGAAAAGGGTTCAGGGTGAGAAAAGGTTTATTATTAGCACATACAGAACTAACACACCAATTTCATTTAGATAAATTTCAATTACCAACAATTGATGGTTAAAACATGCAATATACTGAAGCCAACAACTTGCCACAAAAAAAAAAAGTTTTGGGAATGAATTCCTGTTAGGCACTTAAAAATTGTCAATGATGGATGGTTTTCATTTCCTGTTCATCTTAGATAGAGTCAGTTGCAACACTACAGAGTGCAAATTAATGCACATAATGTATCTTTTGATCTTTTATCTTTCTTTGAAAACTTGAGTGTATAAACTTTGTTTGTTGGCAAGACAGTAACTCAACAAAATCCAACCTGCAGAAAGACTGAGCTTTTTACAAAATAAGGTATTGATGGTGCAATTGGATAATGTTAGGAAGAACAAAATCATGAAACCAGATTCCGTGAGGAACACCAAACATCATGCAATAGAAACGGGGCAATAACATACTTGCAAATAATAGAGGTGCACAATTTGCAGATAATGACACTGGCAATTTGAAGTCTCAACATAAACTTTTACACCACACAATAAACAATTAAAACATTGATTTCAGTCATGCTACATAAACTATATAGTATACATTAGACAACCACACACAACATATAATAATTAGACAAAGAAGACCTGTCTACTAACACATAATATATCACTTCACAGTAAATGATTTATGATAAAGACCCACAATGTGGAGTCTCAAAGAAAACTTCAACAACTCTTCCCATTAGCATGAACTCGTTTGGTCCACAATCCTAGAAAGCATAGGAATTCATACATGGGACCGTCAGTTGCATATTTGGCAGCCAGCTGCATCAGGTGAGATATTCATTGACCAGACATTTGACAATAAGTTACAATTGTCAGTCATTAGACGATTCCTAGAATGCACAAAGCGTGGAACATAAAGTTTCCAGACAACGCTAAAATGAGGAAAAAGAAGACAAGGAAAACACTTTGCCAACAACATCCAAGGCATTACTACAGAGGAACTTACACACTAAATTGTTTTAGGAAAGCCACTAACAATAATCAATTTAAAATTAAACTAGAACATATATTGTACTACACACATAAATTATAGACAAAAAAAAAAGAGAAAGAAACATATGAAGTATGTAACAGAAAACAAACTATGAAGAGGATGATGTCCTTGGATAAGGAGACACAGATTGAGTTACAATTTCACAACGTCCATTAACTCTTTTGATCATTATGAGTACTTTATGCTCCCGACAAAAAGTCAAATAAATGAAAACCTTTTTAAAACATCATTTAATTATCTGTCAAAACTAGAGAGCAACTACACTGGCAAAGCCTACCTCCACCATTGAAAGAAATGAAAGAAGCAACACAGTCCAACCTAATCAAAATATCCTACAACCAAGAAAACACTCACATTTCCACGCTCCTAATGGTAGGTTTCTTCAACTTCTGAGAAATAATATTGAGCCATCTGAGATAAACAAAGCGACAATGTATGCAAGCAATGGACCAAGCAAACAAAAAACATCTCCTTTCTTATTGTACTTTATAGATGATGTTCAGCCTTATTGACCATACACGCCAAGATTGACACACACAAATAGCTGCAAATAGGCCACCTTCCTCTTTGAAACATATCATCTAAAAAAAAAGAAAACAAGAAAAAAAAACAGGTACATTTAAAATGCAAACAAAAAATTTAAATATACAACTACAAAACATTGCTATAAAAAGAAAAAAAACAGTTGGAAGAAAAAAAGCAGATACTGAGATGTAATGAGCAACACAATACCTCAAAAATAATACCAGCATCACATTCAATATTGTTTCTGAGAATGATTGAAGTAAGACCTAAACAGATAAGTGAGAACTCTACGGACTCTACTGATGATATTATTCACTCCTAGGCTATAAAAATTCTAAGCACCTACATATTACACTGCATTTATGAGAACAAAAACAAGAGGGAGAAGAAGGGATGCCTTGGTATTATGACAAGACAACCAAAACCTATTAGTACTGGCTTGACAAGTGCGGAGGGAGAGTGACAAGAACAGTTTCACTTCTACCAGGCTAACCTAACATGCATTTGCCTTGCCTCGTCAAAGTTCATAATTCGACCTTGAACTCACAGTAAATAAAGAAATAAGTATAAATGCCAAAAAAAAAAAAAATTACCACAGCGGCTCACACTAAACCATCAAGAAACTCTGCACCAGCATGAACCTTGCTGGAAGGTATTGGCACAATTTGTAATGCTCCAGTAAATATCATGCACAGAGTTAGTAAAGTGGGTCCAGGAATATGACTCAAGTGCACTAAACAAGAACAATAAAGAAAGGCACCAGAGGGTACCATTAATTTCCAACACAAGGTAAAGACACTTAACAAGCCTTATGGCCTAGTGTACACAATTTGTGTCACACCAAAGATTTTATAGTAGCTGACTAGCACACTTATAAATGGAGAGTTTACACACCACATCTACATGTAAGTTCTCGTTATTGAACACATATGAAAATACCCTAAGGTCACTAAAAAATAGTATTTGACAACAACAATAATTCACTGAAGTCCCACTACACACATATTCCATTCTGTAGATTAAATTCAATAAATATTTGCCACATGAATTCAAACAATGAAGATGTCTTTTGGTTTTAGTAAGTAATGCTTTTAGGAATTGAAAATGAGTCATAAAATTACCACACATACTATGTAAATTAGTGTTCAAGATTTGCTAACAAAAATGAAATGCCTAAATGCAAGAAAACTAATGATGTTACAGAAATGATGATAACATTGGAATTTCAGAATCATACCTTCTATCACACTGCTAGTGGCTTTTAAAGGAACCAAACAGGCTCAAGCTGGAACTGTAAGATTACTAAAAGCCCACAAACACGTTGAAAGCTTTAGCACAATAACAGTAAAATTTATTGCTAATGCACTAACTCCATATTTGATTAAATACGCAATGGAAATAATAATTATCATAATTAGTAACACCACCATTACTTTACAATTTCATAGTGCTAAAGCAATTAAATGTGAGATTTGTTAAAATTCTTAAAGCCATGGATGCTGCGTTTTTTATCTAAGTCATCCAACAATGATCAGTGATGTTGAATATACACAAAATAATGCAACAAAATGGTACCTAACATGAGAAATCCAGCATTTCTATGAGAGTACAATACTACCATATAGGGGTGTGCGAATCAAGGATTTTTGTTTCAAATCAAATCCGAATCAAATCTTATATTATTTTTCGAATCGAATTTGAATCGAACCAGGAAAAAGTTGTCGAATCGAATTCGACTTGAATTATACGATTTGATGCTGACTCGAACTTTTCTCTCATTTTATATACTTTTCCCCTATCTGTGCACCTTAGTTCGAAAACGAACCACCAACGATTAGGTTAGGTTAGGTTCTTAGGTTCTTCGAAATTTCGAATTATTCGAGATCGAACTGAGCATATTTATCTCCGAATGGAATCGAATCTTGCCCGATTCGATTCGATTCGATTCGGTACCGAACTATTTGCACACCCCTACTACCATATACTAAAAAGTAACAATGAACTAGCTTACTTGCTTTGTTAGTCAATATTTTTAGTGACACACTATCATAACTTTGTTACAAAAGTGGCATCAATTAACACATTACTCTGAGAATGAGGGTCAACAAGTCATACATCTTGGAATGGTCTGTAAGCAAATAATGACTGCTAATGAAAAGCGGAGCAAGATCTGGGATCACGTAACCAGGAACATAGCGCTTAAGGAGGCTGCACAATTCCACGCTTCTCAAGATGCTCTTTAAGAGTATAGAACAGGTTCAATTGCTGTTCTGGTTTTAGGGACAATACCTGAGACAGAAAAAGAAAGACATGGTTAGTACCTGAGTTTTGGAACTAAGAAGTTTCATGCAGAAGGAAACAATATCTTATACCATCTGCAGCAGTTTCTGTGGTGATTGATTGTGAATGAAGCTTGAAATGTAAACATTCACAAAAGTAGCCATCAGATATTGACAATCAAAGCGGTCCATAATGCCTCCATGACCAGGAATCACATCTCCAAAATCCTATAATATACAGACAAAAATTTATTTGTGGTCTTAAAGACAGCGACACTCAAAATAATAACTGACGAAACCCACTTTAATCTTGAATGCTCGCTTGAAACCACTGGCAAAGAAACCTCCAAACGGACCTATAACGGAGCTGAAGGTGGACATTGACAGAGAGTGAAGCATGAAAGGATATAGAGTGACTGTATTCTTCACCCCGATCTGGAAAAAATTACACAATTCATAATTTAGAAATTTTAGCAGTAAAATAATGATGGGGTAATATTGCACATCAAACTGCCACATGTACCAGCTTCAGGAGTCCAGACATTGTTTCAGGGAGAGTGTACTCCTCAAGGCGGAAGAGACGGGATGGCTCACACTCCATCGTCATAGCGCCCTGAGTTTCACTATACTCGATTGGGCACACGAAATACTGGTATTGACACATCACATATGACATCTAGAAAATAGGAATAAAATGGTAAATGTGACAAAAACTGTCTAATTTAAAGGAAATGAAAAAAATTTGAAGCACCCTCTTACCAAAAGTCCAAAGAACACAGTGGCAAGCCCACCTCCAATAAATCCTTCCCATGTTTTCTTAGGTGACAGTTTAATCAATGGTGTGCGACCAAAGAAGAATCCAAACACATAGGCCCACACATCATTAATCACTATCATGGAAACAGGGACAATGAACCTGAAAAGGTAAATAAGAAGGACACGTTTCATATCAGGTTCATATCCATTATCCATCTAGAATAGGCAGGATTGTACTTACCAGATTAGCCCCTCGAATATGTTTTGAATGATGAGGTAGCTCTGAGTAACAACTATGAGGAGAGCAACATGAGTCCATGCAAAAAGAGAGAATTGCTTCATGTAATATTTCTTCACAAGAGAAAGGACAAACCACACAAAGCCAACAATATAGAGGCAGAATGAGAAGAAACGATGGTATGTCACAAGAACACGAAGATAATCCTGAAACAAAACAAGAAGAACAGAAGTAGTTCAAGCTGCATTTAAATCTGTTCCAAATCATGTGAAATTAACTTACAGTACGGTTTATGACAACACTGAAATAATCCACAAGGCTTTCTCCGTAAAAGAAGTAATTAGATGTGATCAGGAAATACCATGAGAGAGAGCGGAACCAAGGTAGGCCATGTATGCGATAGACAGCATACCCAATGTTAATAATTTCTTCAAAGCATTTCACTTGGACAATCAAAGTCTGTAAGAAAGACGGATTTGTGTAACCATATGAATAAAATCATAAAATATATTTTCCCAAAAAACAAAAAGTTTCGTAACTTACTGCCACCATAAGTGCTAATGGCCCGGCATAGATGAGCAGACCAAACCCACCGATCATAACGAACGTGAAGATCCCTCTGATTGTCCAGTTTCGCCATCTGAAAAACAATTTATGGATCAATTGAACAGTAGCTGCTAAAAACTTCCATAAAAGAAATTTCAAAACAGGCCAGTGCTGTTTTAAAAGTGTAGAGGCCATTCAAACTTACCTATCCGAGAATCCTTTCAGAGCGGTGTCAAGCAGTTCGGGTGTCTTGTCAGTCCCTGTTGGTATAGTCTTGGTGAGAACAACGTCAACTTTTTCATCTGGGCTTTTATCATCTTCAGAGTCTAGATCTTCTCGCTAAAACAAACCAGAACACAAAGTGTAAAAATTTCCTGAGTGAATGAAACAAAGTCATATCAAAACAAGACACTGTCATCTAACAGCACAAGCCTCCTTACAAGATCTTTAGGGCTATGAGGTTTCAGGTTAGAGAGACAAGTACGTTACATTACACCGGAGAGGCAGAAAAGGATTTCAGTGAACAATGAGTTTAAAAATTTGCGTAAAATACCAACCGGATCACTGTCAATCTCTTGGCCCTTGTCTGAGTCTTCTGCTGCTGCCGCCGCCTCAGTGTGTCTCTTCCGTAATTCAGCCATCCCTCAGCTTTTCTGACGGAAGAACCAACAGAGTATATAGTTCCCAACTCAACGAACAAAATTTGCGGTGAAATTCTTCACAAAAATGGCCCGAATATCCATATCTAGAGGCACAGGACGTGAGACATCAACTTCTCTTCAATGTGGTAAATACGCACGACTGTGACGTCACGAATCGATACACCTTGAGCAACACGCTCCATTTACATTAACTTAAAGAGACCATTATGCTAAGAAGGGGCTCTAGAAACGCCCCCCAAAAGAAATTTAACAGCTACGGAGCACGTTTTGTCAATGTCTATCCTTGACAATTTTTCTGAGCTTCTTATAATATGTGCAAAAGACGTGTTGTTGCCTATCGTGAAAAACAAGAATAGTTGCCAACATAATCTAAGCAGAAGAATCAAAGAGGGGCGGTTTTCCTAGTCATTTTATTCGTTAAGGACAGGAAAACTTTTGTAAAACCTTGAGGATGAAATACGTCGTAGGGAAATATCTGCCGTTGAAGGGCACTTTCATATTTTTGTCTCCATATCAAGTAACGAAATTTCACTTTTCTCCATATGTTTTGACATTTGCACGACAATCCGAATCGTCTGCTAGAAGTGCAGGATTCCGTTATTTTCGGAAGCAGACAAACTGGCGTGCCGGAGTCGCCTATACTGATTCTGTCATCAATTTGAGTCTCTACAAGGCAAGCGTTTTCAAAAATACTCACTGTTCTGGCTTCCACTGGTTTTCCAAGACTTATAGCGAGGTCAGCCCCGCTCGCTCCGCTCGAGCGCCTCGCCTGCCGAGAATTTTCCCATGGAAGAAGAAGAAAACAAACCCTTTGTTTACGTCCTCTTAACCCCTCCCCCTATCGTCCTCCTCCCCCCCCCCCGCCGCTTCTCTGCTGACAGGTGACAGAAGACAGGGGAGAAAATAAAAGGAAGAAGATACAAATACAAAGATACACTGGAAGCCGTCTGTTGCTGTCTGTCTGTGTCTGGCACCAGACACATGCTGGCACGTGCTGGCACATGCTGGAAATCTGTTAGAACTCGAAACCTTGCGTGCCTATTTCAAGATTGCTGTTGACCGCTGTTATAATGGATTCCTGGAGGTCAATTGGCTTGCCGGTCGCAGGTGTCTCGCTGATCAGTGCCCTCGGTTACTACTGCTTGTCGCGGCCGGCAACGGCAAAAACGCCCAGGCAGAAGAGGCCCAAGAAGCAACTGGGTCAGAACATGGTACTGTTCTTTGACGAATCTGGATCCAGGTGTTATTCGTGCTTAGACCATGTCCTTGACACCTGTCCAGTGGAGCAATGCCCACTGAGACATTTGCGGTACGTTTGCAAACTGAAAGCCACATGTCATAGTTACCTGTTGCTTTGTTGTTCAGTAACGATAATTTCTCATATATTTTGCAGGAAAATAGTAAGGATAGTGAGTGCAGCCAGATACTCTGTAGATGTGTGTCTGTATTCTTTGACACATCCAGACCTGGAGAACGCGTTTTTGAATGCCCTCAGAAGTGGGAAAAAAGTTAGATGTGTGTTTGGGCTAAGGGGCGAAGATGAGGATCGTTCAGTGAAACAGCTTCGATCAGAAGGTGAGTGTGTTCCTAAATTTTACGTGGGCTTGCCATGCATTTTAATAAAATGTTGGTTTATTGCGAGATTTATATGTATGTTACAGGTGCATTTGTAACAGTGAAAGATCGCCATTCACCGGCAGCAGTTCCATCAAAGTTTGTGATTCCTTATCTACTTATGCATCACAAGTTTGTGATTGTCGACAACCGAATTTTAATTTCAGGTTCGATGAATTGGACTACAACCGTAAGTGTTTTCAGTTATTGTAGTTGAGGTTTTTGTCTCGTGAGTGAGCTATCTCTGGAGAAAGAACCACCTATGCTCCTGTAACGCCCCATATATAAGTCTGTTAGGCCAGTTTCTTCTCGCTCGATATCTTGTTTTCTATCTGTGTAATTTAATTCATTTGTCTCAGAGCTTCCATGCAAACTGGGACCATATAATCATCAGCACAGACAAATTTTTGGTCAGCCAATTTGTTGAAGAATTTGAATGCCTTCATGCTGGAGGCAGTGGTGGTGATGAAAAGTAAGGTTGCTAGTACTAGGAATTACATTACATAATGTTTGTCATTTGAAAATTCTCTGAGAAACTAACTCTGCTTTTTAATTTTTTTTTTAAAAAAAAGGACTTACATTACAAGACCAACAGCAGGACCTTCTCTCCAAGCCATCTTTTTTAGGAAGCAGTCCCTCATGTGTAGGCCGGATGCAAACCGTAAAAAAAAGTGTGAACGACCAGACTGCATGTTTACTGTTTACAGGCAAGTTGCTTAATATTAACAACACATCCAGCCTGATTACGTCCTCTTTTTGATGGACAGACCATGACAGCTGCCCTCTTCTCTTTTAAAACAGAGCTGTTCTTCACCATATTGTATCAGCATCAGTGTCTGTAGACATCTGTGTACAACAAATGACACTGGAAGATTTTGGAAATGAACTAGTCCTATGTCATGATAATGGTATTAAAATACGAGTCATTTCCGATAGAGCATATGCCAGGGGTACTGGAAGCCAGATACCTTATCTTATTAAAGAAGGTAAAGTTATGAAAGTTAAATTATAATTTTTTAAAATGAGAAGTTATGTTATTGATTTCCCCCTTCTTTTTTTAGGTATTCCAGTTCATATGAAGTCTGATAAAGAAACCGTCCATCATAAGTTTATAATTGTGGATGGGAAAACTGTACTATCAGGTTCACTGAACTGGACTATGCAAAGTTTTTTTGGCAATTATGAAAATCTTCTTATAGTAAGGGATACAGATCTTGTTTCTGAATTTCAAAGGGAGTTTGAGAGGTTGTGGGAATTTTTTCCCCTGGCAAATGGTGTAAAGGCGTAGTTGCCTGGGCAAGAATATTATCAGTAAATCAAAAAGGGGAAATCAAAAGTCCTCGCAGAGATTATTTTGAAGTGTTGAGAACTGACCCACTGTACACTTTAAGTAAAAGTGTGTAGGCATATACTTTTAGTACCTTGTGACAAAGAGAGTAAGACTCAGCAAATTTTGCTTCAATCAATGTTTCTTGTTTCTGCCTTGTGAGCCATCTCAAGCATGACAGCATGTCAGAAAACATGCTCAAGTTAAGTTTTTAAATGTGTGATAATTCTCTTTGAGTTTTTGCTTTGATACGTGATACAGTAAAGATGGATGATAACTGTGAATTAATTGGCAGTTTAGAAGCCCATCTAATTATTACCAAATTTCGTTTTAATTAAGTGTTTCTTGTTTCTGCCTTGTGAGCATCTAAAGCATAACAGCATGTAAGAAAACATGCTTAAGTTAAGTATTTAATTGTGTGATAGTTCTCTTTGCGTTTTTGCTTTGATATGTGTTACAAAAAGATGCATGATAATTGTGAATTAATTGACAGTTTAGAAGCCTATCTAATTATTTTATTAAACTGAAATGTAAGCAATATGGAAAATACTGGAAAATAAAATGACGAATTTTCTGTATAGGCCTTGGTCTTCACGTCAGTGACCAGCCGCTCATGCATGTTACATGCATTACTTTGCATTCCAAGTGCCCCCCCTCCCCCTAAAACCACCTTCTAGTGGTTGTCACAACAAACTGGAAAGCCCCCCTTCCCCGGCACAGGGAGGGTGGTGTCCGGGGCGCGGAACCAGAGGAGCCCGGGGTGCACCTCGACGGCGGCACCTTGGAGGGAGCCACAGGGAGCGCGAATCGCGAGCCGCTCCCGGCCATGGCGGCACGCAGCGGAACGCGCCTTCAACGCCACTGAGTTAACATGTAAACTCCGTGCTCACGGCCCCGCAGACCCGCTCAGCGAGGGACGGCGCCCAAACGCGGTCACTGTCGTGACATTAAGGGCCACGCTGGGCCTTGCTTGAGTCCTTCCGCCTCGGAGAACGTACCGCAACGCATCACCAGCAGCAGGAACAGGTACTGCTCTTCACTGGTTGAATGCCAGTTGAATTCGGTGACTGCCGTTTTCTGGAAACGCGGCCGTCCGCATCGGCGTGTCACAGTCAGCCGCGCAGGCGGCCGAAACTCTTGACGCGTTTTGAGCTCCAGAGTCGCTAAACAGGACTCGAACCGAACGTGTGACCCCACCAATGGGTTCCTCGTTCGAAGAGCAATCCATTGGTGGGGTCACACGCTCGTTTCGAGTCGCATTTAGCGACTCTGGAGCTCAAAGCCCGTCTGGGTCAAATTTGACCGCCTTCACCGGTCTCCTGGCCCACTGTGCGTGTGCTTTGTACTTCCCTCTGCCAGCGTGTCGGTGCGGATAAAACCGGCGAGCCACCTCCTCGCTTGGCTTCGCCTCGCCGGCGTGGGCAGCGCCAGCAGCGCGAGCCGTGTGGCGGTGGAGTTTGATCGATGCATTGCCTGCACTGCGTTCTCAGCAGGCTGCCGAAAAGTGGCATCTTTTTCGGCACCGTGGAGGTTGGATTTAGGGGGGGGGGCGGTCTTCCCCTCGTCCCTGTTGGCGCGGTGCGACAGCTGGCTGGCCTAGTGGCAGGTCGGCCGAGGGCACTGTGGTGCTTCCCCGCGAGCCGCGGTGACGTCACCACGGGCAGCGGTAGAGTAGGGCTGGGTAAAGTCCTTATCTCACCTTGAGGACCTCTTTGAGCGCCTCCCAATGGTGATGCTAGTGAACCCTGAGTAGAGGTTGTCTGCGTTGCAGGAAGGCAGGAAATGGTCATGGTCGGTGTGCGAATCCCTTTGTCTCAGGATGGTGATGTTTCGGCGGTCGGCATTCGTGATCTCGGGTTCGATCCTCGATGAGGTCGGTCGCGTTTTGGCGGCTGCGCGGCGCTGCTGTGCCTCCGCCGCGGTTTTCAGCAGGCAGCACGCCACGCCGCGGTCGCCTGCCTCGCCCTGCTGCACGAGGGTGGCGGCGAGTGAAATGCACCGCAGTATTGATTTACAGCTTGTTCCTGCAACACGCTCATCTTCTCCTCCGCCGCCGCGGTGACGTCAGCCAGCGACTCCTCACAGCGCCGTCGGGTCGCTCTGTCTCTCTCACACCCCTACGGACCGCCCCAAGAGTGCGAGAGAGACAGAGCGACGAAAGCAGTCCTCGGAATCAGACGGCAGGGGACACCGCGCAGGGCCTTCCCTTCCTGGCCTTCCGCAGGGTCTTCCCGTGCAGCGTATCGCCGCTCCGCCCACTTCCCGCACAAGCCAATTAGGTTATCCAGGCGGCCCGGCCCCACCGGGTCGTTTTATGGCGCGTTGCGGACTCGCCCGGCGCGCGCCCTGCTCCGTCACGCACCGCGCCAAGAAGGCCGCGCGCATCTTGAACGCGACGCGGGTGAAGGGGGAAGGGGATCTGATTCGCTCGGCGAGGAAAGCCACGCGGGAAAGGGAAAGGTGTGGATTCGGTTCGGCGCTCCGCATTTTTTTTTTTGTTAGAATAATTTTTTCACGTCTTTATTATTTTGTGCATCTGTAGAGCCGTGCACTGCGCGTTGCAAGCCCGCCGGTGGCTCAAGCGCACCGTGGGGCGTGGGGTCGGCGCCGTGGTGCCGCGGTGCCACCTGCGCATTGACCCGGTCGGCCCGCCCCCGCCCGGTCTGCCGCCTGCCGCTACCCCCAAGGTGCTGGCGCGGCGCTAGCGAGCCGCCACCATCAACCACTACCAGCCCCTGGCTTGGCCCCTGTCACCCCCCGCGGCCCCAGCCAGCGGGGTAGCGGCGCCCCCTATCGCGGGGGCTAGCAGCAACCCGGGGCAAGCAGGGAGCAATGCACCTCCCGCGCGTGCACGCACGGTCGCACAACGCGCTCGCGGAACACAGCCCCCCCCCCCTTTTCAGCCCCCCAGCCGCTACCGGTGAGTCCAGTCGGCCCCCGAGCGTCGGGGCGCGCGGACGGAAGTGAAGCGGAAGCCCGCGAGCGAGGCTGGAGCTGGAGCGACTTCCAGACGTCCCCGCGCGTCGCGGCGTCGCGGCGGGTCGAGTGGGGCGCCGCCTCTCGCCCTGTCCTCCACGGCCCCACGTGCGGACCCGGGGACACGCGCGTCTCCACGGCCGTGGCGTTTTCGCCTGTCGCAAGCGTGACCGATCCGTGCGCCGCACGCGTGCGCGCGCTGGTATGCGGGCACCATGACCAGCAGCGCCGCGCTGCATGCGTCCGCGTTCGCCGGCAAGCCAATGTCCCTCGTCGAGCAGAAGAGGATCCAATGGGCCAAGGAGAGGGGTGAGTAAAAGATGTAGTCTTGCGGCCGAACGCAGCACAGTGGGCCATAAAGACGAAGTCGGTCAAAATCCCGGACGCGTTTTGAGCTCCAGAGTTGATAAAAGGGACTCGTACCGAACGTGTGGCCCGACCAATGGGTTGCTCTCTCCGAACGAGGAATCCAATCCATTGGTGGGGATCACACGTTTGGTTCGAGTCCCATTTAGCGATTCTGGAGGGGTGTATATCAGGGGACCTACTATTTTTTGACCTACTATCATTTTCTTGACTTTCCCCCGAGTAGAGTCGAGCAGTAGGTCTAAACTTGTCCTACTAATTTTCAGAGGGCAGATTTCACGGGACCTACTAAATTTTGACCTACCTCTTGCCCTGTAACATGCTCTGCTCTTCCCCCGGCTCTGACCTACCACCTAGACCTACTCTTCCCCCTGCTCTCCCCCTTGTCGTCCGACGTACCGAACGTTTAATTTCCCATACCCTCGTGTCTGGGCTACGTTCATAGCCTCTCGGAAGGGTGTCCTTTCAGAAACCAGTAGGACAAAACAAGGGACAAACGGGCGCTGCCAACTTAAACCGCAATGCACCCTCTAGCACCACAGCGCCCCTAGGCCAAATACTGTAGCTTCGTAAAAAAAAACAAAAAAACAAAAGAAAAACAGAATCAGCGGGTGTTGAAACTAAAACTATGGACTAGGTAGGGAATGTCTGTACACTCTCGGCCACCAGCATCGCTCTAGTTGCGGTGGATACAAAGACTCACATTTGATGTTCGATTCCTGCCGCACGCACTCTGTTCGGATCCAGCCATTCAAAGGCACCGCTTCACCAGCGGCATATCATGCTGCACGGTGGCCGAGAACGATAAGGAGCAGAACTCAGAATCCGGTGGAACCCGGGGTTCGACACCCAGTGCACAGGTCATTTTCGACAGACTGTCCTGGGGGAGCGACAGTGAAATTTTGGGTCGGCGGACGCTTCCCTCGCGGTGGTGACTTCACTTACTCACTCTTACTAGTCCGGGCCGCCCTAAGTCTTGGGCGGACGCTTCCCTCGCGGTGGTGACTTCACTTAATCATCCATACTAGCTCGGGCCGCCCATAGACTTGGGTGGCTTTGGGCCAAACACTGTAGCCTGATGGAAACAGTAAGAACAAAAAAAACATAGAATCAGCGTGTGTTGATTACTAAAACTCTGGATATGGCATGGAACGTCTGTATACTCTCGGCCACCGGGATCACTGTGGTTGCGGTGAATACAAAGGCTCACATTTGATGTTCGATTCCTGCCGCACGCACACTGTTCGGATCCAGCCATTCAAAGGCACCGCTTCACCGGCGGCATATCATGCTGCACGGTGGCCGAGAACGAAAAGGAGCAGAACCCAGAGTCCGGAGAACCTGAGTTCGACACCCAGTGCAAAAGTCATTTTTGACAGACTGTACCGGGGGAGCAACAGTGAAATTTTGGGTCGGCGGACGCTTTCTTCGCGGTGGTGACTTCACTACCTCACCCTTACTAGCCTGGGCCGCCTAAAGTCTTCGGCGCCCCTAGGCCAAATACTGTAGCTTCGTAAAAAAAAAAAACCAAAAAAACCAAAAAAAAAAAAAAAAATACAGAATCAGCGGGTGTTGAAACTAAGACTATGGATTCGGTGTGGAATGTCTGTACACTCTCGGCCACCAGCATCGCTGTAGTTGCCGTGGATACAAAGATTCACATTTGATGTTCGATTCCTGCCGCACGCACTCTGTTCGGATCCAGCCATTCAAAGGCACCGCTTCACCGCTTCACTGGCCGAGAACGATAAGGAGCAGAACTCAGAATCCGGGGAACCCGGGGTTCGACACCCAGTGCACAGGTCATTTTCGACGGACTGTCCTGGGGGAGCGACAGTCAAATTTTGGGTCGGCGGACGCTTCCCTCGCGGTGGTGACTTCACTTGCTCACCCTTACTAAGCCGGGCCGCCCTGAGTCTTGGGCGGGGACGTTTCCCTCGCGGTGGTGACTTCGCTTACTCACACTTACTACCACAGGCCGCCCCAACGTCTCGGGCGGCCGACGGCCGACGGGCCGACCGTTCGTCTGGGGCGGCCCGGCGGGCCGACGCAACGTTTCGGGCGGCCGACGGGCCGACCGTTCGTCTGGGGCGGCCCGGCGGGCGTGTTTCCTCCCTGCCAGTTACTTTACACCAGTATGGCGAAAATCGCGGAACGCTGCCGCAGATAGATGCGCGCGCAGATCCACGCGTTTGGCGCCGCTTGGCTCGCTTCTTAACTCTTGTTATGAACTGCAGTAAAGTTTCTATCAAGTATTTTAGTTTGTTTTTTATAAAATGCCTAAGATTCTGAAGAAATTGAAGACATACTGCCTCTGTAATAGAGAGGACGATGGGTAAGGTTTCTTGATTCATTTGTAACGATACACGCGATTTAACCAAACCATCTAATGGTGTGTTTTGCAACTTTTCAGTCTTTTGATGGTCTTCTGTAATAAGTGCAGCAAGTGGTTCCACTCTAGATGTGTAGGATTTGTAGATGGTATGTACTACTGTTAATCTTCACTTGGGGTATTGCAATTACATTAATAAAATTATCCACTTTGAAGATGCTAATATGTCGTCATTTTAAATGTCTCTAAAATTCTTGCATTTTGTTTAAATGTTTTAACAGACAACAAACCAGGTCCTTGGTTCTGTCCACTTTGCATGAATGACATTCTTCTTGTAGAGAATGAAACACTAGGCCAATGCTTACGGGAGGCTCTAGAAGCACAGCAAGCACTCGTATCAAAATTCTTATCATGTCAAAGAAGCTATTCTGAAGAGGTGAAAAAAGTTAGCTTAGAGTTAGAACAATCCATCATAAAACTCAATGATGAAAGGGAATCCCTCCAGGTTATAACACCGCAACTACTTTAAATTATTTGAAACTAGTTACTTTATTTCACGTAGCTGGAGACACAGAAAAATGAGTTTGGATTTCTCATTATAGTGCTTTTATTTACAGAACTTAATGCACCAGCTTAATGACAGAAGGAAAGTGGACGAGCAGCTTCAAGTAAAAACGACGCAGCGGCCTGCTCTGCATGGCTATTTTGACCAAGAGCAATCCGCTGAAAAACTTAATGAAAGGGAATCCCTCCAGGTCAGACACCGCCACTTAAAATACATCAAGTTTTTCATGGGAGCTTGAATTTATATTTTACAGACTTGTATTATTATTTTTGTACTTTCATTTACAGAAGTTAATGCAACCGAAAGTAGACAAACAGCTTGAAGTGCAAGTGCCACAACTTAGTGTGGTTGAAATCCAGGATGGCGATGAAACTTTTTATGTGGAGGAAAAGCATCCGGTCACAATTGGTAGCGCAGCAATGGTCAAGAATGTAAGGTTTTGAACAGAAAGTACGAATAATGGTTGAAGAACGTAACTGTATTTTCATTTTATGTTTTTCTTTATATTTCTAGATCAGTCCAAAGAAAATTTTCAAGAAGAAAGTTACGAAACTATCTCTCAAATTCAAGAAGGAAGAGCAAACTCACAAGTAAACCACTGATAATTATCACATTAATATTTTTATTTTAAATAAAGACAGAACAATTTTGTTTATTTCATGTTTAGATTTTTAAGTAAAACAATTCATTTACCTTTTGCAATGGGTCTTCCCCAAAGATACATTTCTATCTACACAAGTATGCAAGGAATGTGGTGCAGGGCCGCGACCTTTGAGGGGAGGTCTATCCCAGAAAGCCCCTCTGCTTTTCTTTGGACCTGGAGTGCAAAAATTGTGTTCATTGATGTCTTTACGCATAGCATTTGATGGGCGTCCAGTGATGGTGGTATTTTTGCCTCCTTCAAGATAGGCAGAGCGTCTTTGTATAGCATGACTATTCACATGTATAGGGAAGCTGGTAGCACTAGTCATGGCAGGTGTCAGCAGATTTTTGGTGGTAATGGCAGCTGTGGGCTTGGTTACTGTCAAGACAGAACGGTTGGTGGCTGCTCTTGGAGCATCCTTGCCAAACATATGCATTGCAGAAGCTAGAGCTGCATCTGATCTAGACATATTACTATTCTGCTTCACAATAGCTTCACAAGCTTTAAGAAAAACTTCTGGTCTGGACTGAAGGGAGGATTTCCAACCATCGACCATCTGCTGTAAGTTTTCTGAGATCAGAGCAATGTTTGCAACCAATGATCCTGAAAGTAAAAATGAAATATAAATTTAAAATTTCAATATCTTATTACAACTAGGATCTTCACTAAAAATAACTTTACCTTCCACTGATGAGGTCGTTGCCTGGACCATGGACTCACTGTCAGATATGATCATATGATCAGAGTTCAAACCCTGCTTCTGCTCCACCCCCAGGTCAATATTATTATTTTCTGCTGCTGAAGTGGATGCACTCTCCTGTGAATGGAAAACAAATTAGGTTTGCCTACACTGTGACCCACAATAACACCAGTAATTCATGCATAGCTTACCTGAGCTGGAACTTTATTTGGAATAAGGCTTGCAAACCATTCAGGTGGCAGTGTCAAAGTTTGGCCATAAACTATATATGCCAGTGTCTCTTTCGCTTTAGGATCATCACAATGGGAAAAATTCAAAATTTGGGTGCTAGGTACATTGAAATCACGAACAACAGCACATTGGTGCTTGCAAGGTGACCCATTGCGGCCAATTGGGCATGAGCAAATTTCATCAACCATATTCACAATATATTCTGTACCCTTGGACACATTTTTCACTTCATAGGTGTCAGGTCTTTGGAGAGCACGTGTTGTCAAAGGCGCAATTTTCTCAGGCTCGATGAAATATCTTGACCTCTGTACATTTGATGATCTATTATTTACAAAATCAACAATTCTTCTTTCAAGATAAGCAGAAAATCGTGTCACATAAAAGTCAAACAGCTGGACAGGACTAAAAGCTTTGACACGATGACAACCCTTCTCTTTCAACAGTTTCATGCCTGCCTCAGAGATGTTGTTGGTATTGTGGCCTCGTGTAAGAAGATGAGATCTTGAGTGCAAAGACCATTCCTTTGACCTGGCTTTTAGTAGTAGTAAATGCTTGACAAGAATGGGATTGCTGGAGACAGCTGGCAACTGAAGCAACTCTTCATACAGTGTCTCAAAATTATCAGCATCAGGGCAGTAAACCGTGTCTCTGAACATAAAGTACACATCACTGCGATCCTTTTTGTCAACTTTATGCTCATTACTCCAAACATATCTCCAAAAGGCCTGGAGAACGTGGAACATGCATAACAAGAGCACTGCAAATGGGAAAAGTGAGGCAAGAGCATTTCTCTCTGCGGTGGCGTCATCTGTCATTATAATTTTTGGCCCAACGGCCTTCCCTCTGCCACCAAAAGCTTCTTCAGGGAGAAGTGTCAGCCACAAATCTAAACCTTCTTTGAGAACACATTCTGCTTCTGAGGATAAGATTAGGATTCCAATAGGAATGCCACCTGCAATGCTTGGACACATCAAGAGAAAAACTCTGGAATTGTGGACATCCATAGTCCCAGAAGAATCTACAAACAAGGTCTCCCCTGCAGAGCGTAATTTTTCATGTGCACGTTTCATCATGGGGGTGCATATGGCAACAATTAAGTCCCTGTTGCCAAGAGTCTTGGAGGCAGCACACACTGAGCCTTGGCTTTCATTATACTTGGCAATAAATTCTTCAAGAGATGACACCATTTCATCACCACTTTGAACACCATACACACCCTTAAAAATTTTGTAGTACAATCTGGAGGCCCACTTTACATCTGGACACTTCGAACGGTCTGCTGAGACAACAATATATTGACAACCATGTTCGTTCTGTAAGTCAAACTTATGAGACTCAACAGCACTTGATGGTGAATGTCCCGAGTCAAAAAGCTTTCTGAACTTTTCTTCAATTGCTTTTGAAGGCCTTCGACGCCGCAATGCTTCTCTGGCTAGAATGGGGTGATTGTGGCGGTGGTTTATGAGTATCTCACATGGATACTTCTTCAGCAAAGCATCGGAACTCCTAAATGAAATAAATAAGGACAATATAAAATTAAAATAAAAACTGGCAGTACATTTTTACTAAACGAATCTGTACACAAACAATTAAATGTACCATTTCATATTTTTTTGTTTAATGGTAATAATCATGTTGCTTTCACAGTCTGTGTTTTTACTCAGCCTCTTTACTTTTTTCTCCACAATGGGCACATTATTCTCACTGACATTCACTTTCGGTATGTTGTGATGGCAGCGATACATTTTCTAGACAAGGGCAATTTTAATGTTAAAGATAAGATAACAACTATTACACATTTGAAAAGGAAAGAAAAATAATACCCTGATAGTTTACATACCTTCCATACTAAGCGGTCTGAGTTCTCTTTTTTGCCATCCCTTATTCTGAAGTCACAGTTAGACATTGCTTGATACTCTTCGAGCCACATTTCAGCTTCTTCTTTGTTGTTTATGTTCAATCGAAGAATGATTTTCCATTCATTTACACTTTTATCTTTTTCTTCCAAAGTAACGATCACATAATCAAACAGGGAGGGTAAAAGATCCTAAATTGAAAGAGAACTCAGTAAAATATTTAAGAAGCAATAAAGAGTATATAGGCGATATTTAACAACTCACATGATACTTGATGAAAGTTTCGTCACCTCTGTTCTTCTCTTCTATATCATGAATATATGCATCTATTTCTTTAAGACTTCTCCTACAGTTTGGCTTCTTTCTTTTACAGATCTCCTCGGGTTGGTCCAGAATTTCCGAGTCATTGTTCTCACAGACGTTATTTTTCGCAATTTTCTGCCTTTTCTTTTTAATTATGAATTCTCCCTCTGACAGATCACTATCATCTGTTGCAGCAAAATGTCAGTATCAATGAACACAAGCTTATGGCTCTACGCTTAGGTCCATATCATTGTCACTCACCATCATTGGAAGGAATTTCTGTTCGATTATTGGCTTTAGCTGCCAAATCCACATCTTTTTTGTAAGCCAATTTATTAGCTACAATCAACAGGGCATTTTAGAAAATGAAGAGTACTTCATCAGTAAAATAAGAGGCTGGGCTTACTTACGATCTTGGGGATGAGGAACAAATAACCCCCTCAATGGCGCACTTCTTACATTAAGGACACTCAGGCCTTTATCATTACTGAGATCTTTGAGAGGCGACCGCAACATTTTGGCAAACTTATGCCAGAATTATATCTGGCGTTGGCGTTACATAGATACACACACAGGTGGCGAGTTAACATGCAAGCGATTTTTTGCAGAGTATTGAGTATTCCCCGCCACCAAGGCCTGCACGATACCCTTGCGGGGATCGAGGTGGCGTTGGCTCGCCAGACATCGCGTTCCGCCTCCTTCGCCATACTGGTGTAAAGTAACTGGTAGGGAGGAAACACGCGCCCGGCGTGCCGATGCAACGTTTCAGGCGGCGGGCCGCCCGCCGGGCCGCTAAAACTCTGGATCAAACAAGGTCGATAATAAAAGGAAAATCTTCTTCCCCGCGAATCGAACCCGGGACCTCCCATGGTTCCGCCGGCTTCGCCTCGACCCAGTCCGCCACGCCGCCTGCCTGGTGGAATGGGTGGACCGGCCGGCCCATTTTATTCCCTCCGCCGGCGTCTCGGCCAGTCTCTCCCTCTCTCTCTCTCTGCTACATCTTTTTCTTCTTCTTTCCTTCCCCCACTGTGAACCTTCGCTATGCCTACAGGAAAAAAAAAAAAAAACTTGGTTGAGCGAGAGTCGAACTAGTCGAAATAGCATGAATGGTCGAGCGGTTTACAGGAGGCCCGCCGAAGTCCTCTCCCTGCTAATTTGCCAGCGGCCATCTTAAAACCTTTCTTCAACTGCCTCCTCGAGAAAAAGGTTGCCGAAAAAATTGTATGATATGCGGTCCGGAGTAAACGTCACAAGAAAACGTTAAAAAAATCAAAAAAATAAAATATTAACGTATTAACGGCGTTTCCATTTTATAACCACATTTGCGTTGCGTCAGGTTGGTACAACTGAGCTGGTGGCAGCTTGATCGCTTTTCGACGTCAAAGTAGTGATTGGCAGCCCTGAGTAGTGAGTAGTGAGAGAAACCATTTTTTATTTTTTTTTACCTCCGACGCCACGTTTTGATTTCATGACCCCATTTTCGCTGCGCCAGGTTGGTGCATCTGCATGGGTGGCTCCTACTCTGAATTTGACGTCACTAGTGTGATAAGCACACCTGATTTGTGGGGGGTCTTTTCTTATCACTTTTAACGTCAGTTGCACCGTTTGGGTGCTAGAGGGTGCATTGCGGTTTAAGTTGGCAGCGCCCGTTTGTCCCTTGTTTTGTCCTACTGGTTTCTGAAAGGACACCCTTCCGAGAGGCTATGAACGTAGCCCAGACACGAGGGTATGGGAAATTAAACGTTTGGTACGTCGGACGACAAGGGGGAGAGCAGGGGGAAGAGTAGGTCTAGGTGGTAGGTCAGAGCCGGGGGAAGAGCAGAGCATGTTACAGGGCAAGAGGTAGGTCAAAATTTAGTAGGTCCCGTGAAATCTGCCCTCTGAAAATTATTAGGACAAGTTTAGACCTACTGCTCGGCTCTTCTCGGGGGAAAGTCAAGAAAATGATAGTAGGTCAAAAAATAGTAGGTCCCGTGATATACACCCATTCTGGAGCTCGAAACGCGCCTTGAGTTTTGCCGCTGGTCTGCTGGCCCACTGTGCGCGGTGCGCTGGTGCCTGAATGGTTGCCTAGCCTCGGGCGTCCCTCCCTCCGCGCTCTTCGCCACGTGCGTGGCCGTATCCTCGCGCTGCGGCGCGCTGCGTGCCTCCATCGATTCCGTGCCTCGCGTGGTGACAGTGACGGCCGCTCGCCGCGGGCGCACGCAGCACGCACGCGCGAGCAGCGCCGATAGAATCTTGCTTCTGGAAGTGCGCGTTTACAAAGCCTGTTACGCCCCCGAACACATCGATAACTCTTTTTCTTCAGAGGAGATGGTCGGCCTGTGCGGCCTGTGGGGGGCCGACCCGGCCCGGGCGCGCGCAGACCACATCGGCGTGCCCGCCAGGTGAGTCTCGAGCCCGAGAGCCAGCTCCCTTCCACTTTCCACTTACCTCCCACCTGACTCGGTTCATTTTCAACGTTTCCTTTCTTCGAACTGCGAACCAGAAAAATGCACATGGAGAGCTGCAGCGAGGAGGTGCGGACGCTTCACGTGACCCTGCAGCGCAGACCCAGCCTGCCGCCCATCCGCAGGCCGGTGCAGTACCAGGTGAGGACGGACGACCAACTCTCCAAGCGGGTCGTGAGTAGTGACGTCATCGTCATTTTTACTTTTCCAGTCGCAGGGAGACAGCACGCCCGAAGAGGCCGCCGAGGCCGGCCCCGGCAACCAGGGCGGCTGCACCGAGGACTACGTCGTGGCCTACGCGGGGGGCTTCCCCCTCAGCTACCCGGAGGAGGTGAGCTCCGGCTACGCCAGCGACTCGGCCGCGGGGCAGGAGCCGGCAGGCTGGGAGCGCGGCGCACAGCCTCACAGGTGAGCAGCAGGTCGATGAATACAGTCGGGCGCACCTAACATCAGTACGACGTGGGTTCAAACACCACCGAGGCTGCACCTTTTCTCATTTGGGTTCGGACAGGCACGGCGTCCCGGCTGAGCTCCACGACCAGGGCGTGCATGTGGTGCAGCGGCTGCAGCAGGCGCCCCTCCAGGTGCCCTTCCAGGCCGCGCAGCCCGCCGGCCAGTACCAGGAGCATCGCTACGTGATGCGCGGCGGCTGGACGGCGCAGCAGAGCGGGGAGCGCGCCAACGTCCCCCGGTCGACGGGCACGTCCGGCTCCGGCTCGGGCAGCAGCGTGTCCTCGGCGTCCTGGGCGGACGAGGCGGCCGCCAGCCGCGCGCGCTGGGGGGACCGCGGCGTGGGCGTCGGCCACCTGTGGGAGCCGAGCGAGGACGCCGACGGCGCCCCCCGCCTGCCGCCCGTCCTGCTGCGCGCGGGGGCGCCCGCCTGGATGCACCGCGGGCTGCGGAGCATCGACGGCGACCGGGACAGGTGAGGGCCGCGGCAGTTAGTCTGCCCTCTGGAATTACTGAGTCGTTGGTAGGGATCTAGCTGTCTCTTTTTCCCCACCCCGCACACTTAGTGTGCAATTTACTCCCGCTCCCTCTCTCCGTTCCGGGGAAATCCGTGGAAATCCGGTGGTGGCGCCCTGCCCACACTAGCGGCCCGTGGTGGTCGATAGCGCACCCCTTTCCCTTCGGACCTCCGGCGTGCCGCGGCGCCGTCCTATTTATACTTACAGCGTATGTAGCGCGTAAATATAGAGGCAGTCTTTTATATTAAGCCGGCGGAGGAGCGCCATGAAATCTAGCGTAGTCATGAGCTGGGGTTTGGCCTAGCTGTTTTGGGGGCGTCATGGCAACGACGCGTAAGTAGCATAGCCAAGCGTAGCGCTCAGCGGCACTGCTTCTTTTGTAGTGAAGTGACGTCGCAAGTCCTGGTCGTGTCGCACCCCGACTCCGAGCAGGACTGCTCGCCGCCCGGCACTGGCGAGAACGACGACAACCCGTGCAGGTAGGAGCATCAGCAGACTCATTTCGGGAGTCGTCTTCGTCGCGCTGTCTCTCTCACACTCATGGGTAGGTGCGGGGGAGACGGCGACGAAAACGACCGAGGGGGTAACAACTTCGAATTTTGGTGTACAAATGTGATAATTTTTTGATTTTTTTCATAAATTTGGTAAATTTTATTAATCAGCGTTCCTTAGCGGCCCTTCAGATGAATTTTTAAAACAATTCGTACATTTTCTAAATTTTTGAAATCTTTTTGAAAGCGACTCTCGCAATCAGTCTGCAGAGGTGCCTTTGCATACAGTGTACCCACCCTATTTTATTTTTTCCCCAAACGAGGAATCAGGTTTTCAAACTTTAAACGTGACCGAATGTCTCAGGTCGTTCCTGCGCGGCCAGAACGTGCCCCTGGAGGCGGGCATCCTGGAGGAGCGGCAGCAGCGGCGCAGCAAGGCGATGGAGCACCAGACGGCCATCCGCAAGCAGCTGGAGGAGCGCGACCGGCAGCGCAGGGAGGAGCGGGAGCGGCGCCTGCGCGAGGAGCGGCTGGAGGAGGAGCGCCTGCGCCGCGAGCAGCAGCAGGAGCGGCAGCGCCTGGACCAGGAGCAGCGCCTGCAGCGCGAGAAGGAGGTAGCGTCCTCACTGTCAACTTAAGCCGCTAGATCACGTAAATTTTGGGTCACCGATTTCGGTCAAAATTTGTATACCCATAAAGGAAGGTAATACAAGCACCCACGTCAAAGGTTTTTTTTTTCTCAAAAATTTTTGAACTAAAATATTGAACTTTGACAGTGTAAATGCAACGGTGATGTACACGAAGTCTGTACTCAGCACACAGTTGAGTTTATACAGCAGGAATTCAGGATCACCAGCGCGTTAATTCTCACCTCATCTTCTCTCCCCTCAACACACCTCATAACGCAGATTGTCTGAGAGTTGTTGCGACCGGCTTCCTTGCGCAGGAGAAGGAGGCTCGTCGCGCGTCCGCCATGCTGGAGTCACTGCAGGCCGCGGAGCGCGAGGCCAGGGAGCAGAAGAGGAAGGCGAGCCGCAAGCACGTGGCCGAGGCCGAGGCCGTGGTCGAGGCCGTGGCGGTGGACGAGCGCAGCCCCTGCGTCAAGGAGCGATCTTCGCCGAGGCCGTCGCCAAGGTCGTCGCCGAGGTCGTCCCCCAGGGCGTCGTCGCCGCGTGCATCGCCACGCACAGCCACGTCACCGCGGAGGGTCACGGCCCGCGCGTCGCCCAGGGTGTCTCCGAAGACCTCGCCCAGGGTGTCACCGAGAGCGTCCCCGAGGTCAGCTGTTGAGACCGTTTCGCCGAGGTAAGGTCACGTTAGTTTAGCGTTCGTATCGAGCGGCCACCACAGGCTTAAAAACCACAACCGTTCCGCGAACAGGGCAACCGAGTCAAAGCAGGAGGCCCTCGACTACGAGGTCCCCGCCGGCGACCCCAGCCCGGGCAGGCCTTCTCCCAGGGTCACACGCACGCCGCCGGCCAGCCCCGGGCATCACCGCGCTCCCGACGGCGCTGCCGAGCTGGCCGAGAAGCTGGCCTTCATGCACGTGGCAGAGTCAGCGGTGGCCAGCCAGGATGGCGAGCGCTGTCACGGCGGGGACAGCGTGCCGGTGGCGGAGCAGCACGTCGACGACGCCAAGCCGAGCGCCGTCGGTGAACCTGCGACGGGATGGTTCCCGGTGCTGGAGTTCCTGCAGCCAACGCTTCCCCCAGAGTAAGTGTCTCTGAGCGTGAGCGCCGTGTTGGGTGGTAGTCTCGCAGCACAGGTCCACGGCGATCAACAGTGGGCGCAGGCGGCCAAAACTCTAGACGCGTTTTGAGCTCTAGAGTCGCTAAATGGGACTAGAACCGAATGTGTGGCCCCACCAATGGATTCCCCCTTCGGAGAGCGATCCATTGGTGAGTTCACACGTTCGGTTCGAGTCCCATTGAGCGACTCTGGAGCTCAAAACCCGTCCGGGATTTTAACCGACTCCGGCCCACTGCGTGATGAGGCCCCAGTCTCACCTTCTCGTCGCCCAGCTTCAAGGTGGACCCGAGCGCCGCGCCGCTGCTGCCACTGCCCGACGGCCTGGCCCTGGTGGTGCCCGCGGGCGCCCTCAGCTCCAGGGAGTCCGTGCACGCCGCGCCCATGTACCCCGGGCCCAGGGTGATCGCCACGCCGCAGCAGATGGCGCTCCTCATGTCCCGAGTGCCGATGGGCGAGCATGCCGGGCCTCGCCTGCTCACGCCCACCAAGTTCAGGCGCCGCCTGCGCGAGGTGGCCACGCAGACGTCAGCGGGGCTGCGGCGTCGGGGCGCCGGCGGCGTCTCGTCGGGGGCCAACAACAGATCGCGGTACGTCGCCTATTGAGACCGCAAATTTCGATGTTGGGAGGTATGGGAGGTCAGACGACCAGTCGATTGGGACCTCAAATGTCGATGTTTGGGAGGTTAGATGGGCCAATTGGGACCTCAATTTTCGATCAGGCCTATTCTGAGCAGGCTCTGTTTGCAGGCTGGGCGGGCGCGCGCCGCTGGGGGAGCGGCCCAAGTGGGGCGTGAACCGGCCGGGGACCACGTACCGCACGCAGAGCGAGAAGGACCCCAACTACAGCCAGCAGCGCCTGCAGCGCCTGCAGTGCCTGCACCAGCGGATGCTGCGCCACCTGCGCGCCACCAGCAGCAGCACCAGCACTACGGTGCACTTCAGCGAGCTGGACGCCAGCAGGTGCGCAGGAGTCGCTAAATAGGACTTGAACCGAACGTGCGACCCCACCATTGGATTCCTCGTCCGGAGAGCAATCATCGATTGGTGGGGGTCACACGTTCGCTACGAGTCCCATTCAGCGACGCTGTGGAGCTCAAAACGCGTCGAAGAGTTTTGGCCACCTGCTCCGGTCTTCTGGCCCACTGTATCGCTGCCCCCCGTTCCGCCGCCCCTTCCCGGCGGTGCCCCTTGGAGTCCACCCTTATCTCCACGGCGCGCCCCTCATGCACTGCGCGGGTCGGGCCGTTGACCTGCTCCGGGGCGCCGCGGCGCCGCGGCCCAGTGGGCAGGCCGTCTCGCAGGTTGGGCCGCCGCCCGGGCCGGCACCGGAACCCGGAACCGAGACGAGCAGGTCTTTGCGGGCTGTTTAAATGTTTGGTCAGTATCGACCACCAAGTCCGTCCCGCCCCGCGGCCTGGGCCTGCCGGCCTGGGCCTGCCGCCTGCCAGGCAGCCATTCCAGGGGCCGTTCCGTCAGGGCCCCGTCGTGCTGCCCGCTAGGACCTGCCCCCCGCGAGGGTCATGCATTTTTCATGAAGCAGGCCGCAGCAGTGCTGGGGTCGCCGACCTCTTGACGGGGTGCTCGTCCCCATCAGCGCCCCCCTCACAGCGAGAGCGCCACCGTTGAACGCCCCGAGCTGGCGCACAGTGGGGAAGACCGTTGAGGCGGCATTAATTTTAGACGCGTTTCGAACCAACAGAGTAGGTAAATGGGACTCGAATCGAACGTGTGACCCCACCAATGGATAGATCTCCAAACGAGCAATCCATTAGTGGGGGTGGCACGTTCGATTCGAGTCCTATTTAGCGACTCTAAAGCTCAGAACGCGTCTAGAATTTTGGCCGCCTCAACGGTCCTCTGGCCCACTGTATGGCGCCTCGCTCGGCAAAGCGAGTATCGCCCTGGACGCGCGAAAACACACTCGCTTTCTTTCCTTGAATAATGCAAATGAAAAGGCGGCCCGGATAAAAACGGCCCCGGATCTGGGTCGCGAGTTGCTTGAGTGGACAATGGGCCAGCGGCTTGGAAAAATACTTCGGGAGTGGCAACTCTAGCGCCCACGCAAGACGAGCGGCAACTCGAGAGAAAAGTGGGTGATTCGAGCGCGCCGTGCGCTTCGCCACCTCATACATCATGCCGGCGGTCGTGCGTGCGCTGGCCAGAATGCCACAATGCCAGAATGCAGTGATAAGAGAGGCCAACTGGAAGTGGGGCGTCGGGGGCGGGGACGGCGTGGGGGGCGGCGTGGGGGCGGCGTGGGGATGGCCACGTCGAGGCATTTCAGTCCGTGGCAGGCCGAACTACATGTGGGGGCGGGGGAGGGGGCCGGGGTTGGCGCTCGTTGGCAAGGGACTGTTCGCGACCACCTTATCCGTGCGTTGCCCATTTATCATTCAGTCCCTTCTCTTTTCGACCCATCGTTCTTCTGGCCACCGACCACCTCCTTCGCGCACTTCGGCTTGTTTCACGTTGGTTATCGAACCGGCGCGGACTATGACATCCACAAAAACGCAAGCCTATCCGACGAACGTGGACACACCCATATTCCAAGGCCTATGAACACGTATCGCGTCAACCCGGTGCAATTCGTTTTGACCCATTTTCATCGCACCCATTGACGCGATGACGTAATGCCTCGTGAGTTTAGCAGCCAAGGGCCAAAACGTGTTCATTGCCTGTGGGTTCACTGCGTACAACGACGCGTCGGCATCGCAAGGCCCCCGTTTCCCCACTTCCGCCGGTTCCCATTTCGCTCTACAACTTTTTGCATACGTACTACTTATGTGGCCCGCGCGGCGAACCTGACCGAGACGGAGGAGTGCGTCGGGCTGGCAGCCGCCGCGCCGTGCGTGCGCCGTGCGTGCTGCGTGTCCACTGTGCACACAGCGCCGGTGTCGACGGGCTGTTGTACCTCCCTAGCCGCCTGTACCCCCCGGTAAACCATCCCTAGGCATGTTGTACCCCCCCGGTACAACCTGCCTAGGCATGGTGTACCCCCCACCCCTGAGGGTAGGGGGTACACCATGCCTGGGCAGGGTGTACCCCCCCGGTACAACATGCCTAGGCAGGGTGTACCCCCCCGGTACAACATGCCTAGGCAGGGTGTACCCCCCCGGTACAACATGCCTAGGCAGGGTGTACCCCCCCGGTACACCATGCCTAGGCATGATGTACCCCCCATTCGCGAGGGGGGAGGTACAATATGCCTAGGCATGGTGTACCCCCCCGGTACAACATGCCTAGGCAGGGTGTACCCCCCCGGTACAACATGCCTAGGCACGATGTACCCCCCACTCGCGAGGGGGGAGGTACAACATGACTAGGCAGGGTTTACCCCCCCGGGACACCATGCCTAGGCACGATGTACCTCTCACTCGCGAGGGGTGTAGCTTCATAGGCATGCATGGTATTTTCGGAAGCGGGACCACGAAACAAAGCCAACTGTGCTGTTTCTGAGCACTTCGAACCCAGGTTCCGATGCCGGCGGGGTACTTTAGTACCAACAATGTTATTTCAAGTCGTACATTGTTTCTTGTGCTTTTAACAGTACTGGTTACGAAAATAACATCTATTTTCCTGTAAGGCTCACGACATAATTTTCAATTTCCAGTTTGACATTGACTCGTACACTTTCAAGGGCGTTGATGCCCAAAATGATGTGCGATTTGACCCAACAAAATGCGCCGGTTTGTATTCCCACAATCCCTTAAAATTGTTAGGTGGAATTTGGTTGTTTAGGTCCCAATTTTTTATTATTATTATTATTATTATTATTATTATTATTATTATTATTATTATTATTATTATTATTATTATTATTATTATTATTATTATTATTATTATTATTATTGCGGGGGTACAACAAGCCTAGGCATGGTGTACCGGGGGGGTACAACATGCCTAGTCATGTTGTACCTCCCCACTCGCGAGTGGGGGGTACATCATGCCTAGGCAGGTTGTACCGGGGGGGTACAACATGCCTAGGCATGGTGTACCGGGGGGTACACCATGCCTAGGCATGTTGTACCTCCCCCCTCGCGAGTGGGGGGTACATCATGCCTAGGCAAGTTGTACCGGGGGGGTACAACGTGCCTAGGCATGTTGTACCCCCGGTACACCCTGCCTAGGCATGGTGTACCCCCTACCCTCAGGGGTGGGGGGTACATCATGCCTAGGCAGGGTGTACCGGGGGGTACAACATACCTAGGCATCGTGTACCGGGGGTACAAAGCTCCAGGGGGTATAATATACCGGTTACACCGGTCTGCCTGCGTGGTCTGCATCGGAGTGCGCGCGTTGCGCGTTGCACAGCCCAGCGATTAACACTCATGCTCTACCTGTGTTGTACGCGTGCTCGCCGAGGAATGCATTTGTGTGTGTGTATGTGTGTGTGTGTGTGTTTTCTTGTGCTGGGGTATGTAGATACAGTGCGTCGGGCTGCCACGATGGTGATTGATTCAGTTCGTGTGGAGAAACTCTCCCTTGTTAGGGCGTTTACTTTGTGACTCGTGAGCGTAGTGAGAGAGATAGTACGCACAGCTCTACAAGAAGGGCGCGGTAAAAAGAAATAATATAAAATAAAAATGTTTCACTTTTGTTTGGTTTAGGCGGAAACTAAAGGGCATAGCGCAAGTTCCTCGTCCTTGGCTGAGCCAGAGATCAAGGACACGGCGACGTCATTAGCGGGAATCGAACCCCCGGCACCCGGCAACCCAAGGCCCGCCAAGGCCGCGCGCAGCCCTTCAAAACACGAACGGGGAACGGGGGGGGGGGGCCGGTAATGATGCTGGTTGTGGCAATGGCGCGGCAGTGGCTGGCGGTGGTGGGGCGGCACTCGGGGCCCTGCCTGGGGACGCCTGATTCGCCTGACTCGCCTGGGGGCGGCTCGGCGGCGCGGCGGCCGGCGAGCGGGCGGTGGGTTACTGACCGAGCCGGCCGGGCGTCTTGCACAACTATTCCAGGCGTCCACTCAAACTCGGTGCGAGTAATAACACTGACGCACTGCTCGGTGTCCAGCGGGGCGGGGCGAGCGGCGGTGGCCGTGGCCCTATCCAAGGGCCCCGGGCTGTGGCGCCTGCACTGCAAGCGACCGCACTGGAGCCTGAAGTAGTCGAAGAGGGCCTTCGCGACCTCGCGGTGGCGCACAGTGGGCCAGAAGACCGGCGCAGGCGGCCAAAACTCCAGACGCGTTTTGAGCTCCAGAGTCGCTGAATGAGACTCGAACCGAACGTGTGACCCCACCAATGGATTGCTCTCCGGACGAGGAATCCATTGGTGGGGTCACACGTTCAATTTGAGTCGCATTTAGCGACTCGGAGCTCAAAACACGTCTGGAGTTTTGGCCGCCCGCGCCGATCTTCAGGCCCACTTTGCGGCGTTTCCCTCCGCAGCGGCTTCCCAAGGTGAATGGCATTTCGCGAAATGACGGCGGGTGTTAGCAATGAAACGGAGCCGATTATTTCTGTCGAAAGTGGCAATAGCGACTCGGGATCAATGCATGCGGCCGTGACACCTTTGTCTGTCTTTATTTCGGGGGGCAGGCCGAAGGGCAGCGCCGCCGTGGCGTGCCGAACCCGGCTGGCGTGCACCCCGCCGCGGTGCAGGGCGTACTCGGGGCCACCCCGCCCCGCCCCGCCCGGACAGCGACAACCTGCCGAGTTGATTATGGCAGCAAATCGATCCCCCACTGGTCGCTGCGTCGGGCGACTCGCGGTGGACAACCCCCATGACCACGGGTCACCGACCCCGCCGGACCTCGCGGCGAACAGTCACCCGCAGCGGTCAAAAAATTTTTTAAAAAAATTGACATAAAAAAAATAAAAAAATCTCCAGCCGTTGTACGAGATATGGGCACCCAAAATCTCAATAAATGTTAAGTTGGTCGTCGGCGGGGCGCCTGCATCATCAGTATGCGACGTACCGTGAAGAAGAATGAGATTACCAAAGCCTGGCGGGCTGGCGGCGGGCTGGGCCTCGGCCTGGGCCTCCCAGTGGCACGCTATCCTGGGCGCCGGCCGCGCCGGCACACTGACCGAGATACCCATGCAGGACATCGGGCAGGCCCTTGCAGCAACAACGGCCGCTGCTGGCCGCCGTTGGCCGCCGCTGGCCGCATGGACGCGGCGCTGGAGCGCGCTGCCCCTGACTCCTAGGCCACCCCTCGGACGGACACGCCCCGCGCGTCCCTCGCTGCTGCCTCCGCGCACGACTCGCATTCCGGACACGGCGTCGCCGCTGTCTCTCTCGCTCCCGTCCGGAACGCCCCGTGAGCGGGAGAGAGGCGAGCGTACGGTTTGGAACCGGCCTGCTGCTTTACTTGGCTCGCGTGCCGCTCGCCGACGAGTATAACGTACTGCTTGAAGGGCCCTCGTGCGTGCCGTGCCTTTGTCGCCGCGGAGCCTGGCGCTGGAATGTGAATGTGAATCAACAACGAGAACGGCACCATTGCGGGGAAACGGCCGGGTTGGTTGAATCGGCCCGTTCGTCACTCGGTGCACAACCAGGCTGCGTAAACACGTTGTCCTGCCCAAAGTAATGGAGTGTCGACCTGCAGGACCAAGAGGTAATTGTGGTCCGGCTGCACGGCGTGTCCGAAGCGGCGGAGCGGCCCGTATCGGTGGCGGAGCACGGCATGAGGCTGCCAGACTGCCTGGCGGGCAAGCCTGGCGGTGGCAAGCCGCCGCGGAGCGCGCAGCGCGGAGCATGGCGCAAGGAGATTTGATAGCTGTGTGCGTTCAAGTCGATGGCCTAGGCCGGCCTAGGCGGTCTCGGCTTCGGCCGCTTCGGCAGTCTAGGGCAGCGAGTCCCTAGTCCGCGCTCGGCCTGACTATGGCTATGCACGCGGCGCGGGGCCCGCGGCAGGCCCGCGGCAGTGGCCGGCCGGACTGACTTACAATAATGTCGCAACGGAGTGTTAGCGGCGGTAACAACCTGCGCGAGGGACTGAGTACAACAGATATATTGTGAGTGGCGGAGAGATGAATGTTGTGGCCGCCACTGCCGCCATGCCGCCACTGGGCTGGCTGGTTATTTTCGAGAAGAGGACTGTCACGACGGCAAGGGCGCTGCTTAACGGCGCGCAGGCGACGGAGCGCGACTTGGCCAATCATGCCGTAAGCGCGGCGTCGGCGGTCAGCGGCGGTCAGCACCCTCACGGAGGCCGCCTTTGTGTCCAGGTCACCGTCGCCGCCCACGCGGGACAGCCCCGGGGACGCCGCCGGCGACGTGCTGTCCAGGACGTACCGCATCTGTCGGGAGCCGGCGCCGTCGTCTTCCACGTCAGGCGCGTCGAGGCGCTATCCGAGGACGGCCGACGGCGCCGACGGCCCCGGACCTCGACCGACGCACCGCCCAGGACTCCGCCACGGACTGCAGGAGCACCTGAACCGGCTGGCCACGGCGCCGGCAGGTAAGCCCGGATTACTGATCGGGTTCGAGATTTTTGCGTTTGTGGGTGTTGCACATCGTCCCGCTTCGTTGACAGGCGTCGGCATGGACAGCGCGCCGGACGCCGGCAGCCAGGGTTTCCGTCGAACGACGCCCGCGTCGCGGCCAGGACGGTTCTCCCTACGGGAACACAGTGGGGGCAGCGGGGGCAGCGGGGGCAGCGGGGGCAGCAGTGGGGGCAGCGAGGGGAGCGGCGCGTCCCCCGGCGAAGAGGATGTCCCCCTGGACGAGCGGGCGGATGGCGGCGGCAGTCCCAAGGAGGACATTCTCACCCGCCTATCCTCTTTAAGACAGGTAATTTTAATTTAAAACAGTTGAATTTTATTGAGAAAAGAGCTCGGAAAGGAGAGGAAATAGCGTTGCCCTTTTTTGTCTTTTCAGGGACTTTTGATGAGGCGAAAACAGCTGGATCATGTGCTCATAGAGACGGCAACTCTCTCCTAGAGGTCTCCGAGAGCATCGTTTCCTTCATTCATGTCGGACGAGTATCACTGCCTCATTTACTGCCTTCCAAGTGGCAGGGAGGGGTTCTGATGCTTCACGGTTATAACGTTTTGACACACTAATCGCGTAGTTGTTGCTTTGAATAAATTTTTTTATGTCATGTACGCAGGTTGTCGTGTTTATTTACCCCCGTTACCGAACCACGAGAAGCCAGTGTTTTCAAGGGCGGATCCAGAAACGGGCTCATCACCCCGGGATCCTGAGTGTTTTGCATAATCGAATCATCGAGCTCAATCCCCTTTTGGCTTGGACCAGGTGAACTCAGGCGAGGATGTCGGGCATCAGGCTGGACGACTTCTTGTCCAAGAAGAAGGAGGTTGCGCAGGTGTTGGACTTGTCCAAGTCTATCGCGCGCACCAAGGAGGACCTGAAGAAGCTACTGGACAAGGTGCCCGAGTTCAAGAGCAAGGCGGAAAAGGTAATGGAAAAGTCACGAGAAGTAAATAAGTACAAAACAGAAACGAGTTTGAAAATACAGAGACTAACATGTTACTCTCACAACAAAACTAGATCCGCGCGGACGACATTAAGATCCGCGACAAGGACTGGACGTTCAAGCCCACCAAGAAGGAGCTCCGCTACGTGCCCGACTTCACGTTCGCCAACCCCGTGCCCGCGGACATGCGCCCAGTCAAGCTCGATGACCTCATCTCCGTGCCCATCGACTGGAGGATGCTCACCACGCTGCGACCCAAAACCAAGCTGGACGAGGAATTCTTTTCGCGGTATGAACCGACCGAGGGGGTAATAGTAGTCACGTAATAGTAGATATTCTCCTAATAAACCTATTGTTGGGTGTTTTTAGCCCAATCCTGATTATTTTCAGACGGACTAGAGCGTTTGAGACGTAATTGTCGGATCACAGGTTTTGACAGAGCATACTCTCTCGGAACCGACCATCCCCAATTCAATAAGATAAAGTCCGCGACCAGTGATTGAACCCGAAACCCTCACTTTCCAGGCTGATTGAGCTGGGCAAGCTGACGCGCTCCACGCTGCAGTACGAGCGGCAGCGCGAGGGTCCGCGTAGCACGTACGCGGCCACGTCGTCGTCCTGGGTGAAGCGCTTCAAGTCGCGCAGCGGCGTGGTGGAGACCAAGGCCACGACGTGCTCCCAGTGCGGGGACGAGTTCTGCGACGCGACGGCCTGCAAGCTCTTCACCTACGACTGCTTCGTGCGCACCAGCATGCTGCCGGCCGGGGCCGCGGTGGCGGGGGGCGCCGGAGACGCCGCCAAGGACAAGGCGGCTGGGGAGAAGGCCGGCAAGGAGCGCGGCCGCGGTCGCAAAAAGAAGCGCCGCGCCGCCGCCAAGAGCGCTAAGGGTGAGTTCACTGACAGCAGGAATGCCATGCACAGTGGACCAGAAGACCGGCGCACGCGGCAAAAATTCTAAGACATGTTTTGAGATCCATAGTCGCTTAATGGGACTCGAACCGAACGTGTGACGGGACCCCACCAATGGATTGCTCTGCGAACGAGGAATCCATTGGTGGGGTCGCACGTTCGAGTCGAATCCTATTTAGCGACTCTGAAGCTTAAATCGCAGTGTGCCATGGCACTCAGCTCGCCTTCTACTTGGTGTGTCCTCTCCTCGCAGCCGCCACGTCGCAGCAGGCGCCCCCCAGCAGGCGCGGCAGCCCCAGCAAGAAGGGCCCTCGGTCCGCGGCCGCTGGCAACGCCGGGAACCGCGGCGGCGCGAGCAGGGACAGCAGCCGGCACCGCAGCGCCAGCGCACCGCCGGCCGCGCGCCGGGCAGCCGCGCGCCAGCACCCCAAGAGCGCCAAGAAGTAGCAGCACGACATAATCACTCATGTCAACGGCAATCGCAAATAAAGGCAATCATCGAGTCCGACCACTTCGTCTCTAGTTACTCACCCGATGCATTCGGAGTTCGTAAATCGAACGCACACACATCAGGAAAGTTCTCAAAATCTCCAGCTTCACCACCAACTCCGTTACCGATAAAATTTGGGAAGCCATGTCAGTGGCGTGCACAAGGGAGGGGCGGAGGGGGCGACCGCCCCTCCCGAAGGACCCTAAAAGGTATACTTTTAAGGCAGGTTTTGGCGTCTAACCCCTGGAAGTTAGGCAACGTCTCTCAAAAAAAGGTCCCACCGCCCCTCCCGAGGAGGCGAGCTGTGCACGCCCCTGAGCCATGTACGCTTATCTTGACTCTCCTGAGAGAAACTCAATACAAAAAACTCTTAAAACCTCTACACCCTAAATGTTGTTGTACAAATTTTGTACGAGACATTACAGTTTTTTGTGCAGGTGAACTTTTCGTACAATTTTGTACGATATTTTGTACAAAAACGGGGGAATTTGTGCAGATTTTCGTACAAAAATTGTACGAAAAGTTCATCTGCACAAAAAACTGTGATGTCTCGTACAAAATTGTACATAAGATTTAGTGTGTAAACGCGTTTTAATGGTATAAAAGAAAAAATTGTATCTCAGGGACCGTGTCCCTGAAACTCGACTCCTGTGCGTTTTCCCACTCGGTCATTCTGCTCTGGTATCGGGTTGTTGAGGGTGAGAGAGAGAGAGAGAGAGAGAGAGAGAGAGAGAGAGAGAGAGAGAGAGAGAGAGAGAGAGAGAGAGAGAGAGATAGAGAGAGAGCACCATGCTTCGGAATGAGGCGGCGCTGACCGGCGCTACGCAAGACGCGAGGCGCGAGGCACGAGCTCGCCGAAGGGACCGTGTCCTGCCATCCCGTCGTGCGCGTGCAAAGTGCAGCCACCGATAAGGGCCGCACCACGCGGATCGGATTTCGTGCTTGGCAACTAAACTGTGCTGGCTACACGCTTTCGATCTCAGAGCCTCGCCGTGACAAGAGCAGCGCTCTCGTGTTGGCACGCTTGTAGCAGGCCAAAGCTCATCTCGATCCTATCGAGAGCCCATTGCCCAAATGCCCGCTGCACCGCGTTCGATTGCTGCCCGTGCAAACGACGATCCTGTTTCTATCTACCCTCTCCTTGCCCGCGCGTGATGAAGAAGATGCACCCCGGCCGGCCACCACGGCGGCCCGCTCCAAAGCCCGCTCCGGTTTATGGTCCTCGTAAAATCAGGCACGCGCCTCGCCGCCCGCTGACGCCACCTCACTGGAGCGGACGTCCGTTCCAGCAGGCTGCAGCGCGCCAGCAGCGCCAGCAGGCTCCCTGATGCGCGTCCAGAGCGCCCCGGCTGGCTGATCCGGTAGTAATTGGCCTCAGCGGCATGGGATATTGTGCCGTAATACGAGGCTGCAGAGCGGTTGAGCCGACTGCCGCTAGGTGGCGCTCGCGGCGCCACTTCGATCGGCCCTCCAGCCAGGCCCCATGTGCGCTGCGAGGTTCACAGTTTGGCGCCGGGACAAGAAACCAAGACTGGATTTAAGTAAAAAATAAACGGTTTATTTTGTTTTTAGTTTCCATTTTTGACTTAGTAGTGTGTGAGTGCGAGGGCGGGCTGGGAGGCGTGGTGGTGGACGACGGGGAGGGCGGCGTGCACGGCGTGGCCGGAGTTGGTGACGACGGCGTTGAAGCCGTTGTGGTCGTCGGCAGTGTAGTGCACGGTGCGGATGATGCCGTCGGGCTGGACCACAGAGTACTCGCCCTTCACCACGTCGCCGTCGCGGGTCTCGGAGGCGCTCTTCACGTCGCCGGTGTGCGCGTCGTGGACGCCGTACTTGAAGGAGTACTTGGGGTGGGCCTGCGGGAAGAGCAAGAGTGAGCCTCGGGCCGGGGCGCCTGCAGTGGCCAGCATGGGCGCCGCCAGTTTCAACACCCGCGTGCTGCGGGCTGGCCTATCCTACAGGCGCGCAGGCAGGCAGCAGCTCGCCGAAGATGCAACGTTTCCGACTTCTCGCAAATAGATACTAATCGGATTAAACTTACGTCGTACTCCTCGTGGGCGTAGCCGTGGTCCCCGGTCTCCACGTAGGTCGGGACGAGTCCCGCCGATGCCACCGCCGCCAGCGCCGCGAGGACGACCGCAACCTGGAGCAGGGAGGCACAGAGGGCCGTTTAGAGCGTGCTGGGTGACCAGTGGAGGGGCTTATGCGTGGGCCGGACGAGTAACGCCAAGGGTGCAGTTCCAACAACAAGGCGGCCTGCGACTATGGACCACCTATACTACTGACAGGCGGGCCGCCACTGTGAGCCACACATACTACTGACACCTGGGCCGCCAGTATGGACCACCTATATTACTGACAGCGGGCCCGCCACTATGGGCCACACATACTACTGACGCCTGGGCCGCCACTATGGGCCACCTACACTACTGACAGCGGGCCCGCCACTATGGGCCATACATACTACTGAAAACGGGCTCCGACATTTTTTTTCTAATGGTAAAAGCTTCATGCACTTGCAGACAACAACACTGCCCTCCAGTCGACCTTCAGATTAAAGGCGATCGAAGTGAGGGAACGCTGGCTGCAGGGACCAGAACGCCGCGTGGTCCTCTACTCCGGAGCGCGCGGGCAGACGAGCAGTCGCAGTTCAGAGACGTCCGCATATTTGACTTACCTTGAAGGACTGCATGTTGAGGAGAGAGTGCAGTGGGTCTGCTCGGTTCTGGAGGAGAGAGGTGAGTGTTGATTTGGCTATGGAGGCAGCCCTCTTATTTATACGGTGGGCTCGGAGGCGTCGGCCCGATCCGGTTTGGAAGAGGATGCGCTGAAATTCGGCAGCGGCGAAACGCCCACGCCTCGACATAACCAGCGCCCCGCCCCCGCACGTGTGCATGCCCGAGCACGCACGCCCTCAAGCGCGTCACGGATTCACGAGGAGTGGAGAGCGGTCGGCTCGGTATTTGGATCATTTTCAAAAGACGCGCGACGACGACGGTCTTTGTTAGAGGTTCCCAAACTTAGGGTCGAGACTCCCATTTTGGATCGCGGAAAAATATTTTGGGTTCGCGGCGCGGCTTGGTCCTTGGGGTCGCCTGGGGTCGCCAGACTAATAAAAAAAATATAAAAACCCCATCCAGAGACAAGATTATTATGCTACTTCAATTCAAAAATAATGACGTAAATTTTCGCAAGAGAAAGGCCCCGGGACAGCCTGACGAAAATGCTCTGAGTTTCGAACCCAGGTCCCTCAGACTCAGAGGTCGGCGCCTCTATGCTCTCAGCCACCGCGAGACATGACGGATCACCGGTGAAGCGGTGCGTTTGCGTTTGACAGGGCTATTAGAAGACAGGCTTGATCTGCCACGGTTGCGTCACAGTCAGTGGCTTCAAAGACTCCGCCCCATCGGAGAAAGGAATACAGTCACGGTGGCCGAGAGCGAAGAAGCGTCGCACTCTAAGTCCCGGTACCGGGAACCGACGCCTATACCACCTCGACCTAACCTAACCTAACCGGGGTCGACGGATCGAGTCCCACTTTTTCTCAACATTTTTCGAATGACCCGCTCACTTCGGCTCCATCCCTGCCGCGTCTAGAGCCCGGCTGACGCCGCATCTACCATGAGCCGTGGTGGCTGAGATCGCTAAGGCGTCGGACTTGAACAGTAAGGTCCGGGGATCGAATCCCAACATTTCAATACATTTTACGACTGCCTCCCTCATCCCAATGCGACTCAAACCCGTCGTCCGACACTCGGCAGACGTGCAGTCGTGATAGCGTAGTGGTCTGGATCATTTGTCGTCCACTATGCTTGGGTGTCTAAAAAGCAGTCCGCTTCGGCGGATTGGCCTCGGCACTGGTTCGATCCCCGGTCGTTCCAGCCACTCGCAATTGGTCGCGAGTGGGTCCATTCTGATTCGTCGGTTTGGAGTTGATAAGTCCTTTGAAGCTGGCCCTTCACACTGCATGTTCGGTAGAGAGCGCCGGACAGCGGGGGTACCACTGTGGGTACCACTGACCACCCCGCGAAAACCAAAGGCTCTCAACCCCCGCCCTTCACCCGGCCCACATCAGATGAGAACCCCTGGGGTCGCCGCCTGGAATGCACCGGTTCCCCCGATCCACCGAAGTTGCAGGCGGTCCTCCCTACTGTGTGGGGAGGTGGGAGAAGGGCCCCCATTTTTTCTTCTTTTTTTTCCTCCAAGTTCTTTTGTTGGATGCGCTGCTGTACAGCGGTTTGCAGCGCATGGAGTCCGTGGTACCCGTGGGTACGTCAAGTACCGTCGGTACTTTCGAAGGTACCTGTAAAGTACCGCGGCACCGAAAATTTCGATAGTACCGGTAAAGTACCGCGGTACCATAGTTTTCGGTAGTACCGATAAAGTACCGCGGTACCATAGTTTTCGGTAGTACCGGTAAAGTACCGCGGTACCATATTTTTCGGTAGTACAGGTAAAGTACTGCGGTACCGATTGTGGAGTACCGTGCCCATGCCTGGTCTAGAAATGGTGATTTGGGATGACTTTGGAATGAGGGTGTATTCCCAAAGACTTGGACAATGAATGCTCTTGTCATCAGTAGGGGACAGGGATGGGTAGTCAACGCCTTTAGACAGGTTCGCTTCAACACAATATAATTTATTTCATCTTTCAATCACATTCAGTCGTTCTCGACAGTCGAGTATGAGACAGAGGCGGATGGTCGTCTGACTAGTGCGCCCCGGACCCCAGCCGGGGGCAGGCGGCACAGGAATTTGTTACTGGTGGTAGCCGTGGTGGGCGTGGCCGGACAGACTGACGTGGGCGTTGAAGCCGTTGTGGGGGTCGGCGGTGTAGTGCACGGTGCGGGTGATGCCGTCGGGCTGCACCAGGGAGTACTCTCCCTTCACCACGCCGCCGTGGCTGGACTCGGAGGCGCTCTTGACGTCGCCGGTGTGCGCGTCATGGACGCCGTACTTGAAGGCGTAGGGGGAGGGGGGACCCTGTGGACAAGGAGGAAAATGAAAAGTCATCAAATTTAGGCCAGTTTGATGTCGAGTATTTGAACCTGCATCTTACATGGTGCTCCTCATGGTGGATGGGGGCGTGGACGACGGGGACGGCGTGGTGGACGACGGGGGCGTGGTGGACGACGGGGGTGTGGGCGATCTCGATGTAGCTGTTGCCGTGGACGCCGGCGAGGGCCACCGAGGTTAAGGCGGCCACCACCGCGACGGAGAGAACGATCTGGCCAACGGGAGAAGGAAATAATATTTCGGCTGGGATGCTGCTGAGCGGGATGCAGTCGACTGTACCGTTGCACCGTACCTTGGCAGACATGTTGGCGGTGGCGGCTGCTGCTGGACTGAGCGATGGGCGGTTTCTGACTCACTAGGCACCACGACACTGGTTATATACGGCCTAGCCGGGCCTGCCAGGCCTGCCCACCCCCAACCACGCTCATTGAGCCATCATGAGGGAGAGGATTGGGGGGGAGGGGGAGGGGGCGGGAGCGGCTGGGCTCGTGGGACCCATTGGGCAAGGGGAGCGCGGCGGGGCGGCCGCGGCCAGGCCGAGGTGTTGGGGGGAGACGCGGAAAACAGTAGCCAGACTCTCGAAAAAGTTCGAGAATCCGCAGTCACTGATTTGGGAGTGGTCATCCACAAAGTAAATTGTGCACCAACTCCTGTGGATGTCGATGACTCGCTGCTCGTGGCGGGGCTCTCCGACCGTCGCCAACTGTATTTCCATGACTTGGCTATTTACGCAGCGGTATAACACACTGTGCGGGGCTAATGAATACATTAGCTTGGTGCGCGGCCATGTGTTCGGCCTGCGATAAGAAGGTCTTTGCTTTTAGACCCACCGGCCAGCAGAAAGGGAAACGCGTTGCCGCTCTTGCGCGACTGTACACTGTATTGCAATTATTGGTTGGTCCAGATGAGGACTCGGCCCGACACACAGAGGGGCCAGAAGACCGGGAGGCGGTCAAAACCCGGACGGATTTTGAGCTTCGGAGCCGCTAAACGGGACTCGAACCGAACGTGTGACCCCACCAATGGATTGCTCTCCGAACGAGAAGTCCATTGGAGGGGTCACATGCCCGGTTCAAGTCCTATTTAGCGACTCTGAGGCTTAAAACGCGTCTAGAGTTTTGACCGCCTGCGCTGGTCCTCGGGCCCACTATGCGACATGCCGAAGTGGTCGATGGTGTGCGGAACTGAAGCAGACAGGAAACGGACCACCACTCGTCATACGCACACACGCTCATCGACACAGTTCCTCGCGAGTGTGTCCGTGTGGGTCTGTGTGTGTCACGCCACGAACGATTAGAGACACGCGAGCCGCAGAGCACGTGTGCGTAAGGGACTGTCTGTTAATTACGTCATGTCTCGCCACTTTTTTTTTTTATTTTTTTTATTTTGGCCCTCTGTCACACATTTCTTTTTTTTTCTCACCTCCACATCTCCTTTTTCGTAGTTTAAAAAAGCAGATCGCAGCAACATGCCCCCTCTATTTTTTTTCTCACTTTAAAGAATGTTAGTCTCAGCGAACAACGTCGTCAGGGCGCAATCGTGGACAATACTGACAGGTCTTTTCGGTCCTCAGAACCCAATCCGAGTCCAGTGCAAGGCTGCCTCAAGGCGCCGCGCAGTGAGCGAACCCGGCTACTACTACTACTTCGGGACTTGGCCTGCGTGTCTACGACGGCGGGATAGAATCGCACTGGGGTGAGAGAGTCCACTAGAAAAAAAATGTGAAGGAAAGGTAGTGCTAACCGAAATTTTTTACTTGTGCGGTCAACGCGTCACGCATTTTTTTATGTGCTTAATCCCACGCTAAGCAATTTTGTGCGCACTTTCGGTGTTCAATTATTGTGGAAATGCACTGGATTGTGCAAGAGTTCTGCTGTATTTGCCGCACGTTGGGCTTCTTTCAGGCGCTTTTGCTGCCTGGACGTGGAATGTATGAATGTGGGTAGTTGTCCCATCCTCGGGCTTTATTATTTATCGTCTTTTTTTATCATGAAGAACAAAGCCAACAAAGCCTGTTGCTGTACACTAAAACTCGTGCAGTGCGTTGCTGATCTGGTATTTCTTTTGAGTGCCGGGGGCGGGGCCGGCGGGGCCGCACACCATTCGTCCCGACATGCGTGCTGCCGACGGCGAGCTCCGATAATGTGCTCGCGTTTCTTCACATATTGCACCTTCATAACCCTTTTAGCCTTAAAGCCCGCGAGGCCCAGCCAGGCCTTAGGCCAGGCCCGCCGGTCGCTCTACTAGTCCAGAGGGATTACTCCAATGCTGTGGTAATGTGCGCCTTCGCCGGCCAGCGCCGCCAGCCCGGCCAGGGGCGCCACGGCGGCAAGCTGGCGGCAAGCTGGCGGCAAGCTGGCAGCCAGGCGTGAACCAAGCAATAGACGCGGCGCCCCACTCCGACGCCTCGCTAGGCCGCCGTCAGGGCTGGTCGGGGCCCTTGGCCGCGTAGTTTGGCACCTAGGTGCCCCGCCCCGTCCGCCCCCTGGCCCTGGACGGCACTGGCCTCTGGCGCCTCCGCCGTGGCAACCCTCTGCTCCCGTGGCGGGGGCGGCGGGGGCGGCGGGGGCGGCGCGTGGAGGTGGTCTTCCCGGGGGGTGGGGTGGGCGGAGGGGGCGTGCGTATTGTAGCGCGTCGGCAGCTGCAACGCGCGTTGTGTTGTAGTGCATTTCCTCCAGAGCCTCCCGTGAAGTCACGTATAAATGTGCGGACTTGCCCTCCGAATGTCAGTCAGTGCTCCAAGCTCCTCCCAGCAACACCAGCTCGCCCAGCTCCTTTCCTCGACAAGATGGCCGTCAGCAAGGTAAGCAGCAGCAGCAGCAGCAGCCTGAGCTCGCCAAGTGCCCCCGCTTCTTGCGATGACTGACGCCGGCCTCTGCAGGTGACTCTGGCATGCGTGGTGCTGGCCGCTCTCCTGGGCGTGTCCATGGCCGGCCACGGCAGCAGCTACATCCACGTGGTCCACGACGAACACGGCCACGGCTACGCCGCCCCCGAGCCCGCCTACCACCACGAGGAGTACCACGTGAGTCTCTGGCCGCAGACCGCAGCGCCGCCGCGACCGCGACGGCCTAACCTCACTTCTTGTTGTTTGCAGGAGCCGTCCCCGTACTCCTACAAGTACGGCGTCCACGACGCGCACACCGGCGACGTGAAGAGCGCCTCCGAGTCCAGCCACGGCGGCGTGGTGAAGGGCGAGTACTCCCTGGTGCAGCCCGACGGCGTGACCCGTACCGTGCACTACACCGCCGACAAGCACAACGGCTTCAACGCCCACGTCACCCTGTCCGGCCACCCCCACCACGCGCACCACTACTAGGGCCTGCACCGCCCGGTGCATCGAGTACCTCCCTGTGTTCAAGTTCTGCTGTGATACGGGCGCGCGGGCCGCGGCGGGCATCAACGACTCGCTCTTAAGCTGGCCGCCGGACCGCCGCCATGTTCATGACTGCGTAGATGATGTGGCGGAGTATGCGCCAAGCACACGCTCCGCTGCTCCGCTCTATATTTTTGTAATAAACGGCTTCACAGACTGACTTGGCGCTTTTTATCCCACCGCTCAACCTTTTCCTCGTTTCGACACATTTCTCTCTCGAAGAAGAATGGATCCCGCCGCCGCCTTCTTGAGAGGTGAGGTGCCCAGGGAGCGCGTGTGCTGTGCAGCCGCGCCCCCGACGCCCCGAAATGAGGCCCGGTCAAGTCCAATCGCGGCAAAAAAAAATAATTTAAAAAAATATCTATACCTATATTGATATTGCCTCTTGATTTTACCTTGATTTTCTGACCATCATCGAAATGCAAATTTTTGTTAATCTTTGTTTCATTAGCGTTTTTTTTTTTTTTTTTTCGATTTGCGACGCGTGCCGGTCGCTGGAGGTGCCGTAACTGGGGCGTGAAGGACGGACGCGCCCTTACATACACATGCGCGCGCACACACACACACACACACATACACAAACACACTAGTGGGAAATGGGATAATAGAGCCAGCGAAAATAAAGAACACTTCTAAGTGGCGGAGATGCCCGGTGCCCGGAGGCCTCTGGCTTCCCCGCGCGTTGAGGTCGCCGGTTGGTCGGTCACTGGGCCGACACCGATCGGTCCGCCGCCTGGAGGTCCAGGACAGCCTCGGCCAGGACGCGATCGACGCGCAACTTCCTCGCACTGCGGCGCTCCGCCGTTCGGCTGGATGGGATCCTCCTTCTGTTGGTGTCGGTGCGCCGCAACATCCACACGCGCCATCCGATCCACATACCGGACTCCGCGAGCGCATCTCCTGATTAGCATCCCTAGGAGGGGCGGCGCGATGGAAGCCCCTGTCGCAACAGCGATAACAATGATAATAAAATAAAAATATACACAACAACAACAACAACAGCAGCAGCAGGAACTACTGTTATGCATACCGCTTTGATTATCCGTGTTTTGTCCGGCGGATCCACATTTCCATGAGTGCGTGCACGGCCGATGCGCATCTGCTGCCGGTGGCCGTCCTCACCTCTGGAGCCTCCACCGTGCGTCGCTGCGTCGCCGTGCGTGGAGTGAATTTATGAAACACTATCCACGCCATCCGCCCATCCGCCCGGCGCTCGTGCGTGCCACCCGCCCCCGGCCCGCCGTGCCTGAGCGCCGCGAGGCGCCCTATCATGCCGAACCTTTCGTCATTTCCCGCCCAGCGTCGTCAAGGTGACCAAGGGCATCACCGCGCTGGCCGTGCTGCTGCACAGTGCGCCAGAAGGCGGAGTGGTGATTTTTGCCTACCTTCCAGGCGGCCTCGCCAGTCCCCAAGGAGGGGGTAATTACACCCGCCCGGATCCGCGCCTGCGGCCGCGTGCGGCCAGCGTGGCGGCGGCGCACGGTGGGCTGCCTGCCCTCGAGGGGCCGCTTCGCTCCTCGGGAGCAGTGTTGCGATATAAGTAGGCAAAAATTCCCACGATGCACAGGTGTCGAAAGGGTTGTCTACCTTAGCCTGCCTACTTGGCAACATCTCGTCAGCTGAGCCGAGAAATTGTCTAGTAGGCAGGCTGAGGTAGACAACCCTTTCAACACCTGTGCATCGTGGGAATTTTTGCCTACTTATATCGCAACACTGCTCGGGAGCTCCTGCAAACTGGTCCAAGAGGTGAGTGAGGAGTTTACATCTTATAGAAGGGTGAGCACTGCGAGCGTTATGCATGCCCTCCTAAAATCCTACACTGAGCTTTTTCTTCGAAATATGAACAAAAAGCTCTGTAGACCAATTATGACAGCACAGCCAAGGTGTGCTGTTGTGACGGGTCCTCATTCTCATGAACCGTTTCTTCATATTAAGTACAAATACCTCCGTATTATGATAGATTTGTGTCGCGAGGGAACTAAGAATTAGCTTAGTACAACACATCATTTCTCGAATTGGGAGTGAGGGATAGCGAAGTTCGGGAATCTGATCAATAAATTAGTAATTTAGGCATCAAATTCCTATCCTTCAGCTTGTCCTTCAGTTGGAGTTTCTTCAGGAGTAAGGATCATGGCATCGGGTCGGTCATCGCGGGCGCGTTTTCCATTTTTACGTTCCTTTTGTGCGCGAAAACGCCGAGCCCGTTAAGCCCCTGGTTACGATTCAGTTCGGTCGAAGCGGCCGCCTTCTCGGGGCCCGTTAAACGGCTGGACGACTAGCCATGGACCAGCCCACCCCGCGCCGCGCGCCCTTCTTTTGTATTCGAAAAGAAAAGTATAAAACCAAGGGGCTGCCGGACAGCCCGCATCAGTCGCCTTGTTGGACTTGTTGGACAGCGGCGCGCGCGGTGCACATCGTCGCCATGGCTCTGATTCAGGTGAGGGCGGCCGTCGCGGAGGTGCGACGGTGCGGTGCGGGAAGCTGGGGCGCTGCCCTGCCATCGCGCGGACATCGCACAGTGGGCCAGAAGAACGGCTCTGGAACAACTCTAGGCGCCTTCTGAGCCCCAGAGTCGCTGAAGCGGACCCGAACCGAACGTGTGACCCCGCCATTCGATCCCTCGCTCGGAGAGCAATCCATCGGTGGGGACACACGTTCTGTGTGAGTCCTGTTTAGCGACTCTGAGGCTTAAAACGCGTTCGGTACTTTGGCCGCCTTCACCGGCCCACTGTGGATCCCGCCGCGCGCTCGGGTGGCCAATTCAATGGCGCGAACAGACCACCGCGGGTCGCGTCGTCCGCGGCTCAGTACTACGAGTGCCCGACCGGGCTGGCCGTCGGCCTGGCCGTTGCCGCAGCAAGTGCCGTTTACTGTCCGTCGATACCCAGATGGATAGGGAGATAAGTTTCACCACATTGCCCGCGCTGCGCATGCGCGTGTGCGCTCCACCACGCCACGCCGCCGCGTTGCAGCAACACATCATTATTTTTTTTCCAAAACCAGGATGGCGACTGGTGGGGGCGGAGTGCGAGCCGACTCCCGAAGCAGCGCGCCATGCACGGCCTATGGGGAATTTATCTAAAGCCGCGGCGATCAATTACTCTTTCGCAGACAGGATCAAAATAGCCAAGTCTAGATGAAAAAAAATAATAAAAAAATTGTCGCGTGAGGTGATTGCGAATGACCCCAGTTTCCCTGTTCTTTCGTCCTCAGATTTTAGCGTGTCTCTTCGGGGCGGTGGGGGTCGTGCTGGGCGCGCCCTCCTGGCTCGGAGGCGCCGCGGCTGGTCCCCACGGCGGCGAGGGCCACGCCCCGCACCATGCCCAGTCGTACGTGTCCTTCGGTGGCCCCGTCGCCGCCACCCCCGTGCACCTGGGCCCCGCCGGCCCCAGTCACCCCGTGCCAAGTGATTACGCCCACGCTCCCGAACCAGTGGCGAGTACCCAGTCGTTATTTCCCTGTGTGCAGCGCAGTGGGTTTGGGGAACGGCTTGGAGCGCGAATCTTATTTCTGATCGTTACAGGCGCACCCCAAGTACGCCTTCAAGTACGGCGTCCACGACGCGCACACCGGCGACGTCAAGGACCAGTCCGAGCACCGCGACGGCGACGTGGTGAAGGGCGAGTACTCGCTGCTGCAGCCCGACGGCACCAAGCGCACCGTGCACTACACCGCCGACCACCACAGCGGCTTCAACGCCGTCGTCTCCTTCAGCGGCCACGGCGTGCACCCCGAGGCCCCCAAGGTCGTCCACGCCGCGCCCGTTGTCCCGCACGGCCTGCCCGCCAAGCCCACCCTGTACGCCGCCCCGCTGCCCCACGGCGGGGCCCACGGCGGGGCCCACGGCGGCGCCACGTCCTACGCCAGCGGGGGCCTCATCGCCCACGCCGTCCACGGCGGCCACGCCTAGCCCTCGTCGGCGCTGACTGAACGCTCAAAGACCTGTGTAGCCTGTACCGTATACGTGCCAAAATAAATCCACGCTCAAGTGTGCCATCTAAATAGCAGAATGTTGAATAATTATCGAAAAATGGTTTACAGTGTGATACCGACAGTCACGATATGCCAGGGTCCAGCAATGCGCTGCCCCCTCCCCCCTCTCTGGACCCCTTCCCCTCTCTCCGTCCTTTACTGCCCATTCGTCTCAGCCTCTCGCTTAATAGTTCCTATTTTGTTCTTACTCCGCGGCATTATTCGCTGCAACGGCACTTGGAGCCGGTAACCATGGCAACAGTCCGTTTGTCCGTAATAGCGCGCGGCCTTGAGCAGTCGCTGGCCTGGGCTGGGCTGCCCCCCCCCCTTTTCCATCTCCGATTTTGATTTTCCCTATTCAGCAGCGGCGCTTTGCATCGCTTTGCATAGGCCACTGCTCTGCATCCTCTCCGCACGCGCGGCGCGGTGCGGCGCGGTGGCGGGGGCACGCTGCGAGGGTGGGAGTGTCCAGCAGCCCCTCCAGGGTCACGCACTCACGCAGCTTGCGCAGCGCCTTCTCGCCGCCAATGACAGGGAGGGAACACGTGGGCCGGCGGACGGACGGACGAACAGGCAGACAGACAGGCGTGCGGCGCGTGCCGATCGCGGATTGGCCGCGGGGGTGGTTTGGGCGCGAGGGCGGGGCGTCGGGGCCGCGCGGGGTCCCCGTATAAAGACCGGCCGTGGCCGTTGGGCGCTACACAGTCCCAGTGCACCGCCCCGACCAACCGCACCATGTACTGCACCAAGGTAGGGGACCGCCTTCGCCTGCGTTCGCCTCCTCCAGGACCGCCGTGGATAGTGCAGTGCGACGGGACGAGTGCGGACAGTGGGCCAGAAGACGGCTCTCCGAACGAGGAATCCATTGGTGGGGTCACACGTTCGGTTCGAGTCCCATTTAGCGACCCTGGATCTAAAAACGCGTCTATAGTTTCGGCCGCATGCGCCGGTCTTCTGGCCCACTGTGACACGCCGAACGCGCACTGTTTCTCCAGCGAACGAGTTGGGTTGCGCCTCCCGTTATTATTTGCCATTCCCACTCGCTATCGTCTTGAGAAAGCTCTCGGCATTGTTGTCCTCGTCGGTGCACTGCAGGGCCCGCTGCACGCCCGTGGCTCGCCTGGCCCACTCGCCTTGGCCGTGGCCGCCGCGGCCTCGGAAGTGGATCGCTGACATAACCGCCGTCCTTTCACCAGTGCCGGCTCCATTGTTGTTGTTGCTGCTGTTGTTTGTTTGTTTACATTCTGGCGCTCGTGACGTGACAGTCGGTGTCGTTTTCTCGTTGGGTTGTTATATTGCAGAAAGACAGCAATGAGAGGACCTCGGGCCAAAGACGGATGACCGTAGGAAAAACTAGGAGTGCGTCAGCCAGAGAAGTGAATCTCGTTACTCTTGTTGTCGTGCAGATCGCCGTGCTCCTGGGAGTGCTGGGCCTGGCGGCGGCGCGCCCCGGCGCCGAGTCCTACGTGTCCTACGGCCACGCTCCCCTGATCCACCACGCCCCCCTCGTCCACCACGCCCCCGTCGTCCACCACGCCCCGGTGCTGGTGCACCATGAGCCCGTTGTAAGCACGAATAAGCCACAGACCGCGGACCACGTTTCGGGGAAACTTGCCTCCAATTATGAATTTGTGTTTTCGTGTCCAGGCCCACCCCGCCTACGCCTTCAAGTACGGCGTCCACGACGCGCACACCGGCGACGTCAAGGACCAGTCCGAGCACCGCGACGGCGGCGTGGTGAAGGGCGAGTACTCCCTGATCCAGCCCGACGGCACCAAGCGCACCGTGCACTACACCGCCGACGACCACAACGGCTTCAACGCCGTGGTGTCGTACAGCGGCCATGCCGCCCACCCTGCCCACGCCCCCCTGCTGCACCACTACTGAGCCCCCGAGCGCCTCGACCGCCGTCATCCTCATCATCCACATCACCCTCATGGTGCCGCCCAGCACTGCTCCACCAATGTGATAATACATTTTATGCTTAGTATATGTGTGTGCTCATCTGTGTGTCATTGTGTACATAAAAAAAAAATTGAAGGTATCTGCAATGCAAGTAAAATGCCTGAAAGTACAAAAAAAAAGTCAAAATAAATGATCGAAGCTGGAATTGAAGTTGGTGTCATTCTGATCGTGGAGAATTGTGAGGAACTGATAAAGAGCCGATCCGATGCGAGCCTCCGTCCTCAGGCTTGGTACCGACCAGTGTGTGCTCGCGGACAAACTGGAGGACATTTCATGGGGTGAAGCAGGCTGTCTAAAGACAGGCTTCAATCACATTGGTGGAACCTGTCGAAAAGTACCGCGAAATGAAGGACATTAAAAGGTGGTCGTTGGGTGAACGAACGAACGAACGAACGAACGAACGAACGAACGAACGAACGAACGAACGAACGAACGAACGAACGAACGAACGAACGAACGAACGAACGAACGAAAACGAACGAACTAGTGAACGACTCTGCGCTATCGGCCGCCAATAGGGTACCCTTGGAAAAGCGGGGTGTTTGAGAATACTTTCCATCTCCGTCATGGGTTTTGGCACAGCCAGCCGCAATCCCGATCTCATCATCTACCGGGTGGCAGCCCACCCGAACAGCGGTCGCTCTGTCTCTCAGGGACCGGCCCGTTGGGGCGCGAGAGAGACAGAGCGACAAATCACTGCAGGCTGTATATAAAAGTGATTTACCGCGGCCGCGGCTCGCAGCCCTTCTCATTTTCGTCCTTGCCGCGCCTTGCTTATCGTGATGCCAGCGTCGTGATGCTGTTTACAAGGCGCTGCAAGAAGGGCTGCCCTTCGCCCGTTCTAAATTATTCAAAGCAGCGGTGGCCGCGCTGGCCCCGCTGCCCGGAGGAGTCGGCCGAGTTTGAGAAGTTTCTTACCGCGCGCCCATTGCGCAAGGTCCGGCTCGGCCAAACCAAACGAGCCCATTTTTTTTGGGGGGGGGGCCGCTCTGTCCCGTCGAAGGAAAACTCAGTTTGGCCGCAGCCTCGCGATGCGTGAGCGCGCATTGCGGGGGTGTTCCGTTAACGGGCCGACCGCGGCGCCATGGAGTGCAGGAAGTGCAGGGACTAGCGAGGAGTGCGCTAACTGGACAAGCCGCGCATTGTGTTGCAGCGCGTTGATTACGAGGCGGTTTGGCAACGCCGCCTCCTTCGATTGGGTGAGCCGAGCAAGCCGAGCAGCCGCTGGCCGATTATTGGTGGATGGAATGGAGCAGGACAAGAGACACTGACAGCGACTACGGATTGCGACAATGTGTATTTTTATGGCGATATGTACAGGCGATCGATGCGTGAGTCTCCGTGGGGCGGGGCGAGGCTGGCGAGGCGACGGCTAGTGCCAGCCGTAGGGGCCGTAGGGCCCGTAGGGGCCGGGCCCGGGCCCCGGGTGCGCCGGGGCGGGCGCCAGCGCCACGTACTTGGGCGGCGGCGCGACCGGCGGGTGGATGGCGTGGCCGCTGTACGACACGATGGCGTTGAAGCCGTTGTGGTGGTCGGCGGTGTAGTGCACGGTGCGCTTGGTGCCGTCGGGCTGCAGCAGGGAGTACTCGCCCTTGACGACGTCGCCGTCGCGCTCCTCCTTGGCGTCCTTGTAGTCGCCGGTGTGCGCGTCCTCCACGCCGTATTTGTACTCGTACTTGGGGTGCGCCTGCAACAAGATCAATGGACTCAACGGGGGGCCGGCGGTCGTCAAGCAGCCTCTCTGTCGCCTCTACACAGTGGGCCAGAAGACGGTTGAGGCGGGCAAAATTCTAGACGCGTTTTGAGCTCCAGAGTCGCTAAATGGGACTCGAACTGAGCGTGTGACCCCACCAGTGGATTGCTCTCCACACGAGGAATCCATTGGAGGGGTCACACGCCCGATTCGAGTCCCATTTAGCGGACTCAAAACGCGTCAAGAGTTTTGTCCGCCTGCGCCGGTCTTCTGACCCTCGGTGCACTAGGCTGGGCGTGCTCACGTACCACCGGCTCGTGGACTAGGACGGGCGCCGGCCTGTAGTACACGGGCGGCCCGTGGACGGGGACGGGCGCCGCGTGGATGGGCGCGGGCGCGATGTGTGAAATTGCTACGTAGGACTCGGCGTGGCCACCGGGATAGGGAGACGGCGCGGCCCTGGCGCACGCCGCTAACACAGCTACACAAAACACAGCCTGCAACACACACAGACACACGCGCCACGCACGCCGCTTTAGCTCGGCGTCTTCGCACCTCCACGCCGCTCAGTGTCTCACACGCCGCGGTATCGACACACGGGGGCACCGCTGCTGGGAACCCGCTGCGCGCTGCGTCAATACCCCGCGGCAAGGTCGACCACCGGAGCCGGGAGTACTGACGCGATGCAGTTGGCCAGAAGACCGACGCAGGCGGCCAAAATTCTGGACGCGTTTTGTGCTCCACAGTCGCTAAATGGGACTGGAACCCAACTTGTGACCCCACCAATGGATTCCTCGACTTGAGAGCAATCCATTGGTGGGGTCACACGCTCGATTCGAGCCCCATTTAGCGACTCTGGAGCTCAAAACGCGTCTAGAATTTTGCCCGCCTGCGCCGGTCTTCTGGCCCACTCTGCGCGGCGCGTACTCGGCAGCTCGGCGGCCACCCCGACGACGACACCGTCACTCGCGACGCCGCGACGCGCGCGCCGACCACGCACCTTCAGGTCCATGGTGTCCGCGCGGTGGCCCTCGCTTGGTCACTGCCGTTACTGCAGCCCGCCGGCCGCCACCGCCTTTTATATAGTAGGGTGCAGGGCTCGGCCAACGGCGCATCGGCACGACACCGAAGGACAGAAATGCAGCGCGGGACGCGGCCGGGCCGGGCCCGGGGGAGGGATGCATGCAGCACGCCGTGCCGGCCGAGGGTGGTGGCGGGGCGCCAGCAGGACCACTCCGAACGGTCCCTTCGTCGCGCTGTCTCCCTCGCAGCCCTACGGCACGCCCTGTGGGCGCAAGGGAGACGGACCTATCTGTTCGGCGGCGGCCTGCATAGGCGGCGGGCCGTGCGAAACACGGGGAGGCGGGGCCTGTAGGGCGGCGGCGCGGCGCAGCAGAGCCGTCGCGTCGCTCGGTCTCCCTCGCACCCACGCACAGTGGGTCAGAAGACCGTTGAGGCGGACAAAATTCTAGACGCATTTTGAGCTCCAGAGTCACTAAACGCGACTCGAATCCGAACAGGGGCCCCCACCAATGGATTGCTCTCCTCACGAGGAATCCATAGGTGGGGTCACACGTTCGATTTGAGTCCCATTTACCGACTCTGGAGCTCAAAACGTGTCCCGGACTTTGGCCGCCTCAACGGTCTTCTGACCCACTGTGCCACGTGGGGTCCCGTAGGGGGATAGGGAGAGAGAGCGACTGTTCGGAATCGCTCGGCAGCAGGGCCAGCAGGGCCAGCAGGGCCGCGGGGAAAGGGGAGGCCGACGCGACAAGAGTCGGTCTGGGCGGCGCACGGTGGGCTAGAAGACCGGTGGAGGCGGCCAAACTCCAGGACGGGTTTTGAGCTCCAGAGTCGTTACACGGGACTTGAACAATCGTGTGACCCCACCAATGGATGACTTTCCGAACGAGGAATCCATTGGTGGGGTCACACGTTCGGTTCGAGTACCATTTAGCGACTTTGGAGCTCAAAACGCGTCTAGCGCTTAGGCCGCCTGCGCCGGTCTTCTGGCCCACTGTGCGGCGGGCGAGGCGGCGGGGCGGCGCTGCTCGGAAAATGTGGGGCTCCGTTTGAAAGACACGCAAGGCCAATCCTAGCGTGAGAAACGCTTTTCCTACTGGACGGCGTCCCTTTATTGCAAACGTGTCCGGAATGTCAATAAAACGCTGATCTCTTCAGCCCGCGAAATGCACTATTGACCGACAGGAGGATCATGGGAGGACGCACAAGGTTTTCGTGAATTTCGTGAAAGTTGACGCATACAATTTAAATTGGTGGAGTCAATAAAAATGTGAGGAAGGTGAGGCGTTATTTCTATGCTGTCTGACCTTCGCCAGGGAGTGTCCGGCTAATGTAAGAACAACTCCAGCGACGAGCGGCCGAGGGGCGAAGGCTAGGCATCGATCCGCTGGAACACCTGTCCGTCGGAGGAAGCGGCGAGCAAGTCCCGGGAAGGGAAGGCGGCACCGACGCCAACTCGTAAAACTCGCATAGGGCAACGCGGCAAGGACGCCGCGCTGCACAGTGGGCCAGAAGACCGGCGCAGGCGGACACAACTCTAGACGCGTTGGGAGCGCTCCAGAGTCGCTAATCGGGACTCGAACCGAACGTGTGACCCCACCAATGGATTGCTCTCCGAACGAGGAATCCATTGGTGGGGGTCACACGTTCGGTTCGAGTCCCATTTAGCGCCTCCACCGGTCTTCTGGTCCACTGTACGCTGGCTGTCCGTGCGGGATGCATGCACCTAAGTGAGCTGAGTTCGACGGAGTCCGTGCAGAGCAGACAGGCTCGCTGTCCGGTCATAACCCTTTGCCACTGAGTGAGTGGACGCCAGGCCCTTCTAGCCCTTCTAGGGTCCAGATTGAGCGCTAATGAAAGCTATCGTGGACCGCCATCCGCATTGCGCGAGTCGAATGCAAAGCGTGTGGCCCTGTGTCCCACCCACGAGAGCAGCGCCCTCGAGCGCCCCCGCCCCTCCCGCCACCCACCTTATTACGAGCCTTTATATACGACTGTAATCACACCGGCAGGTTGATTCCGAACCTCGCTTGCTGTCTCCCTCGCAACCCTGCGAGTGCGAAACGAGTACTCGGAATCCGACTCAAGAGCGGAGCAAATCGGGACTGGTAGTTGAAACGACCACAATTTCTACTCACAATGCGCATACATCCCGTCGATACAAACTGAAAAAAAAATAAAAAAATCTATCAAATTTTGGATAAATAAGCTGGAAGTTTAAAAGGCAGTTGTTGTGTGGGAGAGCGGCCGCTCTGCCAGCCCTCGCTGGCAGCGGTAGCAAGCGCTTGGGCATGAACATGAGTCTCTTGTTGGCCAACCAGAACATCGCAATGCTTTGCCATGGCTTGGCCCCCCTCAGCCTCACCTCTCGATGCAGCACTGCACGCGCATATTCTGTCTCCATGTATGCTCCACATAACCAGCTAGGCCGAGGGGGAAAAGGGGGTAAAGGCGGGGGTGGGGGTGGGGGGGGAATGACAATATGAGTGGACCCGCGCACGCCAATGCGCGCCAATACTTAACGCAATGACGCGCTCGCAATTCCACGCAAATGCACGGCGTAGTGTTCTTTCAGACATGTCTGCAAGCTGAAAAGTATACTGGCCTCTTCGAGGTTCTTAAACATTAAAAAAAAAACATAGAAAAATATTCCGGACGATTATATGGTTTCTATGTCGAGAAATTTGAAAATTGAAAATAAAAATACGACTTTACGAAATCCTGGCAGTCACGAAGTTGATTTCATCTTCTTGTTTAACAAAAATGGGATAGGTAAGAACTGTGCTGAGTGGACATCATTTCATGTTTGGTTCAGTACCACTGACCAATTGAACTAAAACTTACGTATAAAGAACCCACAGACTATACACAGCTGATAGAGCACTTACTCTGTGATAGTTCACCGAGGGAGCAGCCAGCACCCGACCGTTAAATGTAGAATGGGAGGCCTCTCTTCTCGGCGGAGCGCGCGCTCTAGCTCCACCTCCACTTCTAGTCGATGCCCAAGAAGTTGCCTATCTCCGGGCGGGGTTTGCCTTTTACTGCACAGCGAAGAACCATTCTAGCGGGAAACAACGACTGTAGGGTCAGACTCCTGTAACTCGCAATCGCAATTGAAAGTAATTGTCTTTCCCACATGCGTTGTACTTCTGATGGTGTACCGAGGTGCCTCTCTTGATGCGCGGCTCGGCGGATGACACAACTGGCTGCCGGTCGACCACCACGAAAACGAATCCGAATCGGGGCCAATCAGTCTGCAAATCGGGAAGAGGGAAGGCCATGGCTCAGTTCGGCACATCGATCATTCCGAATGTGAATATGTGGGTCCGTTGAGAGCCGTATTGTAACAGTCATACTAATGTCGGGATATGAATGTGAATATGGGACCATATCGGCCGCACGGAGCCAAACTAATGTTCCGTTAGTCTGGCAATCCGGCGCCCAGGTGGTGCGGCTGTCCGGCAAGGAGTCAAGGAGTCCGAGCCGCGTGTCAACGATCACAGACAGAGAGAGAGAGAGAGAGAGAGAGAGAGAGAGAGAGAGAGAGAGAGAGAGAGAGAGAGAGAGAGGGGGGCTGCGAATGTGGCGATGTATGAAGAAGTGTGTTTTAATATGCGGCGTGCCGTAGGTCACTCCGACACTTGTGGGGCACCGCGCTGCTGGCTGGCTGCTCTGGCTGGCTGCTGGCTGGCCGCTGGCCGGCACGGGCTCGTCGGTGTATTAGCTCAGGCTGAACTTTGATGGCAAGCTCCACCAAATGTCATCACGCACCGACCGACCCACCGACCGGCGGCGCATCCTTGGGAGTCGCCACACATTCGGACTAATGGACAGCCGCTATAAAATGTCTTTTCAAACGCGGTGAACTTTTACACGTTGCACGACGCAAGATTATGTTACTAGGCGACACGGCGCCGACGTTCATCCGAGACGAATTTCGCAGATCCTCCTTTGCCACGCCTGTTTTGACTCGCAATCGGCTTTGTGGGCTTCTCGCCTGGCGCCGTCGCCTTACGAGCCCCGAATGCAGGCGACCGCCCGCGTCACACTGATGCCCAGAGTCTCTCTCTCTCTCTCTCTCTCTCTCTCTCTCTCTCTCTCTCTCTCTCTCTCTCTCTCTCTCTCTCTCTCTCTCTCTCTCTCTCTCTCTCTCTCTCTCTCTCTCTCTCTCTCTCTCTCTCTCTCTCTCAAAGTGTACTCAAGTTCGGCGAGTACGAGGTCGGTGAGGTGGCCAATCAGAGCAGCGGTCGCCGCACTCGGAGGGGCGGGGGTGTTGGTCCCGGGGGCAACTCGTCCCGGAGAAATGGACTGGCCAGAGACATCTATATAAGACGGACTTCTCGCCGCGGGGGCTTCAGTGAGTGCAGAGTGAGGAAAGGGGAAAATCGCGTGCAGCGGACTTTTCGTGAAAAATCATGGAGCTCGTTCAGGTAGGCGGAGGGTGAAGGCAACGCGTGGTCTGTGGTTTTGAGTGTGTGTGTGTGTGTGTGTGTGTGTGTGTGTGTGTGTGTGTGTGTGTGTGTGTGTGTGTGTGTGCGCGCGCGCGCGCTACGAATACAGTGTCACGAACCTCGGTACCTCCGATACCTCGCCCATCGTAAGTGCATTCTAATGGACGTGCCGCCCCGCGACGGGGCTCCGCGCTCGGCCCGACGCTCGTAAACTTTTATGTGTCACCGGCCGGTCCCCTAAGTGGCCTAATTTGGTCCGGAGCCGCGGAGCCTGGGCCGATATCGGCAATCGAGTCTCGGTGCATGCATTATTCGCACGCAATGCGGCCAGTGGCATGAATAATTGCAGTGCTGGTACCCGTCTTGAACAATTGTCTCGAACTAGAAAAATCACGAACTGAACGCGCACGTCCTAAAGAAGTGGTTTTCTTGAGCAGAGATATTGCACTGTAAAGACATGAATTCACTACTTGAATGTTTCAAGAAAAATTCCATTTTCCTGGGTGCGGTGTGGTCGTGCGAAAAGATGCCCCGCCCCGTCTGGGACGCGGCGCGGCATGACGCCAGCAGCCTTTCCGCTCCGACTCCAGGCGATGGACTCCCCCTCCTCCCTCACTTTCCGTTTCAGTTGGACGTCGCGACGCGTCGCTCTCCGTCGCGCTGCTTTCTCTGTCTGTCCCACTGCGCCGCGTCGCGCCGCGTCGCGCCGCGTCCGCGCGCTGGCCTAGAGCGTTCGCGCCAAACTTGGCCGCGGCCGTCCATAAGCCAGCTGATTAGCTATAAATGGAAGCAAAAGAAATGGGGGGAAAAAGTGGCCGTGACAGACCGCGTTGCCGCACGGGCACCGCACGCCTCAGGCGGCAACGACGCCTCGGGCGATGCGGACTAACCGGCCGGACTGATAAAAAATAAATGTCCCATCCTGAGACGCTGTCAAAAATGACGACTGTACTTGGAGTCGAACCCAGGTCCCGTGGATTCAGAGATCGTCGCCTCTACGCTCTCGGCCTCCGCCACACATGAGATACCGCCTGGGAAGCGGTGCCTTTGAAAGGCTGGATCCGCAAGAGTCCGTGACGAATTCAGCATAAGATGTAGCTGGACTCGAACATTAGCCCTTTGACTTTGAAATCAGCGCACAGGTGCTCTCGACCAACGGGTCCGATGCCTATACGGTGCCACGGCAAAGCTGAAATCAACGACTGTTTTTTTTTTCGGTGCAGGGCTTTGTTTGTGTTGGCGATGCTGGCCGTCGCCGCAGCCTACCCCGTGGAGTACGGCCACGGCCTAGCGCAGTCGTACGCCTCCATCAGTAAACCGGCCTCGTCTTCTACTCGCACGCCCCGTCCTACTCCCACGCCCCGTCCTACTCCCACGCCCCGTCCTACTCCCACGCCCCGTCCTACTCCCCACGCCCCGTCCTACTCCCACGCACGTCTTATTCTCAGACGACTTCGTACACCTCATCGCACCCGTCTTCCTACTCCGGGACGCCGTCATACTCCCCCGCTCCCTCCTACTCCTCAGCGCCTGCCTACCCCCCCGTACGCCCCTGCGCCGACCTACTCGCACGCCCCGTCCTACTCGAAGCCGGATCCTTATGTAAGTGCAACGCTCATCACTTGCAATGTCTGTATTTCCCGGCATCAAAATTGGATTTTCTCTCTCGCCTCGCCGCAGGACCACCCACCCCAAGTACGACTTCAAGTACGGCGTCCACGACGCGCACACCGGCGACGTCAAGGACCAGTCGAGCACCGCGACGGCGACGTGGTGAAGGGCGAGTACTCGCTGCTGCAAGCCACGACGGCACCAAGCGCACCGTGCACTACACCGCCGACCACCACAACGGCTTCAACGCCGTGGTGACCGTGAGCGGCCACCCTACCCCGAGCCCGCCAAGTACGCCGCGCCGGCCTACTCGCCACCGCGTACAGGCGCCCCGCCCCGCTGTACCACACGGCGCCCAACTACAAACGCGCCGGCCTTCTGATCACTCGCCGCCGAGCCACCCTTAGTCCACTCCCCCACCAACAAAGCCCTCGCAATAAACTGTGCCATCGCCCGGATCCCACTCGCATTGTCGCTTTATTTGTCCTCCCCCGAATTCCTCTCACACACACCTCGACGTGGGTGAGGCGACGCTAGGCGATTGTGTGTGTGTGCGCGCGCGCGCGCGCGTGTGTGCGTGTGTTACAACGCTGCGGATAATGGCTGTCATGAGGGGTGAAGCAAGATTCATAAATCTGCCCGCACTGCGGCCTAGGTGCAGTCCGCGGGCGCGAGGGCCGAGGAGAAACAGAGAGAGAAAGACAGAAAGATTAAAAAAAAAAAATGACAGGTTTCTGGAGACGAGCCAGCCACGCGCAGCACACAAGAAAATTATGATCCTCAGAAATGGACCGCGATAGCCGCGTCGTTGTAACGATGAGGGGATTACGGCTGTTCGAACCGCGGCGTTGCGACACCGCCATGATCGCCACACAGTAGGCCAGAAGACAAATCTCTAGACGCGTTTGAGATCCAGAGTCGCTAAATGGGACTCGAACCTAACGTGTGACCCCACCAATAGATGCCTCGTTCGGAGAGCAATCTCTCGTTCAATCACGCGTTCAGTTCGAGCCCTATTTGGCGACTCTGGAGCACAAAACCCGTTCGGCATTTTGACCGCCTCCACCAGTCTTCTGGCCCACTGCGCGCCATGCCCTCGCAGTGCACGGCCGCGGTGGCGAGCGTCGAGAAATAAGCAATTCGGAGGTTATCCGCGTCACGGCCGCCGTACAGCCGCTCCGGGTAATGTGATAAATAAGTTGTCCCACGCGCCATTTCTCTCTGGAATTCCTCCGGCTGCATCGCATCATGTAGCCTCGCGGCGGGCCGCGGCGTGCACTAGCCTCGCAGCGGGCCGCCGCCGCATGCCGCCTCGGGCAGCAGGGCACTGTATGGGCACAAGTTGATCTGCGCTGCCGCCGCGCCGTACCGAGTCTTTTCTCATTATGGAAAGTTCAAGGCGGCCGGAGGAGCAAATCACGTCCCACGCGAGGAGGCGGTGCATTGCGTCTCTGTCGTGGGAGGCCGCGCGGTTAGCAGTGAACTCGGATTCTCTCTCTCTCTCTCTCTCTCTCTCTCTCTCTCATCTCTCTCTCTCTCTCTCTCTCTCTCTCTCTCTCTGGCGATGATTCGGCACGGCCGCTTAACGGAGCCGCCACTTCGTTAGGGCATCCATAGGCGACTGGCCGCACGTGTCGGGGGCAGAGGCCAAAACGGGAAGGAAAACAAACAGCGAGAGCGGAATTGGTTTGTATGGCAAGTCAGTTTATTTTACAGATGAGGTGACGGATGCAATTCCAGGTACATCGAGGCAAGAGGTTCTTCTTGGTTGATTGAGGTAGTAATCCTAGCTTAATAATGGCTGAGACCATGAGCGAGACCATGACCGACACCGTAGGAGACTAGGGCGGGTGCGGCGTGGACGACGGGAGCGGCGTGGACGACGGGGGCGGCGTGGACGACGGGGCGGCGACCACCTTCTGGACGACCTGGGGGTGCACGGCGTGGCCGGAGTTGGTGACGACAGCGTTGAAGCCGTTGTGGTCGTCGGCGGTGTAGTGCACGGTGCGGGTGGTGCCGTCGGGCTGCACCAGGGAGTACTCGCCCTTCACCACGTCGCCGTCACGGTGCTCGGACTGGCTCTTGACGTCGCCGGTGTGCGCGTCGTGGACGCCGTACTTGAAGGCGTAGGCGGGGTGGGCCTGCGGGACGGAAGGACAGAGTGAGGCGCTGCTCTCAGTGAGACGGCGTGGCGGCGTGAGCGGCACTTACAACGGGCTCGGCGACGACGTGCGCGACGGGGGCGTGGGCCACGGCGTAGGCAGGGGCGTGCGCCACGGACAGGGCGCCTCCGTAGGCGAGTCCGGCGTGGCCGTAGTCCACGATGCCGGGCACGGGGCTGGCGGACGCCACAGCCACCGCCGCGAGGATCACAACAACCTGCAACCGGAAAAAGGGTTCTTATTCTTCGGCGTCCGGGGCAGGCCCGGGGGCTCCGCGGAGCTGGGTGCTGGGTTTCGAGTTCACCACCAACACCGCGAGGCGAGGCCGTAGCATTCCGCGAGCGGGGCCGCCGACGCCTGCCGGGGCTTGGAGGGCTTGTGCTCCGCACACGGGGCGCCGCACCACGCGCTCCGAACGCCGTGGCGGAGCGAGGCCAGATCGAGACCGAAGAATCAGCGGGTTACGATTTCGGAACGCACGGCGATCGCCCTGCCATGAACCGAACGACCCGACGCACGCAGCACGTGCGGCGGCCGCACTGCACTGCATGGCATGGCTCTGCAGGACCGAGTCGAGGCCCTCGAGGATCGAGTCCCACCGATGGCGGCAGCAGAGTGAAAAAAAGGACATTAACTTTAAAGAAAATGGACCACGTTCGTTCTATTGAGCATCACGTTTTGAGCGGAAAATGCAATGACTACATAAGACGTTTCCAATTTTTTTTTTTGGGTTCAATAATGAACCATCTCGATGGAGCGTCCGAATCTTGAAGCGTTGTTGTCCGGAGGCACTGGCGCACTGTCACATGCACTATCCAGGCGGCAACTGCGGGCACTTCCAGCGACGGCTGCGGCGACGACGCCGAAGGGGGGGGGGGGGGCGAGGTCGGCGCCGGCCTCTCACCTTGAATGCCATCTTGTGTCTTGTCGGGTGCACCTTCACACTACTACTTCACTGTTCGGCTCCTGCTTGTCGACTGAATGTCCAGCCCAGCCCCAAAGCTTTTATATACAGGCAGAAGTGGTGGTGGCGGCGGCGGCGGCGGCGGCAGCGGCACCTGCTGTGGCACGGCGCGCAGCCTGGCGCAGCCCCGCCCCGACGGCCCCCACCGCGCAGCAACAACGGCAGCGCCAACAAAGGCGGGGAGTAGCACGGCTGCCGAATAGCCTGCAGCGGCCTGCAGCGCTGCAGCGAGCGGCCGCAGAGGTGGCGGCGGCCGCGCCGTGCCCCTGCGCCGCACCGCCGCCCTGGTCACCCCTCTGCACGGCCGCCAACTGTGCCGCCCCCCCCCCCCAAAGCCTCACGTGCCCCCTGGGCTAGCCGAGGCCAGACTCGCTGCCAAGAATCGGACCGCCGGGTCCGTGTACAAAAGTAGCTGGTTATAACGAAGGATTTTGAGCATACGTGAGCTCCTGTCTGGTAGAGGTGTGTGAGTGAGAGGAAGCACCGCAGTGCAGAGCTCCAGAGTCGCGCTGAACACGACTCGAACCGAACGTGTGACCCCACCAATGGATTCCTCGTTCGGAGAGCAATCCATTGGTGGGGTCACACGTTCGGATCGAGTCCCATTTAGCGACTCTGGAGCTCAAAACGCGTCTAAGACCCACTGTGATCCGTCTTCTCTCGCGCGCGGACGCGGAAGGCGCGCGCCGGCGTCGTCATCGCGCGTGCCGATCACGTGACGCGGCAATTCGAGGAAAATGCACGCGATGAGTCCACCGACGCCGCCGCCGTTGTCAAACGCACTGGCCGATGAGCTTCCTGATAAACAGTGATATCACTGGCGGCAAAGCTGGTGAGCTCGTAGCCAAGGATCGTAGGACACACTAGTCGCAGGTACCGCACAGGGCCAGCGCAGGGCGAGGCCTCTCCGCCGCTGCACTGTTCTTCGTGGACGGCGTGCGTGACCTTTGGCCGCCAGGGCCACGGCCTCGGCCACTGCCTCGGCCACTGCCAAGGGCGGCCGTCACGCCCTGCATGACGAGGCCCTGTGCCGCGGCGGCGCGGCCTTGGACGCGGCCTCGGAGCCCGCCTCTTCGGCGAGGGACGCGGCCGGGGTGAAAGGCGCATCCTTATGTAACGCCCCACGCCCCGCCAAAGAGCCGGCAGTGCCGTGCCTCGACTCGCTCAGATCTCGGGCCCTTGGAAAAGCTTCAAAACGCAATGCCAACGCCCTGAGGCGGCCCTGGCCCTGGCCCGGGTATTACCCTTCGGGTATGGGCCTCTGTGCCCTTGACGCCCTTGGCCGAGGAGGAGCAATGGGCAGCAGTAATAACGCAGCTCCGGCACTGCGCGCGTTCATTGTTGTTGTTTATTTTTTCTTCTACTCGGGGAAGAGATTCCGTCAACTTCTCCTGACAGCGCTGCCGCGCTGCCGCGGCCTTGGCGCGCTGGACAGGTTATGCATGTCTAAATGCAGCGGGGGAAACGGACGCGTTGCGTGGCCGCGCCGCCACTTGTCCGCGGTAATTACGTTACCATTACTATTTTGCCGGAGAGAGAGAGAGAGAGATAGAGAGAGAGAGAGAGAGAGAGAGAGAGAGAGAGAGAGAGAGAGAGAGAGAGAGAGAGAGAGAGAGAGAATGTCAATTCAACCAATGTCACGCCCGACACGATGATGAGGCAGCCACAGGTCGCGCGATGCCGCGGCCTTCACCCTCGCGGCGGATCCATAGTCGAGCGGTCAAGATGGTTGCCCTTCCACGCGGTAAACGGTGGGTCGACTCCCTCTTGGTACGGTCATATCCTTTTTTTTTCTTTTTTTTTTCCAATTTTTATGTCTCTGGCGATTGAATGTTGAGAGTGCAAAGCTTTTGTCCATGGACGATAAGACAGTTCACTGGAGTGCTCTGGAGCTCATGGAGTCGGCAGTTAAGCCGTTGCCCCGCGCGGCCGTGGGGCTCATAGCTATTTCTGCCGTCACTCTGTGGAGTTCTTTTCCTCCCTTTTCTCGAGACTGACCACTGAGTCTCAATAATTTCCCTCGCTGGTTTATAACGTCGTGTATTTACTGCGACGTTTTTTTTTTTCGATACCCGCTCAGCTTGTTCCATATGCATCCGCGGCAGGCTGGTTCCGAACCGTGACAGTGCTCTCCTCGTTCTGTCTCTCTCGCACTCATGGGGCGTACTGCAGGGGGGCGAGAGAGGTAGAGCCACGAAGCACCGTTTCGAACCAGACTACGACTACGGACTGTATGGAGAGTGGGTCGATATTGCTGGCGCGCCCGCGCGCGCGCGCGCGCGTGCGTGTCACTACACATTGCGCGCAGCGCAGCAAAAAATTAAAATAAGTTCACCCAGCAACAACAGGTAATTTGATCGATTGAAAATATTGATTGACATTCAGCCGATAATTGGAGCCAGATAACTATTGAAACTGGTCCCGCTGGACACGACGGCCGTACACTTCACCTTCGGCACGCCTCGCTGCGGCTGCACGGCTACCGCCTCGTCGCTCTGTCTCTCTCGCACCTCGGCGGGTCGCCCCACAGGTGCGAGTGAGACAGACGATCCTTCGGACCGAGGCGGCCGCTCCTGCCAAACCGTCTAACCGTGCAGCACGCATTAAAGCGGAGCCTGGCCTGCAGGGGCATGGCACTGCGCTGTACATGCGCCAGGGGCGGCGGCGAGCCGAGCTGGATCAAGCTCACAGAAAAACAACAACAAAAGGACAAAAACCAGTCAGCGTCAAATCTAGAGAAACGGTTTAATTCAAACGTGTCACAAATGAAGGCAACGGCGTTGGTCAAAAGGTGCGGCCTTTGTCCGGAATAGACGGAAAAGTACTGCGTTTGTAAAAAAAAAATAAAAAAATCCTATTTTTTAAAAAACAAATTAGTGTGGGGTCCGCGTGGTGCGAGTGCGGCGCTGAGTGCGATCAGCTGACGAGGTGGCCGAGGCACTCAAGGGCCCAGCGGCCACCGCCTCCACGGCCACGCACCAGAACGGCCGCCGCGCTCCAGATAAATATTGCTGGAATGCGCGTTGCGGCTGGAGAGAAGTCCGTGTGAGGAGGAGGAGGAGGAGGGGAGGGGGGCAAGGATAAGTCGAGGGGAGGCAGGCAGGCCTGCCGGCCGGCGGATGGGAAGCGGTGGGCGCTGGCCGCGGTGCTGGGGGCTCGCCTTGCCTCGCCTCGCACTGACCGCGACGGCTGACTGGCGGAGACAAGAGGCGTGGCTGCGCGGCGGCGGCGGCGGTGATTGCAGGGGCGCGGCGCCGCTGTCCGTTTGAACGGTGCCGGGCACGGCGAGGCGGCGGCCGCCGCCGCACTCCTCGCTCTGTCTCTCTCGCACTCATGGAGTGTGTCGTAAGGGCGCGAGAGAGACAGAGCGAGTGCTGCACGGCCGGTGAAGGGTAGCGCGCCAGCCCGCTCACCCCGCGGGCCTCCTGCGCACATATGCACCGCCAGCCGGCGGGTAAGTCCAGCAGGACCGGCTGGCCTCACGCGCGAAGTGTGGCGAGGCGGGGCGTGGCGGGGCGTGGCGGGGCGAGACGTGGCGTGGCGAGGCGTGGCGTGGGGCGTGGCGCGGGGCGTGGCGCGGGGCGTGACGTGGGGTGTGGCGCGGGGCGTGGCGCGGGGCGTGGCGTGGGGCGTGGCGATGACAAAAAGAATAGGGCATCGCCGACGACTTGAGCGCGGAGACTTGAACGCGCGGTGGGGTCCGGAGCGCGCCCCGATTCCCGCCGCTGAGCCCGGAAATGCACTGACAGGTTGCTTTGTTACGTAACGACGCGTTCGGGTTTCGTCAACCCGTTGACTGCGAATCGGAGCGCCTGATCAACTCCGAGTAGGCAACCCGAGCGCACGGCGGCATGGCGGTTGCCTACCATGGGCTCGAGCGCCTGACCAACACCGATTAGGCAACCCGAGCGCACGGCTGCATGGTTGTTGCCTACCTGGAGTTCATCAGGCGCCCGGAGACCGCACGCGGCAACAGTGGCGGTCCTTGACCCCGTGGCCGGCAGCGCGTGCTGCAGGCCCTGGAGGCCCTGCTGGCCCTGCTGCAGGCTGGCCGGCGTGATCACTCCCACCGCGGTGCGCGCATCGGCTGGCTACACTGTCGGCACACTCTCCGCGACTTTGCGTGTCGCAAGACCGCGGCCCTGCAGGACCTGGCGGGCACCTGCGTGGGCGTCCCCGCACAGTGGGCCTGCAGACTGGAGGATGGGGTACAAAATACCGGACGAGTTTTGATCTCCAGAGTCGCTGAATGGGACTCGAATAACCGAACATGTGATCCCACCAGTGGATTGCTCTCCGAACGAGGAATCCGTCGGTGGGGGTCACACGTTCAGGTGGAGTTCCGTTTAGCGACCCTGGAGCTTAAAACGCGTCTAGAGTTTTGTCCGCCGGCCCACTGTGCCCCGGTGACCCGGCGTGCAGTGGACGGCTTCACGGCGTGCACGCTTCCATGGCTGCTGCAGTCGTCGGAGGAGGCGGTGTCCATCATCTTGGAGCCGCCGCCCCCGGCCGCTGCCAGCCCGCCGCGGACGCCGAATGGGTTGCCGACCGTCCGGGCGCTGCGCCGCGCCGCTCGGCATCCCACGGTCTCGGCGAAGGATTAGAGAGCGCCGCGCATTCCGGTCGAGAATCTGGCGCTGCCTCCGCGCCAGTGCGTCGTCGAGATGCCCGCCCAGGGCCCGGCGGCTCGCTGTCGCCGTCGGTGTCGGGTGTCGCCGTGGCCGCGGCGCTCGCCGGCTCGCCTTCCTGCACTCGCACACTTCCTACGCGAGCCGGCGTGGCATTGGCATGGATACACCTGCCCTGCCTCCCACGACGTGACGGGCAAGCCGCTAACCTCCAGAGTCTGCAGCAGCTGCCCTGTTGAAGACACGGCCGAGTTCATCTCGCCGATGCTATTCGCCCATCCGGCCCTCCTTTCGACGGCCCTGTAGGTGCAGCGCGCGTCCAGCCTGCTATTGACATTGGTCGCGGCCCAACGGCTTGGCCACGTCGGCACTTGGCTTCCCAGACAGAGCTAGTCGTTATATCCAGGCCGCCTGCGTCTGGCGCGGTCAGCCTCCTCAAAACTGAAAACCCACAATAACGAGGTCTCCGTTCGACAACGAGTCATTCTCGCGTAGCCGTGGCGCGGCGCGCGGCGGCGGCAGCCGGCTGCTCCCTAACAGTATGCTCTCGTCGCTCCGTCTCTCTCGCTCTCGTGGCGCGTCCCATCGGAGTGCGAGGGAGACGGAACACTGCTCGGGATCAGGCTCCTGGAACAGCTGTGCGGCCCCAGGGGGAGGGGGGCGTGGAGGTGGCGAAAGTGGCAGCGGAGGGCTGGTCTTAGTACGGCTGTGTAGCAGGCCCCGGGGAGGGGAGGGCGCGCACACACACACAGCCTCACACACACACACGCCAGGTGCACTTGGCACAGTGCGAGCGTTGCCATTTAGTTCTGTAGCGCTGTGAGGCAGTGGGTGCCGGCCTACACGGCCGCTCCGGTATGGCCCAGCTACCGGTACAGTCTGTCGGCCACACACACGCACACTGTCTGTCTGCTCCTATCGGACTGCCCTTCTGGCGGTGACTATGCGCGTCGCACAGTGGGTCAGAGGACCGGTGCAGGCGGTCGAAATCCCGGACGCGTTCTGGGCTCTAGAGTCGCTAAATGGGACTTGAACCGAACGTGTGACCCCACCAATGGATTCATCATTTGGAGAGCAATCCATCGGTGGGATCACTTGTTTGATTCGAGTCCCATTTAGCGACTCTCTGGAGCTCAAAACGCGTCTAGAATTTTGGCCACCTCAACGGTCTTCCGGCCCACTGTGCGGAATGATCGGGATGGACGGACTGTACCCCGGGGGCTCCCCGTCCATTGACGGCCGCAGGCGCACCAACCTCTCGCAGAGGCGCGCTAGTGTAACACGGGCCTCGGACTGTTAGAGAGGAATTTTAGTTGGCAACATTGGCCGTGCACTCGGTGCCCCGCGAGCGCGGCCGGCGCGGCGCACGGCATGGAGGCACGTTGCAGTGCCGCCACGACAGCCCCGCCGCGACATGTACACTGCCGCCAGCCATCCCCTGTTTCTGCGACACGCGACGCCGTCGGCACGTTGGCAACCCTGGGCTGGGCTGGCGGGCCGACGACTGGCAGCCTGGAAAGGCGGCAGTTGGCAGCGCTGTCGGTGAGATGAGTCACTGGAGCGGCGCTGGTGCAAAGGGGGATATTCCTCATGGGTGCGCGTCGGTCCGTCAGCAGCGCACCCACAGCAGAGGTGCCAACATCTGAACCGAAAAGTGGGAGGCGACCTTGCGCCGGGTCGTTCACGCTGGGAACTTATGCTGTCATTTATTCAGCGAATCTGGTGGCAAAAGCAGTGCAGCTAAGGCAAACCACTAGTCAAAAGGGAATCGGGCGAAACAGAGACATTATGAATGAACTGAAAGTATGCCTTCCCCCTCCCCTGCGAATATGGAGGCAAAAGGGACAGCGTCGTTCGCCGCGGCGCCGCTGGTCCGAGTGTAGCGGACGGACTGGGAGGAGTGTACAATCGTACGTGTGTCGGTGCATAGACGGAGGAGCATTGCGAAATCTAGGCTAGGTAGTGTCTGAGTAGCCGGGCTGGGCCGGGCGGTGCAGGGCGGGCAGCGCGCAGGGCGAGGAGGGGCCTCAGAGACACACTTCGCTATTCCGAGCGGCGCGGCGGGCACGGCGCGGCACGGCGCGGCACGGCGCGGGGAGGACACTTCCAAACGGCCGCGCGCTCTACTCGCTCCGCTCTTGCTCGGGGACCACGAGCTGCAGGTCGCGGCAAAGCACAGTGGGCCAGAGGACGGAGGCGGTCAAAATCCCGGACGGGTTTCGAGCTCCAGAGTCGCCAACTGGGACTCGGATTATCGAGCGTGTGACCCCACCGGTGGATTGTTCTCCGAACGAGGAATGCATTGGTGCGAGGTCACACGTCTGGTTAGAGTCCCATTCAGCGACGACTCTGGAGGCTCAAAACGCGTCTGAAGTTGTGGCCCGCCTTCGCTGGTCTTCTGGCCCACTGTGCGACGGACAGCGGCTGAAGTGCACTTATCGAACTCCCCCCCTCCCCTCTCCCTCTACCTCAGGCCGAAAACGATTACCCATTTGCGGGCGCCGTGCTGCGCCGTGCTGCGCCAGGCCAGTGCCGGCAGCCGGCCGTGCTGGCAGCAAGGCTGGCAGCCGCTGCGTTCCGGGCCCGGCCACCTCGGCCGGGTAATATTCGCACAAGAATCTGAGCCGCCTGGCGCTGTCTCTGTCGCTCTCGCAGGACGTCCCGCAGGGCCGCGAGGGAGACAGAGCGACACCGTCCGGAATGATCCTGCGCCGTGCCAGCGCCGCCCGCAATGCGGAGCCCCGCCAAACGCCACGTAATTGACCGCCCGGCCGACGAGTCGTTTCCACCGCTGTCTCTCTCGCACCCCTGCGGACCGACCCGTGAGTGCGAGAGAGACGAGGGCGCCGTTCGGGGAGTCAGTCTGCCGGCAAGCAGTGCGCCTTCGCACCGTCCGCGGCCCGCTCGCGGTTTATGCTGAGAATTAGCCGAAGTGACTTGCGATCGCTGACTCCGTCGTTCGGTTCGGCGAGCGCGCGAAATGATCCGCCCGAATGATTTTCATTCGGAATAATCGGAGCGCCCCTCTGCCACCGCCGCGCAATAGGCGAGTGCCGCGCCTCGCGGACTCGCGGATGTGGGTCAAATTGTGGGCGTCACTGCACCGGGCCGTGGGGCGGGGCGGGGCGGGGCGGGGCGGGGCGGGGCACGGCGCAAAGTGTGTTGTAGGGACACGTTGTGGCCGACCGGGTGCAACGCAGAGCGCTTGAAAACCATCACGCTGCTGCAGAGTAGGTCAGAAGACCGTTGAGGCGGCAAAAATCCTGGACATGTTTTGAGCTCTAGGGTGGCTAAATGGGACTCGAATCGAACGTGTGACCCCGCCAATGGATTCCTCGTTTGGAGAGAAATCCATTGGTGGGGTCACACGTTCGATTCGAGTCCTATTCAGCGACTCTGGAGCTCAAAACGCGTATAGAGTTTTGGCCGCCTGCGTTGCCCGCCCGCAGCCTCGCCTGACTCCGAACGCAGCGCTCTCTCGTTCGGCAGGGAAGTCCCAGCCGCCTCAGGGAAGGCGCTTCGGAAGAAGCGTGAAATGAAATGATGGTCAGGTGACCTCGGGTGGGGCTAGAGCCGAAGGCTGGAGGTCGCCTCAAAGACAAAACAACAAGAAGAGAAATATAAAAAAAGGCAGATGAAATAGAAAAACATGCAAGCCGGCGTCGTGGAACGTATGTACTGGCACTCGCGCACTCACCATGTTATTGTCATACAGTGTCATTGCAGGTGTAGGAAGAAGTAATCGGACGCCGTCCGGGCAGCGATGCCGTGGGAGAGGTGACGTGTGTCCTCACCGTCTGGGCTGCCAAGGGAACGACAAGCAAAATGTGAGACTACGGTTTTGTTTTCACATTATCCTGCAGTTGGAAACAGAGGAGTCTCTGGAGTTTTCCAAAGATTTTCGGGCAATTATTGTCGCAACCAAGTTCTCCGCAATTTTTTTTATCTTTTTTAATTTTTTTAATTTTTTTAAATTATTTTACAGAGTCGAAAATCCGCAGCCCGGATCAGTGCAGCCAAGACATTGGGCCCTGTGTGTGCGCGGCTCGCTCGGCCGCTGCATGCCGCGGGTTGGCTGCACTGAGGCGAAGGGACGGGGTGAAGGGCGGGGTGCAGGGCGGGGTGCAGGGCGGCAGGGGAGAGACATTGTCACACCGATGCGCCGCCCTCCCCCCTCCCTCCCTGCTCGTATAAAAGCGGCGCAGGGCTGCGCAGCTCTACAGTCCTTGGAGCACTCTAGTCGCCCTAACACCACCATGGCGCTCTCGAGGGTGAGTACCAGGTACCTGAACCCACCGCCCCACGCCGACGCAGAGCTTGTCCTGCCGCAGGATGTTTCGGAACTTTTTCGTCACAACTCCGAAAAAAAAAATAGCTCTTATTTACATTTGTCCACTCGCCTGATCGCACAGCGCTTTCATATATAGTCTGGGCCAGAACGTTGCTTCAGTCTGCTACGGTTTGCCAGTTTTACTCTGCGCTGCGAGCAGTACCCGGTTGCGAAAAGAAAATAGACGAACCCTGGAGAGACCCCGTGATCAAGTGACTTTAATTCTCAAATCTTGGAGCGGCATGGAGTATCAACGGTGACATTATTTTTCTTTGACGCTGAGCAGCTCGTAACCTCAGCCCCCTCCTCAAAAGCGACACACGGCCTCGCTGACAAGCGAGCCACTCATCAGCAGAGCTTGGCTCGTCCGGGATTTTGACCGCTTTCACCGGTCTTCTGGCTCACTGTGCGCCCTGGACTCCTCGCTCCAAGGCCGGCCCGCTGGCACCATCACGTGTCGGGTTCGAGTCCCCTGTGCAGCGCTAAACGCGTCCAGCGACGCGTCCGCCCGGCCCGGACTCCGAACTGGTCTCCGCGGCTGCGGCGCGGATCCGCCATTGATCTTGGCCTACCTCACGTCGCGTCATCGCCATGCCCCTCGCCGTAATGACCTGCCTCAACACAGACCAACCGGCTGCCGCGCCGAGCGGCCCGCCCGCCCGCCCGTCTGTCTGTCTGTCTGTCTGTCTGCCTGTATGTCTGTCTGTCTGCGCGTCTATGCCTTTACACTGTGCGTTTCTTCACGGTTTTGAAGAATCGCGCGAAATGGCGCGTCTCTCGGCAGTGTAGCGGGCACGGCCGCGCAGTGCTTGTTACCGGTGATGCAACTCGCCCCCCTCCCCCCTCCCCACTCCGCGCCACGCACTCAGAGGGCAGCACTGTCGCAGGCCTTGTCACGTGCAGAGCGAGACCCTTTGCATCGCCTCCTCGGGATCGTTTTGAACTTCTTTTGTTTCAGTGTCAACCAGGCCGCGTGCTTCGCCGAAGGGCCAATGGGCCGCGCACAGTGGGCCAGAAGACCGGTGGAGGCGGTCAAAATCCCGGACGGGTTTTGATGAGCCCCAGGGTCGCTAAATGGGACTCGAACCGAACGTGTGACCCTACCGATGGATTGCTCTCCGAACGAGGAATCCACTGATAGGGTCACACGTTCGGTTCGAGCGACTCTGGGGCACTAAACGCGTCTTGAGTTTTGGCCGCCTGCGCCGGGCCTCTGGCCCTTTGTGCCGCGGCGCGTTGAGTCCTTCGCCTCCCGTACTTGAACGCGACCTCCTTGTTGCAGACGGTGCTCTTGGCGGCGCTGTGCGTGGCGAGGTGCGCGGCACGCCCCGGGGACCTGGGCCACTACGGCCCCGTGGCCTACGCCCCCGCAGCCCCCATCCACTACGCCCCCGCCCCAGTGGCCTACGCCCCCGCGCCAGTGGCCTACGCGCACGCCCCGGAACCCGTGGTGAGTGTGACGCCTGGGAACACGAACCCACCCATCGGTAGCGCACAGTGGGCTAGAAGACCGGCATAGACGCGTTTTGAGCTCCAGAGTCGCTGACGTGTGACCAGACCAGATCAAAAACCTTCAAAAACAGCAAGAAGAAAGACCGTTGCGATTTTCTGCCATTAACGCTGCTGGTTGAACGCTGTTGTCGGGCGCTGCGCCGTGGTCGCAATGACCGGTTCAGATCGCGTGCATTTGCAAGTCAAAGACCGGCCCGCCGCGCCGCGCCACGACGCCCCGCAGGGGGCACCAGCCTTGGGGCCTCGCCGCGCGCGGTCCGACTCAGACTCCGCCGCAGCGACTTGGCGATCGGCTTTGCTAGGCAGTGCTCGCATTGCTCCAAACTCCAAATTATAATGAAGAGGGCAGTGGCGTGTCGTGCGACGACGGCCAGCCCGGTCACACCAGGCCCATTGCCAACCAGTGCGTCGGGTGGAGCAGCGTAATTATTAATAAGACTAGAACACGCTCTGCCCGCTGGCCCGCTGCAGTGTGCAGTGCCCAAGCCGTGGCAATGGAGCCGTGATGAATTATGAATTGCAACCGGCTCGTTAACGCGCTATAAAATTTCACGCTGGATTAGTGTCTCGGTTTTTTTTTTAATTTTTAGAGTAAATTGTACTTTGCCGTTCTTTTTTTTCTTTCCACCGGTGCAGTTGCGCCTATTTGAGGACTCTCCCTCTGTTCCAGGCCCACCCCAAGTACGAGTTCAAGTACGGCGTCCACGACGCGCACACCGGTGACGTGAAGAGCCAGGCGGAGCACCGCGACGGCGACGTGGTCAAGGGCGAGTACTCGCTGATCCAGCCCGACGGCACCACCAGGACGGTGCACTACACGGCGGACGACCACAACGGCTTCAACGCCGTCGTCACCAACACGGGTCACGCCGTTCACCCAGAGGCCCCCAAGGTGAGCGTCGAGCCGGTACACTTAAGTGCATCTGTAGATGCGCTGCTTTGGCACCCCCTGACGCGTTCTCCTTCTCTCCGGCAGGTCATATACGCCCCCGCCCCGGCGCCCGCCCCTCTGGTGTACGCGCACGGCCCCGCCCCCGGGCCGTACCTGCACTAGCGCGCCGGCCGCCCTGCGCTGCGCCAGGATGAGAGATTCAGCAGCGCGTTCCGAGGGCCGGGCCGAGGACGGCGACGACCAGCGCGGCGAGCAGCAGCGCGCTCTGCTCCGCTCCACCGAGTGCGATAAAATCGGTGCCGCGGCGTCGGGAGGAGCTAGAGGCTCCCCCGCGGAGGAACGCGGTCTGGAGCGACCCCAGGCTGGACCACGCACCGCAGTGGAGGACCAAGGAACACGGTGCTCGTCATGTCACTTGATGGTTTACACGACGGCTAACTTGTACAAAGGAATTTTTTTTACAATAAAAAAAAAATGTTACATTGTTCATTTAGACGGGCTCTGTTCTGCGTTTTATTTCATGCGACGCGCCCAAAAGTGAAAACTAACGTAGACATAGCGGCTGCCGCCACCCGTCCAGCCCGTCTGGTTTCGAACTGCGGTCATTATGCAGTGCCCGGATCGTATCTAGATCGGGCAAGAGCCGCACTCCGAAAGGGACACTGCCAGGACGCCGAGGGGGGGAGCTTTATTCCCGGCCATCTCGATGTAAATCATCGACCCCCGAGGAGGCGCCGCGACGCGACACACCCAGCGCACCAAAACAAACAAAAACAACAATAACAATAACAACAACAACAACAAAAACAACGACGACGAGAGTCGCGCGGCGACAAGCAACAACAAGTGGTTTGGTTCGAAGCAGGCATGTAGGGCACGTCGCTGGGGCCTCCAAGGGGGCCTCCCAAAACAGAAGACAGCCGCGCCGGCTGGAACGAGGAAGCGAGGCGGGCCCTGGCGGCAGTGCAGGGCGGTCTGGCGGGCAGCCTGGCCGCGCGCCAACCAGCGCTGCCACGGCGCCACCCACCGCCACTGCGCCCAAACAGAAAACCGAATACAGAAGGCTTTCTTTTCAAGGGATTAACCAAAGGGGTATAACTCCATGCTATGAAACAGGGCGAGGGGGAAGCAACTCAAAATTTCTGTGTACGTTTTACAAAATTTCTTGAAATTTTTGAAATTTTTCTAATTTGAGGAAATTTGTTAATTTTTTTTTAAATTGTAAATTTTTCAAAATTGCCAAAATTAAAGATTTTTTAAAAAATTTCAGCCGCTAAGTAGGCTGATTGGTCATTTAAAATTTGGTAAAAATAATAAATAAAAAATGGAACCCTACGACCCTCTCCCTCCCGCAATGGGGTTCGAGCCGCCTGCTTAACTTCGGTGTTCGGATGGGAACCGGTGTATCCAGGCTTTAACTGCTACCGCATAGTTCAGCTTCTGTAGGACCGCAATTGCCTTCCACACATGAAGGACCGCCGATGAAGGCAGCCGGCGATCGTAGGGTTGAAGAGAGAGGACAGAGAGACAGAGAGTTAAAGAGAGAGACAGAGAGTAGTTTTGGGAGCTTTTGTTTTCGCAGGCTGGTCGGTACCCAAATGGTACACCCGCTGTCCGGCGCTCCCAGACCCGAACATGCAGTCAGCGGGCCAGCTTCAAAGGACTTATCAACTCCATCCGACGAATCGGAATGGACCCACTCGCGACCAACTTCGAGTGGCTGATCCGATCGGGGATCGAACCAGTGCCGAGGCCAATCCGCCGAAGCGGACTGCTTTTTAGACACCCGGGTGTAATGGCCTGGATAAATGCCTAGACCACTACACCACGCTGACTTGCACGTCTGCCGAGTGTTGGACGACGGGTTTGAGTCGCAGTGGGAGGAATCCAGGGGAAAAATGAAAGGAAATTTGGGGATTCGACCCCTGAACCTTATGGTCCGGGTCGGACGCCTTGACGCCCTCAGCCACCACGGCTCATGTCTGCCTCCGATTGAAGCGGGCTCTTGAAGTGACAGTGAGCAGCGGCCAGAGAAAAAAGTTGTGAAGTAATAAGATTTGAACCGCCGATCCTCACACCGGGAACGACGCGTCGACACATCCAGCCACCACGGCACATGATAGTGACTGCGCATTGCTGTGGCTTTGAAGCACACTGGGAAGGGCAGTAAATTCGTAATTTTTTCAAAAAATCTTCAAAGCTAGTCGAAAAATGAAAGGAGTTGTTGGGATTCGTTCCCCGGACCTTACGGTCGGGGTCGGACGCCTTAACGCCCTCAGCCAGCACGGCTCATGTCTGGAGCCGATTGAAGCGGGCTCTTGACGTGACAATGAGCAGCGATCAAAGAAAAAAAATTGTGAAGTAATAACATTTGATCCACCAACCCTTATACCGGGAATCCGACGCATCGACACCTCCAGCCACCACGGGAGATGATGGAAGCAGCGCATTGCTGTGGCTTTCAAGCACAATGGGGTGGGCAGTAAAAATGCATTTTTCGTAATTTTTTTTAAATCTTCAAAATTTTAAAAATTTCAATTGAATTTTCTAAATTGTTCTATAAATTTTTTCAAATTTTTTGATTAATTTTTTTATATTTGTCAATAAAATTTATCAAATTTTTGCCACATTTAAATTTTTGGTGTACATGTATTTGGCCAGTTGTTTCCCCCTCGAAACAGGGCCTCCTGATCGTGACGACGTCAGCGCACCAAAGTCAGTGATACCAACTTAGAGAACCGAAACAGTTGTAAAAGTGGTCATCCCGCACGGGACTTGCACCTGCATCTCCGGCCCCATAGACAGCTACGCCAACGATTGCGCTGTCAATCGCATGAGGGGGGAGCGGTTCAGCGCAGCATTTTGGCGGACCACGCAGGGTCGGCTCCCATTTTTTTGGTTCAGATGTTGGCCCCTCTGCTGTCGGTGCGCTGCGCGGACGGGCCACGCGCACCCATAAGAGATATCCCCCTTTGGGATTAACGCTTAGCTCGGCCCGGCGCCGCCACTCCGCCTCTCAAATCGGGCAGGAGACTCGTTGAGAGACCGGGCCGGCGCAGCGCGACGCAACCCGCCCCCACACCCCGCCCACACACCCCACCCCGACGCCCCAACCCCACGCCCCGCCCCCCCATGCAGTGGGCGACACGAACCCTTGACTCAGGCAATGGAACTGGTCCATGACCGTACAGGTTGGTGAACTGGGGCGGGTCGATCTGGGGCGTGGCGGCATGGTGGCGGTGCGGGGTGAAGTGGAGCGGGCCGGGGCGGGGCCTGCGTAGGGGTACTCTGGCGAGGCGGGGGCAGGGGCGGGGGGCTGAGCAGGGTGGGCCGGTAGGGGGAGGCAAGGCACCACCCGCGATACAGTCAGTATAAGAGGCGGGTGGGGCAAGGGATCCAGTGCAGTCCACAGCCACCACCGTTCAACCAACCACCATCCCACCAGAAACAACCATGTCCCCCGTTCAGGTACGTGTCAATGGCACACCGAAAACGTTGCCTCCCTCCCACGCTCGCTGCTCCTCAAAAAATGTTGGACATTTAACCAGATATTTAAAAAAAAAAAACATATGAAAAAATTATTGTAGCGAAAAGTATTAAAGAATTACAGAAGAGTACGGAGTTGCTTTCTGAATAACTGCACTCAATCAAATCTTTTCTTGCGAAAAAAAGAAGTATTTTATTAGGTAGCGAGAAGACAGTAGGCTTCGGAAAAATTTTATGAGCAGGAAGCAGCGACCAAGGACTGTGCGCTGCGTGCGGGTGGCTGCTGGGTGTCCTGCAGGACGGATCGCGTCTGATCCCGATAAGAGCGTCAGCAGCGCCACACGAAGCGAAGGGTTGCTCAACTGCGGGCTGATTCCGAACAGTGCCATGTCGTATCTCTCCCTCCCCCTTCCCCCTCTCTCTCTCTCTCTCTCTCTCTCTCTCTCTCTCTCTCTCTCTCTCTCTCTCCTTCGCACTGACGTCCTGGAGGGGTGCGAGAGAGACGGAGCGACTTTTCGGACTGAGCTTGCTGACTCGTTGCGTGCATGAGTCACGACATGGCCGTACGGCTACTTGCAGTGAGTACACTGTCAGGTGTGTTCCTCGTTCTAATGAGAAAACCCGTACCCCGCGCGCTGGGCTAATAGACCCCGCCCCACCGCGCCCCGCCCCACCCCCGCCGCGCCCCGCCCCGCACCTCGCCCCCGCAACTTGCATCACACCGCATTCGCTCGGCGACACGGAAAAGGATACCCAAGTGCAGCGCACGGCCTGACTGCATTTCGGCGACTGCCTCTATTTGTCAACCACGTCGCAGATAACCGACCCGTTCCCATCTTCCCGCGGCAGGCAACCCGTTCAACGCGTTGCGCAATCCGTCGTCCAATCAGGCCGGCTTCGCGTTGTCCAACACACGAGGCCGTTAAGGCTGCAAGGCAGGGGGGAGACGCGAGACCGATTCGCCTTCCACGCAACGTTTCCCCGAAACTGGAGTTTTTTAGTCTAAGACAGCGGTTCCCAACCTAGAGGCTGCGACCCCCATTTAGGTTGCGGATAAATATTTAGGGGTCACGGCTTGGTCCTTGGTGGTGTTGCAGATCCTGGTGGTGCTGTCCCTGGTGGCCGCTGCCGCCGCCCAGTACGGCCACGGCGGCCTGTTGCTGTCCCACGCCCCGGTCGCCGTGCACCACGAGCCCGAGCCCGTGGTGAGTGACTGAAGGGTTGCCTACCGCCACGGCGGCCGCGCGCTAGACTAACCGCCGGCTGGCCTCCGTTCCTGCAGGCCCACCCCAAGTACGCCTTCAAGTACGGCGTCCACGACGCGCACACCGGCGACGTCAAGGACCAGGTGGAGGAGCGCGACGGCGACGTGGTGAAGGGCGAGTACTCGCTGATCCAGCCCGACGGCACCAAGCGCACCGTGCACTACACCGCCGACCACCACAACGGCTTCAACGCCGTGGTGTCCATCAGCGGCCACGCCGTGCACCCCGAGACCCCCAAGATCGTCCACGCGCCCGTGCTCGCCTACGGCCACGACCACTACTAGACTGCAGCGCCCTCATCACTATCATCATCCCCGCGGGTCTGTGCGCCCGGCCGGCCCGCCTCTCGCATCCTGAGGAGCCCAAGGAGCCTAGAGGACCCCAGAATCCTAGAGGAGACTAGAGGACCCCATGGAATCCTAGAGGAGCCTAAGGAGCCCCGCCCGGCCGCACCGCCTCGCGGAGGACTTGTACAAACTGGAGGACAACCCGTCCACCAGGGGAAGCGCCATCTTCCCAAAACTTGTGATATAAAATAAAAATAAAAAATAAACAAATTGATAAGGATTTCAGCCTTTCAGTTCTTTTGGCCGTCATCGTTTTCTCGTCGGGCGGGGAGTCGGACGGTAGCGGCCGTGTGACCTCCTTGCCGCTAATCTGTCCCTGCGCCTTGCAATAGCTCGCGCGATCTTGTCCGTTTGTCATCATCGATACGTTACGTGCAAGGCGGTGATCGTAAACCTAGTTAGGGCGGTCTGAGCCTGGGCCCGCAGCCGGCAGCCTGCAGCCGGCAGGCCGTCCAGGGCGATACAGATAACGGGCTGCATTGCGCAAACAACTGGCATGAGTGCGGCTCATGATTCCCAGTCGTCTTCGGCACGAGAGGGAAAAAAACGACCAAATTGCTGCAATTTAACAACAACGACAGCAACAACAAAAGTGACAGGGGCGCGTCGGGTCAGGGGGACGGGGTCCAGGGGGGTGACGGCGCCGCGGCTCGGCCGCTCAAATCCGGGCGAATGCAGGCAAATGCGGCGCGTAGCGCCCGGGGCGCTTTACGCCTTTCCCTCATTATCTGGTTGACATGGTCATATGCCTCTCTACGGATCTCGAGATCTCGAGATCGAGTCCGATGATTGGCCGTGCGGCTAGCCAATCGGCGTCATTCCCGATCGAGGCACGCGTCGTGGCGTGGCGTGGCGTGACGTGGCGTGCGCAGCCGCGTGGACGCGGGCAGCGGAAGAAACTGTGAAAGGATCCGAAAGGAGTGATGACGTAATCGGCCGCGGGGCTCCAAACGCCGCGGCGAGCCGCTACCGAGACTAATCAGCCAATGGGACCCGCCTTCATACGTATCGCTATAATATTTCACATCACACAAATTTAAAAAAAAAAAAAAAAAAAAAAAAATACTTTTCTTATTGAAGCAACAACTAAAAGACGATGCGTTGGGAATTTTGTAAGCCTCCACCGGTCTTCTGGCCCACTGTGCCAGGCCCCCTCTCCTTGTTCGGGCTACACCGGTGCTTGCCAACCTTGCCAGGTCCGATTTCTTTCCCAAAACCGGAAACTGGAGTACTCAACGGTACGTCCGCGTCTACTCGCTGGAAGCGCTGCTGGAGGCAATCGCTGGAACTGGAGGAGTAGGCAGCAGTCTTCGCACGCGCAGAATGCAGCATACAGTCTGCCTCGTTTTTTTTCTCTCCCTTTCGTTTTGCGTCAGGCGTTTGCGTGAGTGTGGGTGTATGAGCCAACGTGTGTGTGTGTGTGTGTGTGTGTGTGTGTGTGTGTGTGTGTGCGCGCGCGGGAGCCAGGCTGCCAGGGAATCGGGCCCGATTTTTACTCCTCAATACTAGCCAGGCAGACAGGCCTTAATTAAGAAGTCCGCCACAACACGCCCCTCGCGGCAGCCAGTCACCAGAAACGGATTTGGATTTGGCATCTGCGATCCTGGCACATCGTGTGTCTGAGAGGGAATGGGGGGGAGGGACTTAGGTGTTGGTGGTGGAGAGGGAGGTGTCCTTACAGCTAGAAGAAGCTGCCCTTAAGCAGAGGTCAAAGATTCTGCAGAGCAAAAAGGGTCCTTTTCAAAGCGTGAATGTGTGCGTATGTGTATGTGTGAGAGAGAGAGAGAGAGAGAGAGAGAGAGAGAGAGAGAGAGAGAGAGAGAGAGAGAGAGAGAGTATTTGGCAGCGAGACGGCGCGCTTTGTTAGGCTTCCTGCGGGTCGCCGCCGTGACGCAAACCAACTTGTGCTCCAAAGACAATGGACCCGCTAACTCTCTCACACACGTGCACACACGCGGCACACTCGTGAACACAGAGGGTTAACGCTGCAACTGGAATTAAAGCGGGACCGAAAACCCGGGCAGGTTGCAGGCGCATAGATTCCGACAAACGAACTCGAGTGACGGTGGCAATCGTGTTTAACTAACAAAAAATTTATAAAATAGAACTCTACACCCCCTCCCCAGTCTTAATGGGGAGGCCTCCTGCTTTACTTCGGTGTTCGGGATGGGAACCGGTGCTATCAGGTAACTGGGGTTAATCCGATCCAGCGACTTCGATATCGTACGCCGGGGGACCCAGTAGGACCCGAGCCGCCGACACGGCCCAACATGGGCAGAGTAGAGTAAGGCAGACACGATAGAGAGACAGAGAAAGAAAGAAAGAAAGAGAGAGAGAGAGAGTAGTTTTGGGAGCTTTTGTTTGCGCAGGGTGGTCGGTACCAAGTGTACCCCCGCTGTCCGGCGCTCCCAGACCCGAACATGCAGTCAGTGGGCCAGCTTCAAAGGACTTATCAACTCCATCCGACGAATCGGAATGGACCCACTCGCGACCAATTTCGAGTGGCTGGCTCGATCGGGGATCGAACCAGTGCCGAGGCCAATCCACCGAAGCGGACTGCTTTTTAGACACCCGGGTGTAATGGCCTGGATTGAGCCTAGACCACTACACCACCCTGACTTGCACGTCTGCCGAGTGTCGGACGACGGGTTTGAGTCGCAGTGGGAGGAAGCCAGTCGAAAAATGAAAGGAAATTAGGGGATTCGATCCCCGGACCTAATGGTCGGGGTCGGACGCCTTAACGCCCTCAGCCACCACGGCTCATGTCTGATGCCGATTGAAGCGGGCTCTTGACGTAACAATGAGCAGCGGTCCGAGAAAAAAAAAAATGTGTGAAGTCATAAGATTTGAACCGCCGATCCTCGTACCGGGAAACCGACGCGTCGACACCTCCAGCCACCACGGCAGATAATAGCCGCGACGCATTTCCATGGCTTTGAAGCACACTGGGGAGGGCAGTGAAAAATAATAAATGTTAGAAGTTGAACGTGTGTGCACTTGCAGAGGGCCGCCCCAGCCCCGCCCCGCGGCAGCGTGCGCACGTCGGCGAGCACGTCGAGGCGCACGTCGTCACCATGCTTGCGGCGCGGCGGCGCCTTGCCAGTGACGAAACACCCTCAAAATGCAACGTCGCCGCGCCGCCGCCGCCGTCGTCTCCCTGTAGGGCCGGGCGGGCCGGGATACTGAGGCTGGGGCACGCGCAGGCTGGCATGTGTGCCGAGTGGGGCGTGCGCTGGGCTTTGCGGGGGCTCGGCGGCGCCACGCCCGCCACGCCCCCCCCCCACCCCGCGGCCCCGCTGCCGCCGCGGCGTGCGTGTGTGACGGCGCTGGACGCGGCTGGACGACGCGGCGCCTGACTCTCCCAAATCCCCAAGGCCACCGCGCGCCGCCCCGCCCCGCCCCGCCCCGCGCCGCCCCGCCTCGCCCCGCCTCGCACCGCGCGCCCTTGTTACACGAGGGCTGCCTGCAATCCTATCCATTCGGATTACAGTTCGTCTCGGCCCGCCCACCGCCCTCGCCGTGCAGCCATAACAACACGCCGAGCCGTGCTGGCCGCTGGCCGGCGGGCGGACGGACGGCACGGACAGCCGGCTCGGGGTTTGTTTGCCCTTCAATCTGTTTCTCAAGACGACAGGCGAGGCGACAACGAGATCCCAGCGGTTTGCAGGGCAGTGAGATGGAGAGTCATCCTGTGAAACCGACTGCCCCGGCGGACGGTGTCTTGACGGCCAGGGAGCGGGTTCGAGTACTAGCGACGGCAGATGCGGTCGGACAAGCAAGACTAAAATTGACGCGGCTGGTTGCTGGGGTCGTTGACGGTTGTCGGCGCCTGCCGCCGCAGCCCCGCACCAGGCGGATAATATTAACCTTATAGCCAAATATGTTTCAAACTGTCAACTCGTTTTTGTAGAACCTCAACTTTTCATAATCGCCATTTAAGCCTCCGGCCCCGTTACAATATGCCAGACCCATGGGCCGGCAGGCAGGATGGCGCCCAGCAGGCCACCAGGCGGTGTGCGCGTCGGCTCGCTGGCTGCGGCCAGGAATGCCGCGTTGCGCGCGTTGCGACAGGGCGGTGCCTCGGTGCCCTTGGACGCGGAGACCGCCGTGGTCCAGGACAGGATGGAGGGACGCGGGGATGGGCTCTAACGAGCGAGCGCCGCCCTGGAGGGGAAGGGAGAGGGGGCCTGCGCCAGGCTGCGCGACGAGGTGGCCGATCTAGATCCGCGGTGCAGACCCCCCGCCCCGCCGCATAGCGACGCGTAGGGTGCGTGCTTTTGCTTGGCGGCACGGCGGTGGGTCCAACGAACGTCCTTGCACGCCCTTGGCCCGCCCCTCTCCCCCTCCCCTCCCCCCGCCACGCCGCGTCGGTCGCATCTCGTCACGGTGCGCGGCCGCTCCGCCTGCTCCGGCTGCAGACTGAGAGTCTTTCTCGTCGCTCTGTCTCTCTCGTACCGACACGGAGCACCCCGTGAGTGCGAGGGAGACGGGACGACGAAGACGACGCTCGGTATGAGTCTACAGCTCCGCCGCGCAGACGCGCTGGCGCCACGTCCTTTCTGGACCGACGACAACGAGTCCGCGATGTCGGCGATGTCCGCGGGGACCGCGATGTGGCTGCGCTGTCGTCCACGCTGACGTCGCCGGCGCGGCGTGAGAGTGCATAAAGCCCTCGAGGCTCGAGGTGGCCGAGGTGGCCGAGGTGGCCGCGGATTGCCCTGGTAGCCAATCTGGAGCCACGGCGCGGCGGCGCCCGTTGGGAAACTCGAACCTCAGCTGCCTTGTTATACTTTATGACGTTTTCATGCCGCCCTGACTGGCTGGCTGGCTGCCTGGCTGGCCGGCTGGGCGCGCGCTGGCTAGTTTACTTTATGATTTCGCCCACCCTTTCTAAGGCGCCGCATGAAGGCCCGCTCCTTCCCCTCCTCATCATCAATGGACGGAAGGACACGCCGAACACGACCGAAGGACCCAGACTCCTCGGCGCCGTGCGGCTATCACACTCATCAACGAGAAGAGCGGCCGAGGGGGAAACAACTGGCCAAATACATGTACACCAAAAATTTAAATGTGGCAAAAATTTGATAAATTTTATTGACAAATATAAAAAAATTAATCAAAAAATTTGAAAAAATTTATAGAACAATTTAAAAAATTCAATTGAAATTTTTAAAATTTTGAAGATTTAAAAAAAATTACGAAAAATGCATTTTTACTGCCCACCCCATTGTGCTTGAAAGCCACAGCAATGCGCTGCTTCCATCATCTCCCGTGGTGGGTGGAGGTGTCGATGCGTCGGATTCCCGGTATAAGGGTTGGTGGATCAAATGTTATTACTTCACAATTTTTTTTCTTTGATCGCTGCTCATTGTCACGTCAAGAGCCCGCTTCAATCGGCTCCAGACATGAGCCGTGCTGGCTGAGGGCGTTAAGGCGTCCGACCCCGACCGTAAGGTCCGGGGAACGAATCCCAACAACTCCTTTCATTTTTCGACTAGCTTTGAAGATTTTTTGAAAAAATTACGAATTTACTGCCCTTCCCAGTGTGCTTCAAAGCCACAGCAATGCGCAGTCACTATCATGTGCCGTGGTGGCTGGATGTGTCGACGCGTCGTTCCCGGTGTGAGGATCGGCGGTTCAAATCTTATTACTTCACAACTTTTTTCTCTGGCCGCTGCTCACTGTCACTTCAAGAGCCCGCTTCAATCGGAGGCAGACATGAGCCGTGGTGGCTGAGGGCGTCAAGGCGTCCGACCCGGACCATAAGG